>CM071934.1:99532009-99909855 GCA_016081115.2 Rehmannia glutinosa | reverse complement strand
CAGTGTACTTCGTTCAGTTGCATTGCTAATGTCAAAAACTCACCGCAGTATCCATTCACACCCTTAGACATAGTTTCCTTTCATTTTCTCTCTCCCCTAGAAAAACCCTCCTCAGCTATTTTCTCTCTCTCCTAGGGTTTACCTCCCCCTTTCTGAGTTACAAGATTATCTACAAAAAGTTAATAATAGCCCCATCACAATTTTATTTCCTTGTTTTCTTATATTTGTTATTTCTCCGATTAATAATATACCGTGTTTTTGTTTGGTTTTTCTGGGTTCTCCGGTTTGGTATGCTTATGTTTCCTTTTGAGTTTTTGATGATATTTTTCCGATATTGAAGTAGGTTTTTGTCTGGCTAGAATTATTGATAGCAAATTAATCTAAACATTTATTGGTAGTGTGTGATCGTTCTTGTAGTAGTTGTGTGATGATAGGGTTGTGTTTTTTTTTGCTATTGAAAAGTGCTGAAAAGTTATAAGATCGATAGTTGTGATTGGTAGTAGTTTGCCTTTGTTTTCCTTTTGCTATTAGGATGAATATATTTGTTTTGTGTTTGGTGCTTTTGCATATTGGGAGGAGGGATTAGTTCTGCTATAAAAATTGAACTTGGGATGATTGACTCGAATGCTATCTATATTAAATTTTATAAGACATATTTTCTCATAAGTGGTAATAATTTTTCGTAAGAATGCTTTTAGAGGAGCTAAAGAGAGATGTTAAAATCAGCAGTGTTCTTGTGCTATTGCACTGACTCTGTTTTTTCGTATATTTTTAAATTAAGGAACCATAATTTCTCGGAAATCTTGAATCGTAAGCAGGTTGGTATAGATTCGTTATCTGTGTTTACAGAAGCTTTTCATTTTTAGGTCGAGCAATGGCTTTTTAGAAAAACTGGAAATATTTTGGGAAGAACTGTGAGTAATCACATCAGTCTGGACATCTCTTTTCCACACCATCCATCTTTCAGGCGATAAGATGGATGTCATCTTCAAGCTCTTTTTATTGGAGGTGCGATACAATTTTGTTGGCGACTTACTTTTACTAGGTCTGCTTTCGTTATGTCAGATTTATATTCATGCTTGATTTTCATTTTGCAGGACTCTCATACAGCACAGATGACAATAGTCTCAGAGAGGCTTTCAACAAGTAATGAGAAGTTGCTGACGGTACACTCTAAGCAAACCTTGCCATACGCCTCTTCTGTATTTGAAATTGTCATCCTTGTGGTTTCCAAGTACTGCATATGCACTGTTGGTCATATTCATATGGATGGATGGATGAACATTAGCACTGCCCTGGGGTTGTTTTTGAAGAAATAGATTTACTAGAAGGAGTCTTAATTTGACTGACTATTCACGCCTCCAACTGATTGGTGAAGTTTGTGAGAGGAGCTTTTACTCGAAATCTATAAGTGCCTTCATTCATATATAGGGTTAATTACAAAAATACCCTTGAGGTCTGATCTAATTACAAAAAACCTAACTAACTTTTCGAAATTACAAAAAAATACCCCCAAGGTTTTATTTGTCTGACATTTAACCCCTTCATAAGCAAAAAAGGTTCAAAATGCCCTTCATATTTACAAAATCATTGCAGTTTACACCTTAATTTTAACACTGAATCAAACCTCAAGGGTATTTTTTTTTTGTAATTCTGAAAGTTAGCTGGGTTTTTTTTTGTAATTAGGTCAAACCTCAGGGGTACTTTTGTAATTATCCCTAATATATATTGTATATCTAAGGGGGTTAAAGAAACAAGCATAACTTTCTACCAATCAATGCAAAAACAGGGTCATGAATGTTGAAGATTATGTAGAAAGAAAGGCAACAATTTCGATATCATACCATGTTACTTCATCAACAATTAAATTGTTGTTAGACTTAAGTTTTTTTGCATCTAGATACATTCATAAACACATTATTATATCAGATATGTTTTATTTTTTATCTGCTTTTGAATCTTTTGTTTGTATGTTGTATATACTATTATCTATATTTGGTCTTGGAAATGACTAGAATATCATTGTGGAAAACCTTTTTTTAATAATGCCAACAATAATGGTATTTCTTGCAGCAAGGGTGATAGTGATCGAAACTGGAAGGTCCAGAGGATTTGGCTTTGTTACATATTCTTCCATTGAGGAGGCATCTTCTGCCATCCAGGCTTTGGATCAACAGGTGACTTTATCTTACTCGTGATCTGATGCTTACTTTGAATTTGCATTTACTTCAGAAAGTTTTGAACTTTTTTCTAAAAAAAATCCACAACGTAGGTATATAATAAAGGGATAATTACAAAAACACCCTAAGGTTTGGGCTAATTACAAAAAAACCCAGAGTTCTTTGAAAATTACAAAAATCTCCTTGAGGTTTGATTCAAGTCTTACATTTTTCCCGGTGATTTTCGGAAACATTTCAAAAAACCCCGACTTTTACAAGAATATTACAAGTTACCCCCTAAAATTAAGACAAAGAAACCTAAAGGGCTTTTTGTAATTTTGAAAACATGTCTGGTATTTTTGTAATTAACTCAAACCTCAGGGGTGTTTTTGTAATTATTCCTATAATGAATGTCATTTCATGTCAAACTTTGCGATTAGATGTTAATTCTCATTCCATTTAAGACATTTTGTAGGACCTCCATGGTCGTAGGATTAGGTGGATTACGCAAATGACAGGACACGGGGTTTTGGAGGTGGTGGCGGTGGTGGTTATAATAGTGGTAGTTTCGGTGGGAGCTATGGTGGTGGCGGTGGTGGTTATAATAATGATGGCTATAGTGTGGAGGTTACGGTGGCAGTTCAAATTATAATTCTGGGTTTAATAGTTATGGAAGTTCAACTGGACCTCAAGTCAGCAATAATGGTTATGATGGTGGGAATTCGAGCCTATGGAGGTGATCATCAAGGTTTTAACGAAGATAAATCCGTGGAACGAAACTACAGAGACGACGATGACACGGATAACTTTGCTGATAGGAGGAGTTGATGAGGGATCCCAATTCATTTGTTCGTGGAGGAGCTTAGCTGCACTTTACTCATTTTATTGCTCTTTAAAATGTTTTTGTTGATTGTGAATGATACAGCCAACAAACAATTTTAGCTCACAACTAGACAAGAGATACCGGGATGAGATCTTCTATTCCAAATTGTGTTTCATCTCATTCCATCGCACTTGATGATCCCGCATTACAGATAGCAAAGACTTACCATATTAAAACCTAGAATGTATGCTTGATTATGCTTCAAAATTAATATGATAGTATTGTACATGTGGCGAGATGAAACACTTAATTTGGAATAAAAGATCCCATCCGGTTTCCATTGTCTTTCCCGTGGTTAACATCTCTACAAGTTTCACCTCCAAATTCAAAGCATCAGAACAAAGCAAAAGGATTTTAGAAAAGTTAGACAGCAGTTGGCTGCCAAAAATATCAATTTTCGCTTCGCTAGATAAATAATAGCCCAAGATGTGATTGCTTATTTTCAGAAAATATAAAATTCATTTGCTTTTATTTTTTTCTCCCACCGATCACTTCTAATCGCTTTTCAAAATAATTCATCAAATAACTAATCATTATTATTTGTCTTTGCACAAATTCATACTATAATCACTGTTATATAATTCCCTATATCAAATCGACTTTCACCGTTACCTAGGTTGCGAAATCGGGCGATCGCCTAGCACCTAGGGCCCTTAGAAATATTATTGTTTTCTTTCTTTTTCAATTTTACAAATTTTTGGCCAATTTTGCCGCTTAGGCCAATTTTTTAGGCGATATGATTTTTGGACCAATTTTTGGCAAAATCCGTTTGGCCTAAGGGTGCCTAAGTACATAGGCGGCCGATTTTACAACATTGATCTTGACACTTTTATTTCATATTCAATCACACTATCAAAATCCATTCTTTCTTTCTTTTCGATTTTCTTTCATCACTATTATCTAGCGGAAAAAAATCCCAAAATGAAAAGAACATCCAATGCACATTACTTTTGACTTAACAAAAAAAAAAAAAAAAACACAAAATATTTGCTACTCATTCCATATGTTAAAGATCCTAGTTACATTCACAATGGAGCTGAAAGAAACACCAAACAGCTACTCTGTTTCAACCATTTTGCTCAAGCAAAACATAAGCATTCTTGAGAGCTTCTAAAATTGAATTTTTGAAGAGGAATTAAGAATTTCACAAGAAGGAGATGAAGAGAGACTCGTTGATCGACTAAAACAACTTCCATGTCCGTTCATGCAAAAAGCCTTGGACCGATCGTTTTGGGATCTTGCCTTCGAGTTTTAATCTTCTGTAAGCTTCTCTCATGTGGCACGGCCTGATTGGTCCTGTGTCCCTTCTCTCTGCCATTACTACTCTGGCTGCAATTCTTAGTGCCTCAGTACAACTTACAACACATATTTTACTTCTACAATTCACATTACCAAAAGTATAGAATTCATTTTAAGTTCTATCTCAACAAGCAGGAGACTTTTTTGTTTTTTCTTTTTTCAAATCTTCAACAGAAAATGGACAAAATGAGAAAATCTCGCGTATTTTAAAAAGAACAAGTTAACATACCTGTTTCAACAAGCTCCCGACAAACATTTTTGCTATTCCGGACATCACAATTGTCATAGGCATAGAAATTTTAGCGCCCAGTTATACTTGTTAATAACTGCATTGAGAACACAACAAAGAAGCATCATTAGATAATCTTTTCGCAAGTTGATGCTCTGACGCAAAAGAAATAAAAGCATGATTTTGACAAATATTTTGCACAAAAAGTATTTAACAATTTATAACTTAAACCGTTAAGTTGAAGTACATTTAATGCAAGTAGTTCCCCCTTTCAGAGATGGGATGGGTGGGGTGGGGTGGGGTGGGCTTGATAATTGAACTTTGTATACAGCAACGTGGTGATGCCTACCCGTTTCATGTTAGATTTCTGAAATCCAGATCTTGAAACGATTCATACCTACTCATTTGCTCCTCTGTGAAATGACCTAAAATCTCCCTGAAGAACAGACTAAAATTAGATGAACTTCAAAACTGAATCATGAATAAAATGTTAAAGCGAAGGAAAATATTTGAATCCACAATGCTGAGATAAATCAATAAGTAAACTCTCTTCAGACCCTTTTTTTAGTTTTGAAGTGCACGCGTTACCAAGATTTCAAGAACTTAGGTGAATAAGAAAAAGAAGAGGAATATCATGACCTTATCTGAGAATGATAGTGTGGAGCAGAAAAGATCAGTTTAAAGTAAATAATTTTATTGGTATCAGAAATGAGACTACAAATTTAATGTTTTTGTGGCCAAATAAAAGCATTAGCAATTATTAGTATTTTTCTTTTTCACATTAACAGAAGAAACAAGTGAGGGTAGTGAACAAAGAAAACGAGAGAAGAAATAATACAAGTTCAAGTGCACGAAGGTCTTCTTCATTCTTAGCTCAAACTCCATTGATTATAAATCCTCAGGTCACCGAGGCAAAACTTCTTTGGAATGATCAGTTTCAGAACCTCATATGATTATAATTAGGAAGTCATTACTTGCAAAACCCAGGCACCTAATAAAAGGATACAAACACAGACTCTTCAGAGGGTCATGCAAATCAACTAGTCAACTTACTGCATCTTAGCCGTTTTGCAGGATCACCACTAGCTCGCAACTTGCCAAGCTCAACATCCATGTTCTCTTCTTCTTCTTCCTCATCATCATCTTTGTTTTTGCCAATTGGGCCAGTGGGCCCTACTGACATGGACACGGAAGTCGAAGTTGAAGGACCTGTGGCAAGAACATTAGCATTCAACTCCGTATCTTAACAATCATAACAGGTCCAGCTGAAGTTTCTGCTTCATTCTCATCAAGACCAACGGGGATTCCGGTGGTGATTCCTCTTGCTCCTCAAATGGGTCCTTGGATTTCTTCATACCAGTTGCCTATAAATGTTTATCAATAGATCTTTAAAGTTACAAAGTTATCCATCAAGATAAAGACAAAACATTATGTACATGTATAAAATTCACTTTTCACTCCCCTAAGATTGGACTGCTACATTGATCCATACTTTTAAAAGCCACGAATTAGACACAAATACAGCATCTACGAGTTTAGGTAACCACGCAAAAAAAAAAAATCCTTAGCTAAAAGTATATAAGTGTACTAGAGGTACAGATCCTAGATATTTCCTCCTTTATCGAGCATGTTGCTATTTAAATCCGTTGATGAAAATGACTTCACTACTAGCAGGGCAGTATATGTAACACCCCAAATTCGATAAACCAAAATAACAAAATTCCCAATTTTCAGAGTACGACTCTGGATTTTCTTTCCAGCTTAGGCTCCATAAGAATAATTATCCAGAAATAATCAATTCATAAAATTTACACAATATTAAATCTGTAAAACTTACAAAGCTTCATCTTGGCCTAGGATGTAATCAGTCCTAACAGTTCTAAAATTCCAGAAAAAGTCTAGCATTTTTTTATTAGCAATTGGACCCCTAAACTTTTGATTTTCTTACTTTTTCACCACAAAATAATTCTTTAACTACAGAACATTAACACAACTCTATTATACAGCAAAACAGCTCCAATATTTTCTGATTTTCTGATTTTACAGTAACTTTCAAAATTGCAATTTAGCTCCAATATTTTCTGATTTTCTTCAAATTCACCCAAAAATAATTTATTAACTTTTCAAAATCCTATCACAAATATAAAAATAACCTCAAAATCGTTTCAGAAAACCCATATTTCCAGTAACTCTGGAAATTTAAAGTTTAGCCCCAAAACTATCGATTTTTGTGAAGTCGGTCTCTAGCCTTTTAAATATTTGTGACTTTAGTCTATCCTTGTTACGATATTCACTAAATCACAACAAAATAAGATTTTAAAATTTACAAAACCATCTCATAATTTCCATAAATTAGAATTTAAACCAATTATTTTTTTTTCATCAATATTTTCTAACTTCAGTTGCCAACAATCAACAAACTAACCATCAATTTAACAATAATCACAAACTTCACATAACCAAACAATAAATTGCATAATCATTCTATTAATTTCACGATCAAGCAAGAATTAAAGAAACCCATTTCAAAAAGCTTTCACGAAGTTTATTTACCCACATTAAAGATAATCACTAACTTTGCCAACGAGGTCTCCAATTAAACTTCCAGAGCAACCTCTGCCAAATATCAATATGTAACCCTAACTTAAACCACGAGATAACCTTGAAATTTTGATTATCAACATACCAATCAACAATCTAGAGGTGATGAGTAACCCAAAAATGTAGTCGCGTGTTTGTATTCCCCCAAATTGGCTTCAAATTTCTGCTCCTTAACTCTCGATCTTTCCTTGAAGGTTACCTCAATTTTTAAATGCTAATTGGTTGTTAACTCTCTTGGTGATGTTGTTTGATTGATGTAATGAAGTTTTCTTGAAGTGAATTTGAGAAAAGAAGAAGAAATGACCACTACCACACCTATGCATCTCGGCGAAAGAGGAGAAAGGAGAGCAGAGTCTTGTCCTTTGTTTGTGAAGAATGAATGTGAAGTGGGGAATTTTAGGACTTTTACATTAATTAGGCCAAATGTGTTATGGCTTAGGTTCCTAATAAGGGAGATAGTGACCTAAAAATGGGTTAAGTTAATATGTGGTTAAGAGCTTATTAAGTGAATTAAAATTCTTGTAACATATGACATTAAATTCCAATTATCTTAATGTTAAACTTAATTCAACTCTAATTCCAATAAAATAAAATGTCAAACTAATAAATAATTATCCATTGATCTATAAGAACTATAAATTTCTAATATCTCAATTATTCAACAATGCTTCGATTATTTCATAATGGGCGTATGACAAATAACCTAATTATTCCAATAAACCACGATAAATTGATCTTACCTAACTTTAAGTAAACTAATTTATAATTAAATCCAGTAATTATATTCCTCTATTTCAAGCATGGCAAATAATACCACGAGTATAACTAATACTAATTACATTTTAATGTTTAATAAAATACTTCGAGAATAATACCTGAATATATATAAAGTGTTATACAATATTCTTAGCCTATCAAAATTAGAGATAAATTGTTAATATTGAAATACTTCAATAATCAAATACCTTTAAAATAATAATTTGAAGTCATCTGAATATGGGGCACAGTGTACAGGTAGATACTGACAAAATGTGCACTTTCAGAAAAAGAAAAACAAATAATTGACATGGATAACTGAGAAAGTCTTCATTTTTCAATGATTTGGGAGCTGAGAAGGCAGGGAGTCTGACACGAGCCACAGGGTAAATGGCTGTACAAAAATCAAAGTAAATCCTACAAGGATGAATCTGTTTATAATTTTGCCGATCTCATCTACATATAGAGATGTAAAAGGGACCTGAAGATAATTTAGGATTCCATCCAATCCTACAGAAACAGCTTCAACAGCAGGTTTGATTAAGAGAACGAAATCAAGAATTCAAGAGAGGCTGATATGAGGAGACATTACTTTGGATTGTATTTCCAGTCTCCATATGGATAAAAAGCAACAAGAAGCGGCATATTTGCAAAAGCCCAAGACATGAAAAAATGAAGGTTGACTTAACTGTTTGGGCTTCTTGATGTCAAATTAAGGATTTCATGATGTGACATTACCAAAATTGATTAATTCTCCTGATGTTTATAGGTAGCTGATTCAATATGCCAGAAACCAGAATGCACATTTTACCATCCAGAATGTTCTTCATAATACATGCTGAAAGCTAGACAGAGAAATTTCAGTTGAATCAGTTCAGATCCGTTCACATAATGACACCCATTGCGAACTAGCTTTTCTATTGATTTAAAAATCAGGATCCTGAAAAGTATACGACTCACTATATTATAACAGATATATACCTCTAACAGAAATGTCAAATGTGGAATAATAAATCATTGAGTGAAACGAGGAAGAACATGAAGATAAACACCTTTTCAAGTTAAGTCATAAATCTTTTGGAAACTCCAAACTGGATTATTTTCCTTCTTTCGCACTTTGTGAATACCCGCCATTTAAGCTTTACATGTTTATAACTACTGAATCAAACACAACATTAAACTGTGTTTCCCAGCATCCCTGCATTCTCCCATAACTGTTCACAGTACTTTTTGCTAGGAGCGGAGGGTCGCCCATTTAACCATCATATTCTTGAACTCAGTAAGTGAAACGTTATGTTATCAATAATAGTGCTATAGGCATATTCGGCATGCTTCCTAAGCTTAAATGTGAAGTTCTCTGGAAACCTTTGCATACTTAAACTGATTGACTAATAGATATTTTCTAGAGGGTACAATCTTTTCTTATGACCCATAACAACCACACTCAACTCGGTTCAAGTAACCATGAGCAGCAGTTTATAAGTCCAAATTGAAATCACATCTTAGGTGGTCAAGGCTTTATAACTTCTGAAAATTCACATATTTGATGATCTAAATTAATTTTTTAATAGTAGATGGTTTGCATATCTGACTTGGGTCAAATACCTTAAGTGGAGATTCAAATTAAGTTGTCACTCTATTATCTTGTAACAACCGACCGGTCAAAACTAAAAACCTAACAGAGGGTAAAATACCAGTCTTCCAGATTTCATCAAGTTCCAAGATCAGGCCAAATAGAAGTTCCATGATCAGGCCAAATGGAGGGTAAAATACCAGTCTTCCAGCTTTCATTAAGTTCCAAATAATCCTATTGGCAAAACTCTAACAAGTAATATCAGGCCAAATAGAAGATGACTAAAATGCCTATAAATGTTTCAGCAGGTATAAGCAAATTGTTTTCATCCCTAACGTTAATCCCAAATGTTAAATTAACCCTTCTTTGCCAGATTTGACTGAGAGAAAATCTAGTAACAGTCGGGCACAGGTTCATTTTTAAACACCCGTGGAAGATATTAAGGCATTCTGAGACCAAACTTAAGCCAATATCGAGATTCGAGAATGCATAAAAACTTTTGTATTTCAAGTTTCTATCAACTCAGGAAAATCAACCAACACAAACCACAAATGCAGCAATTATGCTACCACAGGACGTTTGATCTCATTAACCCTCAACAAACTGAAGCAAGAACACTAGCATCAGTCAGAAACTGATCGAGCTTGAAAAGCAAGGTTTTACCGAGGGAAAGCAGCACGCACACACACACACACACTCAATGACAGAAACAATAAAATCAGACGAATTACATTCAGCACAATCACATAAAACCAGACACACGTGGGGAGTAACAGAATTATATAAAAGACGTATTTGCAATGAAATCAGACGCATATTAATTATTAATCAACCCCTCTCCCTCCCCACAAGAAAAAAAGAAAGAAAAAGAAACACGACCAAGTTTCACAAAATCACAAAAGGCAAAAGAAAATACATAGTTTTTACGCGATTATTCAATTTACCCAATCCTACAATCCAAACACAATACGGGGGATGGAAGGGTGGGGATACAAGTCTCAGTGTGGTAGAATCATACCTCCAACTGAGTCTTCCTTGAAACTAAGGAAACCCTGAAATCTCACAACAATAACACAATTACAAAACAAATGAGCAAATATTTTAGTCTAATTCAGGTTTTTGCGTGTATATATCAATCCGCTGCGTGTATATGTGTGTGTGTGTGTGTGAGAGAGAGAGAGAGAGAGAGAGAGAGGTTTTTGTTGTTGGTTTTGCTTTTCTGTTTTTTTTTTTTTTTTTTTTCTGTAAAATTAGGGCAAAATGCAGATTTTGGCAGTGGAATGATACATTATGATTGTGTTGAGGTAGAATTGACACTTTTATATTTTATTATTTGCAAAATCATCTAAATTTTCACAAGATTCTCGAATTAAGTCCTTAATTTATTGGAGATATTAAAATTGCTCAGAAAATTTCTAGTAAATAGCACGTGAACCCAAAATTAGAAATGTCAACGGCGTGGTAGGGACGGGGTAGAAATTCCCTTTCCCCGTCACCCCAAGACATATACGGAAAAAGTTTCCCCCCATCCCCATCTTCGAGAATTCCCTGCCCTAGTTTTTATATTTATTTTTGAAAAAAAAAACAGTTTTTTTAATATAATTTTTAAATATTTTTAAATATATATAAATTATATTACAAAACTAAAAAAAACACTTATTATACAAAACAAATTAAAGATTTTTGATTTTACATATTTAATGTGAATATATTTATAATATATTATATATATTTAAAAATTATATTATATATTAATATTTGGTTTCCGTGGAGAACAGTATGGGATCTAAGCCGCGGGCAAATATGATCCTCTTTCCGCCAATGGAGAGCAAAAATACCCGTCTCAGGTTACAAGGAGAAAATTTCGGGATTTCCCGAGAAACGAAATTTTCTCCCACTTTCATCATCTACCCGAAATTGGGGATTTTCGGTTTTTAGCCAAAAACTCGTGCGTGCTTGACTAAATGTTGGGTTTTTCTTAACACCTTACACATCAATTACATCGGCAAAAATTCTAATTTTTTGTACCGAGATTAATAAAATTTCATTTTTCGGGTTCACATGCAACTTGAGATTATATGTACATTTTGAAGATTTTGGCGAATTAAGAATTAGATCCGATAGTGTTTTAAAGATATAGAGTGATTTTGCCAAACAAAAATTTGAAAGGATCAATTTTTTTCTTTGCATGAGTAAAATTACATTTTACATGTAAGATTACAATATACATAAATAATTTTCAAAAATAACGGCAAATGAAAAGAATTAACGTTTTATTTTAAAGTATCATCCCACTCCGCGGCATAAACTAGGGTTGTAAATAAATCAAGTCGCTCGTAAACTATTTGGAACTCGACTTGATAAAAGCTCGTTTGAGCTCGTTTACTGATGCTCATTAAATTAAATGAACCAAAACTCATGTTTAGAGATATTCGGCTCGTGAACAGACTCATTAGTAAACTCGTATATTAAACTAATAGCTTGGCGTTAATATTTATATTTTTTTATACATTTGCTTATGATAAATATAAAAAAAATTAAAAAAACTTATTTGTTTGAATAAGATTATAGGTTTCAGTAGATATAATATTGTTTTTAGAAAAACATAATTTTATGTTTGTTTAAAATGACTAATGATATAATCTCAAAAAAAAAAATGACGAATGATATTAATTTATAATTACTATTTACAGAGTCCGTTTAGGTTTGATTAAACTCGAAAAAAATTTGTGAGCCATCAATATATTCAATAAATTAAGCTCAAATTCAACTCGATAATAAACGAGTCAAACTCAAATTCTCAAAAACTCGTCTCGATCCGGTTTGATTACAGTCCTAGCAGAAAACTTTTAATATTTGTTTTGTTTTTAATAATATATAGAGAAGGTGTTAACCATTAATCGTTGCATCTATCACATTTTCTATACTTATGTTTTTTTTTTTTTTTTCAAGGAGAAGAGGGAAATAGGATGTCCTGGGGCGGGGAGGATGATGAAGTTCTAACTTGAATCTACTAGTCCAATATATGCATTTTAACTACTTGAGCTATTGCTACAACCAAAACCCTTTTCATTTTTAATATAAGGATTAGTAGAATTAACACCTCCCCTTATTTAAAAATAATTTAAATTAAAGGCTTGAAATGTGAATGATGCCTTTTTCTATTCTACAACAACAAGACGCTGGCTATTACACGAATGTTATTCTCGACGACTTCTTAATATTTTTTTCCCTTAATCGGGACATCAACGCTTTTTGGGGTTATTTTTGAATCAGGCATTTGCCACATTTTTGTTTCTATAGTGGGTTGGGAGATTTTTAAAAAAAAATAGGTGTAGGCGCACTACCAAGGGCGCCATCGCACACTTAACTTTTTTTTTTTAAAAAAATTGTGGCGACGCCGGTCAAAAGAGGCGCGCCAAACTCGACACACGCACTTGGGCGCCATTAGGAAGGGCGCCCACCCCTCTATAAATGGCGTTCCCCTATTTTTTAAATTTTCTTTTAAATATTAAATAAAAATACAGTTTTTGGATAACTATAATATAAAACATCACTGGATATATTAGGGCCGGTCACTTTGCACTCAGACAAAATTGAAAAGAATCAAGAAAACACATTACCCTACTAAGAAATATCTCTTATTCCAAACATATAATTTCTAAATAACTCAACAATAAAGATATATTAAAATTTTAAATACGATTATTCGAATTGATTCGTATATATTCGAATAATGGGGATGACATTTCTTATTCCAGTTTTTTAATGTGTAATTCTTGTTGGTTTTTAAATATTCGTTGTAGTTTTTATTATTTAATCGGGCTTTAATCCAGTGATATTTCATATTATAGTTATCCAAAAATTGTATTTTTATTTAATATTTAAAAGAAAATTTAAAAAATGGGAGAACGCCATTTATAGAGGGGTGGGCGCCCTTCCTAATGGCGCCCCCAAGTGCAGTGTCAGGTTTGGCAGGCGCCTCTTTGACCGGCGCTACACGATTTTTTTAAAAAAGTTAAGTGTGCGATAGGCGCCTGATTTTTTTTAAAACCTCCCAACCCACTATAGAAACAAAAAAAAATGCATGGCATTTCAAATGCCACAGATTGAAAAATAAACCCGCTTTTTGGCCAGTTTTTTAACAAAGGCGTTAAAATAATATTTAATTCAGATACAATTATGCATGTTTAGCAATTTTTGGAATTATATTGATAAACTAGTTATATGACAAAACAAACTGTTGTACAAATATCTTCAAAAAAAAAAAAAATACTGTTGTACAAATAAAAACAGTAATTATTTGGACATTATAAAATAATAATCAATAATGTTACGTACTTTTCTATTCTTGTGCCCTCTAGCATTATCGTGATAACATTCATGATATTGCACATGAGAAACATTAAACCAATAGCATAGTCAGAAAAATATTGGGATGAACCGATACAAGAAAATGGGTGGGTCGAATAAAAAATTTAAAAACAATTATATAAATTATAACTAAAATAATTTTCTTATTATATTTTTTTAGACAAAAATGTGTGTGTGTGTGTGGGGGTGCAGGTTAGCTCCCTTGCCTCCGTCCTTACATTAAACTATAACATATTTTGATATCGATCTTAAGTTAAGATCAAAGTTAAGATCGCTAATGAACCAATCCGCCTCGTCGCTATTTAGGTTTCGGTTCGAAAAATATTTGTTCGAGAATTGAAGGTGCGCCGATTTAGACTTGTTCTAAAAATCCCCACTTAGCCCGACAATCTCCGCCTAAGCACTAGACTTTCCTTGTCCGCCTACATTTTTCTTTCATTTTAACCCCACCTAACCCCGCTCAAACTTCGCCCCTGGTGATAGGCGCAATCTGCTTGACAATTAGCGTCTAGCGTTATTTAAACACTGACTGCCCATGGAGAATAATGATTGTATGTGGAACAGTGGAAGATTATTGGTGAATACTGAATAGACATTATATATAATTTTAGCAGCCATTTTTTGATTTTTTTTAATAGTAAGGCTTGTCCACCACAAGCATAAAAAAGTGTAATTCATTCAAAACTGAGAATGAAATATCGGCACCAAAATGGCAAAATGCTTGTATTCACTAAATCGAGACATATTAAGTTATAGGCTTACAGCTTTCATAAATTAATTTTATGGATAATTACAAAAAAAAAAGAAAAAAAAAAGATTTGGGGTAATTACAAAAAAAAAAGAAGATAAGTTTATTTTTTTTGAGAAAAAAAAAGATAAGTTTTAAAATTATAGAAACTCCCTTCATCTTACATTTTTTACCCCCAATCATTAGTTGAATTGATGGAATTTGCTAATATCGTCAAATATTTTATAATTACATCCTTCAATTTATGTACGTGTGTGTGTGTTTGTTTACATTGACATAGCTGCATTGACATAGCTGCATAGCCATTCAACATGGCTTATAAATTTGAAACTCTAAATCTGTTTCAAAACCCATTTAATAGACTGCACAAATTTGAAACCATTGTGACTGTTATGCCTTATATCCCAAGATCAAAAAACATTAGCGCTTATTATATTTATTCGGATTATCAGAATTAAAATCACATCTCTTTCAAATTTTATTTTTTTGTATAGAGAAAAAAGATTAATGATGCATTATTAGGTATCACAGATAAGATTAAGACTGCTAAAGCAATCTTTTGTGGAATTAATAACCTAAAGATTTAAAACAAAACGAAACGATGAGCTTCTATATGATACAATACATTTAACCGAAGACAGGCATTGTTACTTCACAGCGAAACAGTTAATACTGTATTATAAAACCTCTTTACCCGTCATGTTATTTGAAAGACGCGAAAAAGCTGATGGTGTCGTTGAGAGCCCGAATGAACTCATCAACGTCCTCTTTCGTGTTGTAGAAATAAAGACTTGCACGCGCACTTGCATTGACTCCCAGGTAGCGGTGAAGGGGCTGAGCACAATGGTGACCTGATCTAATCGCTATACTATGCTGAAAAATTAAACGGTAAAGAATGTCACAAAGTACGTCGACAAAAAAGACGGGTGAGATTGATAATATGCTTAAGTAATAGACAATAATTCACTTTCTTTTTTCATCCACTAATCTTTCCAGTTCAATGCTTAAAAATCTGGATAGAAAAAGGGGATGATTACGAAAACTACCCCTGAGATTAGCCTAATTAGTTAAAAAAAAAAAAGTTATCTTTCAAAATTACGACATTTGTTTCTACGTTACAAAGTGCTCTCTCAGGAGGAGGGAGCATGTGTTAGAAGCACGTGTTAGATAAATACAAACCTCTATAAACATCTGGGGTAGTTTTCGTAACTATCCCTAAAGAAAATAAAAATCAACACTAACAGTGAGTATTACTGTGTCTGTGTATGTACCTGTTGGTCAAGAAAAGTAGCAAGATCGGTTGGATGAACATCTTCGACATTGAAAGAACATAGTGCCGCTCTGTTCACAGTTTTCGAAGGTGGTGGGCCATAGACACGGACATTGGGTACTGAACACAATCTATCATATAAATAGTTTGCTAGCTCTACCTGAAAAGACAAGAGAACAAAAAGGAAATGCCTTGTGTAAGCATACACTTAACGACCATTGTTCTTGCATCAAGTCATTTAATTCACATATACGGTCATCTAAAAAAAAACTTTCATTTCCTAGAGAATACAAAAACTTAGCGGAACTGATGATATTTTTGCATCAGGAACTGATGATTGTATTATATAGAAACAGATATTAATATTTATCCAGCAGTAAAATGCCACCATTTTAAGCCAAAATAAGAAAGTGGTCCAACATACAAATTTGAGAACTATTACTATTAACCTGAATAATGTGCGGCAGGCCTAAAAATGTCCAGGTTAATGAAACGATGCCACTAATGACACTTCAAAAAGTCATCAAGAGGAAGAAAACAAAACAATCCACTAAGAGTAGCTTTCACTTATAAAAGGAAACAACTAGAATACAGAAGATAGGCAAGATGCTTTTATCTAACTTTTCTAAGTATGTTATTTCTTGTGTTGGGGATTGGATGGAGAAGCCGTATCAGCCACCAGTTCTGCTCCACAAGATATCCGTACTAGGGAACCATTACCAATGTATTTATTATCTTTCCAGTTACAAAACGTGAACGGCTATAGAAACTTCACAGTTTTAATAAAGCACAAATTAAAGAATCTGAAATGAAGATTTTTGCCAATGCTGATTTGAAATGAAGATTTTTGCCAAGGCTGATCACAAATGCAAGTACAACAATCTATGTATATCAAAGTCAATCTCCAACAGAACCTTTAACCGAGTCAGTAATCAACTACTAAGAACTTTAGGCAGCAGATAATAAAATATTTTCATCTTAAATGCATATCATCATCATCATCTGCACCTTAGTCCCACTATGTGGGGTTGGTGGCGTGAAATTTATAGTGTCAATTAATTGTCTAAAATTAGTTAACAATATAAATTCACGCAAAAAGCAAAGTGGGAAAGTTTTACGCCGGAAGGCCTTCCTACCGCAACCTTCATACGAAGGAGAAATGAGATGAAATTCCAAAACGTCATCATCATAGGTTTTTCAACTTGCATGGAAAAAGTATCATGAGACGGCTATGAGTTGAGATAGTTGCACTAGTCATGTCCCATTACATGATTGAAATTGTAAAATCAACATGCACATCATGGAACATAACTACTTCGTCTTAAATGCACATGCTTGAATAATTCTTCCTTGTCCTTCAAATTCAGATAAATCAAGATGAATCCACAGGCTTAAATCCATTTAGTCTTGATCACAAAGTTATCTAAAAGCCACAATGACCTGAAGTATCCAGGCTCTACCTTCTTAGGCAATTAATAAATATAATAGAATGATGATATAATTCAAAATCAAAGAACCGGTAAAATAGCAAGATGACAAAGAGAGAACACACAGTGAGACGACAACAGACATTTATTGCTTAAGAGAACATAGATAAATATTCTTAAAAAGAAACAACAGCATTCAAATGTAAAACTAAAACTACGAATAGTTTTCTCAGTCGTATTTTGTAACTCATGCCAACAGAAGGCATGCATTGACTTCATCACAAAGTGAATGTATATAAAGAAGAAGAACAATTGCCAAAAGAGTAACCATTAAACTCTAAGAAGTAATAACCAATTTCTCAAGATGTATAACCATGGACATTGGGATCAAAGTTTACCTCATAATCATGAATCTTTTGCATTCCAATGCCTGATAAATAATCAACTGCTGCTCCCAACCCAATGGCTTCCCCAATAGCAGGAGTCCCAGCTTCAAATCTGAGCTCATTCAATAGTAATTTATGACAAGAACAACAAATCAGCAAAGTTGCCCAACAACATAATAAAACAGCAGAGCAATCAATGCACAAAGATCTATATTATTCATATCTATAATATAACATTAATTGGAGTTTAGAGCCAGCATGTGTAGAATGCACATCCTGACCCTGCAACCAACTTTAATGTATATAAATAAGGGACCAAAGAAGCCAGTCCATATGGAAGGAATGAAAGTTGTGAAGGGGGTGATATAATCACACAGATCAACTATTGATCCTTCTGAAATAATACTAGTCAACAAACAGAATAATTGCTTTGAGTTGGTTGACAAGACTTGGACATCAATCTTCAAGGGCAAACTTGAACATGGATATATTATGCTCTCAGTACAACTCTGAAATTTGCTCCATTTAAAAATCTAAATGTTACAAAAAGTAGCTGGGTTGCATCATTTACAAATTTAAAATCGAGAGGGATCTCATTCACCAATCAAAAACTTCATGGCAGCGGTCTGATGATTCGAATATTCTCCAAAGTCAAAGGTAACTCAATTTGGGACAGGGTCTGGTATGAACTTAAAATTTTGCAATATTTACTCATTCTAAGGCGAATCACAAAATAAAAATCTTTTTAGGACCTTAAATATCTGATGTGGTTTCAATACAATGGAAGATAGACCTTCACAGAAATATAATAGGTACAAGATGGAAAACATGCTGCCATCTCATCAAGCAGAGTCTTAAAAAAGGGGGATATAACAACTTGACGGAAGAAGAAAGTAGCATAGTTTTTCCTTTACTAGGTGAGACAACTAAATTCCTACCCCTGCATAAATTCAAACACTGAATCACAAGATAGTCATCCTTTGTCGTAAGAACTACCTGTAATGATTGGCAAATGATAATTGAAACTTAGTTCCCATGAAGGAAAAAAATCCATTCCCCAATGTAAATAACACCTGATCAGACTGGACATAAAGTTTTTCTTTTTGTGGAGAAAACACAATTACCCAGTTTAGTGAGCACCCGTGTGTGTTTAAGTTATGGACGCCAAACCACGTTGCAATCATTCAAATAACGTGTACGACTATATTTATTTATTTATCTAGGGTATTAGTTGTCAGATTGATTGTATATTGACTTTACTATCTCAAAAGGCTCGTGTCTTATATAAACTTTTAAAATATATAATTCATTCATCCAATTTATTTGATAGTTGATACCGGACCCTAAAAGCAAATGAATTTCCACTACTGCCTTTATTCTCTTTTCCTATTTCTGCTGAAACTTTTACCAACGTGTCCTGTAACATGTCTGAAAAACTAATGTTTCAGCAAGGCAGCCTTCATGGTAATCATTTGAATTTTTTCATCAATTCAAATTAAAGTGGAGGATACTAACTATCATGGTTGGTCCAAAACTTCGATATGTATATGGGTGGTGGAAAGAAGGGATATATTATAGGAATAAAGGACAATTAAGAATATGATGAACGGGAGACTGAAGATGCTTTAGTCTGGTTTTGGCTTACTAACTCCATGTCCAACAATCTCAAGTCACACTTTGTCCAGTGTAAATCATCTACGGAGATTTGAGACACAATCAATGTCTTTGATTCTTCTCAAGTCTATGTGAACTAACGAAGAAAAACTTACATGTCAAGATGGTTGGTCTCTTGCGAATTTCTATAATGAGTTAAAACTCAATATTTATGGAACATGATAAATAAAAGCTCAACGGAAGAGTGTACAAGTGGTATTGAGAAACAAAGAAAGCATATTGCTGCGGAACGGGTCTACATGTTTCTTGTAGGTCTTGATCACATATCAAATCAAGTAAGTACTTGTCTCTTTGGCTACCTCTCTTTTACAAAGTTTGGGAGAAGATTCACAAACTACAGCACGGAAATAGAAGAATAGATCAGCCTGAGGCATTAGCTCTTGTTGTCAAAGAAAAGGCTCTCACTCAGCCACTTCCGCTCCTTCAGACTTCTCTTCTCGCATTTTGCACTAATCTCTAGCACCCAGACCTACATTTAATATTTGCTACAAGAAGCATGGTCATCCGGAGTGATTTAAGCTTACGAGAAGAAGCATGGCCATCCGGAGTAGTCCAAGCTTAAGCAAGCTTAGTGTAATACAGAAATTTGCTTGGGTTGCTCTCAGCAATACTTCTCCATGATCCGCTTCTCATGGATCCTGGATAAGAGTCTAGGCCAAGGTACGATGGGGGTAATTTGGTGATTTGAAGGAGTAAGTAACATAATGTGGTATCTTTGTCTAGCACAAAGCTCAATACTGTGTTCTTCATCATGCAACTACAGAGCTTAATTAGCTAAATCCTCTTAAGTGAACTCCGGTTTGGTCTTAATGTTCGTCAGAGTCGGTTCGAATGAGTTGCTATTAAGATGGCAAATAATCTGGTACAAGATAACCTAAATTCTAGTAGGATAAAGAGTTGTTAAGATAAGAAAGTGAATCAACAAGCCGATATGATCCCTGGTGCCATTAGTAGTTCAGCATTCTATAGAATAATATCCAAGTCGTCTATGTATCCTATTCTATGCCATGACTTTGAGGGGGAGAATTAGTGTGCACACCTGTATTTCTTAATTTAGCTCGGAAACAATGCATAAAGATTAGGTATTAGTCATCAGATTGATCATATAGCTGACAATATACTCTTTCATTCAGCCAATTTATCAAATCTTGCCAAATAGGTCGATCTGTATATAAGACACTGACCTGGATGGAGGTTCAGCAAAGGTTGAGTGATCCAAATATACATCAGATATCATTTCACCACCACCTGAGAATAATGTCATACAGGTTTTAGAGGTGCACCCTAAACATACTAAACACCAAAGAATTCTTACTTTTTCAATCAGGACAAGAACACCATTGATGCTTATCATAATTCATTCAGATTCAGTAGACAGACAGAACAAACACGGCTAATATCTTAAGGGGAAAAAAATGAAAGAAAGATAAAAGAAAATACTCACCTAAGAAAGGAGGCATGGCAGACAGGAGCTCACTTTTACCATATAAGAAACCGACGCCTGTAGGCCCACACATCTGAAGCATGATTATTTCTTCACTTCAAATACTCACTTATGAGACTTGAGAGTTATTACATATGGAAAAGACTTCACCTTATGAGAAGAAGCAACCAGAAAATCAACATCAAGGCTCTTTACATCAACTACCATATGAGGAACACTTTGGCAAGCATCAACAAGCACTTTGGCTCCAACATCATGTGCCCAACTTACAATTTGATCAATTGGAAGTACAGAAGCTGCAGAAGAAGAAAAGAAATCGGTGCAATTGTCATATACAAGAAGTTAACATTTCGGCTCTTTAACAGAATACAAGTTCTTACAGTCAAGAGATTAGATATGGAACATTTAGCAAAAGATTCTTGTCAGAATAATTCTGACAACAAATTATCAGTAGTAACATCCTGGCCAACACAAAACATCTACAATATTTGGTCCCAACAAGAATCTTTTACCAGATTTGATGGAGAAAAGATTTAACCATAGTTGAAGAGCGAAATAGTTTAGATATTAGGATTTGAGCATAATTGGTCAGGTATTCAAAAAAGTAATACTTATGAAGTTAATAGACAAAAGTTTAGCCCAATGATTCATGACCCAAGTGCTCTTATTAGGCTATCACATGTGAATAT
Source organism: Rehmannia glutinosa (assembly GCA_016081115.2). Taxonomy (NCBI): domain Eukaryota; kingdom Viridiplantae; phylum Streptophyta; class Magnoliopsida; order Lamiales; family Orobanchaceae; genus Rehmannia; species Rehmannia glutinosa. The sequence continues at coordinate 99,888,343 of CM071934.1, read as the reverse complement.
AAAACTAGAAGCCTCAGGAATCGTGAGATTGACCTTGAAGAAACAGTAAGCTGGGAGTTTGTCCCGGCTCATTCTTTCCATCAGAAAGTCCTAACCTGAAACACACATTAGAGTGCCTATAAAACTGTTTGTTTTTGTTGAGTATCTTTATAGAGCACTTTGTTTCTCTATTTACTTTCTTAAATGTATCCACCACATATTTTTTGTTTACTCTACATGATACCACCTCTAGTAAGCAAACCAACTAAATCCTAATCAATATTAAAAGTCTAATACACAACGAAAATGACATGGCAAGAAAATTAACATCACTTAAAAACTGAAACATGAATTTCGGTCATAGAAAGGGAAAAAGTGGTTCCTGTTTGCAACAGAAAATTCATGAACAACGGAAATCTGGATCTTGGCTGCTAAAGCAAGTTTTTTTAGTTCAATCATGCTCCAACTTATAGCCCATGGATAGTCTTTCTGACATGGTATTTCTCCAATTAGAAGACAGTTCACTCACCCAGCACATTTGAGACATGGTGAACAACAATAAGTTTTGTCTGACTCGAGAGAATTTCCCTTAGCTTCTCTACATCTGGAACTTCATCTTCTGTTAAACTTACAAACTTTAAAACAGCACCGGTCTTTTGAGCTACAAATTGCCAAGGAACAATAGCACTATGATGTTCAGCGACTGTAAGTACAACCTGAAAATTACAAATCAAGCACTTTTTAGAGTATCTAAAAAATATTTATAGAAACAAAACGATGTGGTATTCAAACAAATATAAACAGAAGAAAACTGAATAGACATAGAAGATAATATACATAAAGATATGTTTCCAGTCTCATTTAGCACCTCATGCTTGCTATTTGATCTATTATTTGCGAGGTGTCAATCTTTAGCAAATAGAAACAAGGAACATAGTTTAATTAACCCAATAGTTTGATGCCTTTTCTTTTGGGAGAACCTTAATGAATGTGTTTCAATCATTTATACATGCATGATAATCTGTCTCCCAACACATGCAGAATGGATTAACATTTTTTTTCTCAAAGGACAGTGCACATATATGTCGTGCAAGATCGCATATAAGATCGTAGAGCCTTGGTCAGTTCTAATGGCATAAGGAAACTACTTTAACTACAACCTTAAGATGTCACAGGTGAGTGACTGTGGATTAATGAATCTATAAGCCATAAGTGCATGCCTTCATCTCATGCGTAATTTAAGATCTATCATCATGAAAGATTCTTAGTCCAGTATAACTTGATACATGCACTGAAAGCTGCACACTGTTAAGGAATATGTCAGTCACAGCTGCAATTGACATGTATCTACAAACATTTTTTTCTAACTTGGTAATAAATGATGACTGAGAGCCAAATGATAGTTTTCTAACAATCCCCAAAACCACAGGAGCCTTCTTTAATTACATTAGTACAACCTGTAAATCATAAGTCACATGATCTAATTCAACTTAAATTCACAGTCATCAATGTGCTGACTTGAAAAGTAAATCACAGAAAATCACAAAAAGCCAAAGTCTATACCTCATCTCCCTTCTTCAAATTCGAGAGGCCCCAACTGTAAGCCACTAGGTTGATAGCCTCAGTAGCATTTCTTGTAAACACAATCTCTCTACACTCGGACGCATTTATAAAATTTGCAACCTTCTGCCTTGCTAATTCGTATTCATCCGTTGCCTTGGCGCTACACAGATATACAAAAACATAACAATAAACACAAAAACAACAAATAACAACCTACATAAATGCCACACAATTTCTTCCTTCCTATCCCCTCCCCTCCCCTCCCCAAATTACCTCAAATAATGAATCCCACGATGAACATTAGAATTATAAGTTTCGTAATACTCCTGCAAAGCGTTCAACACCGCTGCCGGCTTCTGCGACGTGGCGGCGTTATCCAAATACACAATCCTTTTCCCATTCAACTCCTGCATGAAAACCAAATTTCCATAAGTCTTAGCTCAATATCCCAAAAGAAACAAAAATCCAGAGCATAAAACCGAATATTGCCTGTCGGAGGATGGGGAAATCGGGTCGGGTGAGGTGGCCGAGGGATCCAGGACCGAGCTGCGGGTCGGTGGATAGATGAGCAGGAGCCGAAGCGGAAGCGAAGGTTGCGGTGCGGAAAGTACGGTTGGTACGGTTAGGGTTAGGTTTGATGATTCGGAGAGAAGGGGGAAGTTTGAGGACGACGCCCTCCATTGTTATCATCATCGCCGTCTTCTATCCACTGTGCTCAAGTCAAGAAATGATAGCAGATAGACACTAGAATTGGGTTTTTTTGCTCACATGGAGTGATGGGGAAAAATTACAAAAATTGCAAATTAGTCCCGCATCTATAGGGCTATTGCAATATTAGTCCTATAAATTTTTAAAATCTCAATTTTTCTATAATTTTTGGATTTGTGCAATTGTCGGCCTATAAGTTATTTAATGCAAAATTGATCTTGAAGGCTATTTCCATCTTTCACATATTCCCAAAATGCCCTTGGCAGCCACAATATTCACTAAACTGGTATCATAGTCTATGCCTTTTTACTTATGAATTTGATTTATTTGTTTGTAGATTGTCTAATGAGAGAAGAATTTTAAAATTATATGTTTGGATGAAAATCCGAGATATGAGTGTTGCATGTATTATTTCCTAATTATAGAAATACAAAAATATATACTAATTTTGTAAAATTAGTTATTTCAACTAATATGATCGAAATTATCACAACTAAAAAATATACGACTAATATTGTCAAATTCTAAAAATTAAAAGAAAAATTGTTATGTTGCTGAAAGACAAAATTATCACATGATTAAAATTGTAACTTTAAAAGTTACAACACTAATATTGCAATTCTCCTATGACCAATTTTGCAATTTTCACGGAATTTTTTGAGTAGTTTGTGAGTTCGTATCTAGACCGGGACCTTGATCCGGTTCATGATGTGTCGGGTTCGAGTCTGGTTTGTCTATTTTTTATGTTTTATTTTTGAAAAAATATTATTAAAGTTTTAGTTACAAAAATATTACTATTTACTAATATGCGAATGCACTAAAATTAAGATATGTATGCCCACGCGCATCACGAGCGTCGGAAAATCAGGCAAAAAAGCTTCAGAATTATCAAATTTATTACAAAGTATAGAGAATTTCACAAATGCCCAAAAATTAATATGAAAATCTTTTACAATTTTTTTAGTGATAGACAAAAGATTTCCGCATGCGCTGCGCATGCAAGATATTTTTCAAGAAAAACGAAGTATATTAAATATATATTTATAAGATGCCAAAAAATGTGGTGTATTGGAAATATGAACCTATAATTTTTTTAAATAAAATGTCACAATCAAACTAAACAAGTAAACATCTTAAGTTTCTAAATTTATTTTTTTTTTAATAAATATAGCGGAATACCCTTATAACATACTTTCATCGAGTACAGAGTGGGAGCCTTTAGGCCATTGAGGCGGTCGCCTAGGGCCCCACGATTGCCTAGGCCCCCCAATTAAATAAGTAATGTTAATAGTTTAATGTGTGTGTGTGTGTTAGTTTTGATTTTGAAAATACAATATTAATGTTTGACACAAAATTGAAAATGGCTAGTTACCACCAAGTAGATTTTATCTTATTAAGAACTTACGTTTTGAAATATCATGTTAAATTGCTAATTTAGAGGTATTTTGATGAATGATAATTATACAAATCAACATAAGGCATCGTTCTACAAAAAAAATTAATACTCCAATAAATTTATTAAACTATATCATAAGATATATTCTTTTGCAAATGTGTGGGCATTGCATAAAAAATGTTACTGACGATACATTTGATTATTGCTACTGTCGAAAGAAGTTTTTCAAAATTAAAATTGATTAAATCGGCCTTTAGATCATTAAGTATGTTACAAGATAGATTGAATGTACCAACTATATTATTCATTTGAGAGTGAAATGTTAAAATATTGCTTGATTATAAAACTTTGAAAAGTGATTTCGCAGCTCAAAAAGCTAGAAAATTAAAATGAGGATTGTTAATGATAAACTAAAATAGTCCCCCCTAAAAGTTCGCTCAAGGCCTCCAAATCTCTAGATACGGCTCTGATCGAGTATTGAATAAAGTTGTAGAGCTGTTAAATGGGTCGAGCCGAACCAGTGCTAGTTTGCTGGGCCAAAGAGAACGTTAGGCCGGTTGAGTTTCCATCGAGTCGCATTTTTTAGACCTAATTCCGGCCCAACTCATGAAAAGTCGGGCCCACCCGGGTCAGGCCAAATAGTCCCGCCCCTTTTTGCGCTTACAAAAACACATTCCGACTCAGTGATAGGCCGGACCGTGCTAGCTTTGACAGCACTAGTTAAATGTGACTTATGTATGATATGACTTCTACAAATCTAGAACCAAAAATAGATTTACTTTGTTCCAATTCCTTTTTCCATAAGAGTTCATTGAGTTTGAAACAAACAGAAAAAAACTTGAAACATCCATTAATAAAGGAAAGTGTTAGGATTGAATATTGGCTATATTCCACTAATGTCCCATAATCACCAAGATATCAACAGTGTACATGAACCAAACAAGGCACTATGTAGCCTCTTCTCTTACATGCATGACCTATTCTCATATCATGAAACCTCAAAACAAAATCCAGCAAATTCAATCCTTAAATTCTCCAAACTCATTCAATTTTCTATTATCTATTCCAGTTTTGATCAACTGACAACAATGCCCTTTGAGCTTTCAGAAAAGCAGGAGACCCTTGTCTTGCTTTCTCCACAATTTGCCTTATCAGTAGCCTCTCCATCTCATCATCACTAGTCTCATCCCTACTGTTACATACAACATCATTCGACAGATTCAATGCACGAGCATCCCCCTCTTGGGAATGAAACGCCGTTTCCGTTTCAGAACTCCCGTTCGAAAAAAAATCTTGCTGTATACAACTATTTAAACCACCATTCTGAAAAAAATCTCGATTCTTGCTTTCTTCTTCATCCGACTCGGATAATTTCGTGAAAACCTCAAACGCGTCATTGTATGCAGATAGAGCCTCGCCTGATAAATTGATCACGACGGGCTGGTCTATAGCGATCGGACTTTCATGGTCGGACGAATTTCCCGTTTTATAGTTTTGAAAATCCGTCCAAGAACGTGTGTTCTCGGGTTTCGTGCACTTGAGCTTCGTTTGGCTGTGCTGGAGCGCCGTCTCGAGTTCCTTCACACGTTCTTCTAGTCTCGATTGGATGACTTCATGTAACCGTAAACTTAGTTCCCTTGGGGAGACGGGATAGTGAACGGACCGGGGGGTGGAACTACTACTGCTTCCGTCTCTATCAGAATAAGCTTGCGCGCCCGGGCCTATTTTTGCACCAAACAAGTCGGCTCTCAACTCCCCTTGGATAACGTCCGATACATAATCTGGATCTAGCTGCAATGTAGGTCCGTGTATTTTGTTAATTTAAACAATCAAATCACAGAGATAATTGCAATTGTATTGAGTGAAAAATACCATAAATTGAAAAAAAATGATGTTCAAAGCTCTTTCTCTACCATTGCTTAGAAGTAATTTTTTTCTTGAAGAGAGGCTTAGTTTGCTAATTTCTTAGCCAACATAAGTAAAAGGGATAATTATGGAAACAACCTTGAGGTTTGGGCTAATTACAAAAATACCCAAAGATGTTCAAAATTACAGGAAAAAAACACTCAGGTTTGAGTTTGTCTTAAATTTAAGGGAGTAATTGTAATATTTTGATAAATATCATAAGGGTTTTTGAAATGTTTTTGGCTTATGAAGGAGAAAATATAAGATGGAATCAAATCTCAAGGTTTTTTTTTTCAATTTTCAAAAACTTGTGGATTTTTTTGTAATTAGCCCAAACCTCAAGGTTATTTTTTGTAATTATCCCTAACTAAAATTTGGACACCAATTGCTCTGAATTAGGTACAAGGCAGTGGGAGTGTTTGCAATCACAAAAAAAAAAAACACTTCTTAGTTTTTGGCTGAAAAAAAATCAGTTTGTAGTGTTTGCAAATGCCAACTTCTGCTTCGACTTCTAGTTTGACTCTTACAAACAAATAAGCACTTTTATAACTTTTTCACCAAACTTGATTCTATTTTCAAACACGATCAACTTATGATTCTCAACTACTTTTACTTCTACTACAATAAATCACTTCTTCTAAAAGTAGAAGTTTTTGCTAACACTCCCAATATATGAAAAGTGATGGTGGTGTTTGCACAACTGATAATACTGTTAACAAGAGTATTCTGTAAACTAACATGATCATCACCAGCCACACCAATTTCCAGATTTTCTTCTTCTTTTAGCCCAAGTATTAAATGTCGAGTAAATTCATCAAATTGGAATCAGAATATGAAAAAGTTGGGATTTAAATCTTATCAAGATGCGCGGCACTTAGAATGAACCATGCCAAAGGAACAGCAAAAAACCTATCGGTACAGTTTGTCCCAACATGAAAATCGCAACAAGTAAAAGTAGTGTCAGAACAATCTTAACCTATTTGCTTTTCACCTCCCTCAAGTCTCAACATTGCCAAAAAATAATAAATAAGTGTGCATCAATGATGCTATATGCTATAACTTAAGAATGTGACCTTGGTTATCACCTCTAACACGACATTTAGTATGTGTTGCACCGACAAAGGATCTAAACTAAAATTGAACACACCTTTTAACACACCTTTCTACGTATCCAAGATCTACAGTCATATAAGAAAAAACTTGAGGTATGGCTAATTACAAAAAAACACAGATGTTTCAAATTACAAAAACCTCCTTCGATTTGATTTTGCCTTAAAACTTAAGGGGGAAACTGTAATATTTCCACAAATATCAGGGGGGGGTATTTGAAATGTTTTTTGCTTATGAAGGGGGGAAATATAAGACAAAATCAACCCTCAAGGGTTTTTTTGCAATTTTCAAAAACGTTCAAGTTTTTTTGTAGTTAGCCCAAACCTCAATTATTTTTTTAATTATTCCTAAGAAAATAAAAAGGATGTGAAAAAGAACCTCCTTTAAACAATGCAAACTTATCTGACTACATAACTAGCAAAAAAAGTTCGAGTCCATGTAGCTAATTTTTTTCAATTGTGGATTGGTATTTAACAATTCGCAACATGAGGGATACTACTTGAAAAGTCATCACAAGATTCACACAGAAGAATGTGCACTAGACAATCAAAATTTGCTCGACTATATTGGTCATAAGTGGACGTTTAAAGCCAAAAGCTGGAGGAGCAAAGAACAAGGTAGTCCTACGCAATTATTTTAGAAAATAGAGATAACTACAAAAACTACCCTTAAGGTTTGGGTTAATTACACACAAAAAAAAAAAGAAAAAACACAGGTGTTTGAAAATTACAAAAAAGCCCGTGAGGTTTGACCGTTTGATTCTGTGTTACACTTTACCCCCTTCATAAGCAAACACTCCCCTTACATTTGTAAAAATATTGCAATTACCCCCTTACATATAACACAGAATCAAACTTCAAGGTTTTTTTTTTTTTGTAATTTTCAAACATCTCTGGTTTTTTTGTAATCGACCGAAACCTTAGGGATAGTTTTTGTAATTATCCCGAGAAAATAAGCAAAAATGAGCATAATAGCGTACCTCAGCTACATTCGACAGTTTCCCTTCCAATCTAGACGAGTTCATGTTTGACGCCAACCTGTCCAATTCAGCTTCAAGCTCGGCTTCGATTTTCCTCAAAGATTCTTCCTCAGCATTCCGATCACAATATTCATCGTCACAATGCCTTAACGAGTCGTCCAACTTCTGTTCAGGGGATAAAGTTTGCATGGCATCATTATAGTAAGAATCGTTGTGCACGTCAACAGATTCATAATCCTCTACAGCAAGCTCCTTCACGGTTGATGCATCTTTCATCTCGAGTTCCTCCTGCAGATCTTGAACTAGGTCCTCGCTTTGCTTCAACGATTTCCTCAACTTCTCTATTTCCGTTTTGTGTCCCAAAGAAGAATATGTTATGCCCATCGTCAACCCAAGGTAGAAAAGAAGAGCAACATCTGATGATCCTGGCAATGGGAGAACATTAGGGTTAAAATCTCAAATATAATATCAGTATCATGGTGGCTGAAACATTTATTTCACAATGGCGCCAAAGCAACCAAAGGCAAAAACCATGGATTCCGAAAGAGAAAAATTCAAATGCCTAAAGTGGTGGCACAACTATTAAATTACAACACTCCAAAGATTATCATATTAAACAATGTTCTGCAAGTATACTTAAAGGGATAATTACGAAAAAAAACCCTGAGGTTTGGGCTAATTACAAAAAAATCCAGAGATGTTACAAAATTACAAAAATCCTTGTCAGGTTTGATTATTTATGTCTTAAATTTAAGAAGGTAACTGCAATATTTCTATAAATATCGGGGTGGGGGGGGTGGGGGGTTGAAATACTTTTTGCTTATAAAAAGCGAAAATGTAAGATGGAATCAAACATCAAGGTTTTTTTGTAATTTTCAAAAAGCTCTAGAGTTTTTGTAAATTGCCCGAACCTTGTGGTGATTTTTGTAATTATCCCTAAAGGTAAAAATTCTTCTTCTTTTACCATTATAGCAGTGAACTAACAGGTTCATCTATTTTCAAGAAGGTTTTACCAAGTAGTGTGGGGTCACACCCTGGATAGTACCTTGAGGTATGTGTCCTAAGAACGCGCATCTTTCTCCCTGAAGTAGCCATGTCACGGTTTTGATATCAAGAAAATATTTTTTTTTCTTTTATTTATCCATTATCTCAAGAGATATCAGTTTAGTTCTTTCTTATTTATAATATGTCGCGACTTCAACCTCAATTTATATTTCACAATCTTTTTCACTCTTTAATACGCTGGCTTATTTCGTTAGGTTCTTAATATTATTTTCAATTTTAGAAATATTGAAATCTGAAAGATTCACGAAGCCAGGTCAAGACATGTGAACCCCTCGCCTAATGTCTCACAACTTCTAAAACAACGATCTTCAACAATCTTAGCTTGCAGCCTGAGAAAAGAAATAGCAATACAAATCCTATCCATAATTTATCTTGAAAACTAGGTTGTATGTGTACAAGGTATCTTCTTCGCAAGAAAAAACAGATAAGTTCTTCATCTGATCGTGATACTTACATAGACTTTATTATGACTGATGTCTTGTGATTCTTAAACGGTGAATAAAACCTTCATCATACCCAGTGTTCTAAAAATCCCCCTAGGCGGCCGCCTGGTAGCGGGCCTAGGCGCTAGGCGGCCACCAGGCGCCCGGATTTTTGCCTAGGCGACCAGCCTAGGCGGTCCAGGTCCTAGGCGGCGCCTAGGCGGCCTAGGCGCCTCCTAGGCGGGCTAGGCGGGGCCTAGGCGGTCTAGGCGCCCTATATGTTTTTTTTTTCTGAAATGCTAGCAAAACGACTCCAACTAGTGAAAGTAGCACCGACAACTCCAAAATTCAGTTTAAGTGAAATTGATATATATAATTTTCTTAATAAAAAAATGAAACAAAATTTTAGAGTGGTCTGGAAATCTTTCCATTGATAATTTGATATTATATAAATCAATGCAATATTTGTTAATGTATTGTATTTTAGATGATTTATAGTTTTATTAGATTATTGGTGTTGAATTACTTTAAACTTTAAAGCTTAAATATTAGATATGTTCAAAAACAATTTAAATATCATTTATAGACTTTACAGTTATGTAGTATGGGAATTATTCATAAAATTGTATATATATTTAAGGCTCCGCCTAGTCCCCGCCTAGTCCCCGCCTAGGCCTTCTAGGCGCTAGGCCCCTGTCTGCCGCCCGACTAGCGCCTAGCGCTTTTTAGAACACTGAATTCATACCCCATTCTTCTGATGCTTCTTTTGCAAAATAAGCTCTTTTGTTTATTGGAAACCTAGGGCTTATAGATTATAGCTTTGTTTCAGTTCCCTAAGTAGCCTTAACATTTAATCAGCTATTTTAAGGTTTATAACCAATTTCATCCACGAAAGCCGCCAGTCTTGTAAACTTCTACTATTTCTTTAATCCATATAACAACATGAAGTTGAGTTGGAGTAACTATAGGGACTACTACCAAACATTTCCAAGCATAATGCAGAAAAGGACAAAAGTTACACAATGTAAATTATAAAGTTATGAACGGTTTATTTGGAAATAAAATCACGTAAATAACATAGTACTACCTTGCGAATTATCCTGGCATCCATTCACCGTTTTACTAGTGTTGCACCTCACCAAGACCTGCTCCTTTCCAATTTTAGCTTTAGCCTTATAATTCCCCGTTCCAGTTTGTTTACTGCAAGATTGATGAGGCGCTCGGCTAATTATTCTGTTTCCATCAGTCACAAGGAACGGCCTCATAATTGGTTTATGCGGTGTATGGACAGAATAAGTATATTCTTCAATTTCAGCATGTTCCTTGTATAACTGAGCCATAAGACAACTTTCAAGAGACGTTCGTGGTTTTATAAATTTACTGTTAACCTGTCTACTTCTAAGGCTACTTCTATTTCGTCTAAAACCATAAGAAAATCCGACTTCTCTTGAAGAAGGCTGAGCCACTGAATTGCTATTAACATCTTCATCAATGGCTGAATCTAATCTAACATCGAAATCCCCTTGAATATTTTCGTTGTTCGAAAGGCCCCCTAAAGAATTTGAATTTGAAACCATACCCCAACTCCCGAAATTGTCCGACATTACCAGATTTTCACCGTTAAATCCACTAGTAGAAGCCATTTCTGCATCAGAATGAAAAGACTGTTCTCTTTGTCTACACATTTCTTCTCCAAAACTTTCATGTACTTTCTTTAAACTTCCTGGCGACTCGGGTGCAATTTTAAGGTTCTCAGATGACAAATCTGAGATATTATACTTATCCATAGTAAGCTTCTTGAAACGCTGAGCGACATATCCGGCACCAGCAGCCGCAGCAACAACCCAAACATCCATTTCCACTGTCTTGTAAAGAAATGTTCTAATCTTGCTTAGATATATATAGAAACTTTCAATCCAAACAATGTCCTAAAAATGATTATAAATTGCATTAAAGATTGGAACAATGTACTCTTGAAAAATACTAAGCAAACCATAACCAACAGCAACACCCCAGCATTCAACTCAAGAATTAAACAAACCTCAGATTCTGATAACCTGATTTTCAACTAACCCAAAGTCCTTAAGAGTTAAGGCATTCAAGAAATCAAGAAAAATTAAATCAAAGCTTAGAAACAAATCCTCACTTGTTCATCAAATGCTGACACCCAAATGCAGACTCGGCCAATTCTTTGGAGCTTTCACTTGAATTTCACAAACATCGACTGCCCAAGACGCAATTTCAGAAAAAAGATATCAAGAAAATCTAATGCAAACTTAATTTCCAGAACCCATCAAGAAAAAAAAAATCGCTTTTGCTGGAACCCTTTTTCTTTTTCCTTTTCTTTTTCGAGATTATTAATCGAATCCAATTGCAAAATACCATCAAGAAAAAGGGCCCATTTTTCCCACCAAAACCCAGCAAACCATATGCGTAGCATAGTAGGGAGCCATAAAGGTGCGATTTTGATAACTGGAAAGAAGAAGATGAAAAAGATTGGCCTAAACAATGTGTGGGGTTTAATGAGAAAAGATACAAAGCTTTGTATTGGTTGGTGAGACTCCTATGTGAAAATATGAGGGTAAATTTATTCATTTGTTTATTTTTTTTTCATTTTTGTTTTTTCCTTCTTTTTATATCTCAAATTTAACACCCCATTTTCTTTATAGTCTTTTTTAGAGTTGCAATCGAAGTGAACCGAACTTCGTTCGTATATAATCAAGTCGAACTCAAATTGTAATTTATCAAATATATTAATGGCTAGCGAACTTTTTTCCGAGCTTAATCGAGTCTAAAAGAGCTTGGTAAATAAATATCAATTATAAATTAAATTATTCTTTAATTTATTACAAAAATAAAATTATGTATTTCTAAAATACATAATGTGTCAATTACATTTAAAACATGTGATGTTATCCAAACAAATAAATTTATTTAAATAATTTTATATTTATCATAAGTAAATATATAAAAAAAAATTAAAGTTAAACTATTAGTTTAATTTATACAAATTTATTAACAAGTATGTAGTCAAATATCTCTAAACTTGAGTATGGTTCATTTACCTTGGAAAAGGCCTGCATTGTCAATAGCGTTCGTATCTTTGCACTTCAGAATAAGCGTCATAAAACTGGCATTCAAGCCAGAGGGCAAAGTCAAACTCGTGAAGAAATAACGAACAGTTGTGATCACAACTGAAGCAATAACATCCCGGTCCAAAATTAACTCATTATTCTCTTTATCTTTCACATTTCTCAATACTCAGCTATACTATGTATTTATCTCTCCTCCTCCTATTCATATAAATAATTTCGGTAATTTTCTTTAACTTATCACCATTTTTATTATTTTTTTCTTAATCTTGATAACAAATGTATAAAATGAGATTCATACTGCTTATTTTTGTTCAATTTTTTATTTTTTTATTCAATTTTCTTTGATTATATTTTATACTATTGTTTCTAAAAAAAATTCACACACAATCAACATCTCTAAGGTTGTATTTGGGCTGGAGGATTTGGATTTGGGGAGAGGATTTGGGGAATGGTTTCAAATGATTTCAAATAGGAAAGATTTGAAATCCTCCAAAATGACTCCAATAGCTTCTAAGATTTGAAATTCATTATAAAATGACTTCATCCAAACAACCTCAATGGATTTTTTTATTATGGCTTTGAAATCCATATCTCAAATACTTCTATCCAAATGGAGCCTAAAAGATTTCTCATCACATCAACACAATCATTATTTTTTCTCTATACATTCAACTTTCACTTTTCAAAAAAGAAAAAATTCACACTATTCACTCAGAAAATGAAAGTGAACGAAATGAAAGCACAACAAATTACACCCATAGTCATAGATGTTGAGTTCCAAAAAAGAAGTACCAAACTCGCAGAAGTGTTGTAGTACAGGTTGCGAAAAAAAACAAATCCGATTTTTTATGATTTTGAGTTAGAATCCTTTTAGATATGTTGGCATTAGTCCCATTCTATAGTAAGTAATTGTTTATAATAGTTATTTATAAATTATTCATGGCAAAAACTTGTGTGAAACGGTCCCCTTACACAAAGTTTTAAAGGTTTTTATTTTCCAGATTTTATTTTTCTTAGGGTTTATATTTGTTTTTTTTAGGGTTTATTTTGTTTCCTGGGTTTATTTTTAATTGATTTGGGTTTTTAGGATTTTTAGTTTTTTTAGGGTTTATTTTTTATTTTTTGTTTTTCGAGTTTATTCTTCATGGTTCTATTTTTAGGGTTTATTTTTGTTTCTTCATGGTACATTATTATTTTTAAATTTATTTTCATGATTCATATTCTCAAGACGGAGCCCTTAGAAGATCCGTCTCACGGATCTAAATCCGTGAGACTGTCTCACAATAGACTTGCTCGTTATTCATTATTAATCAGTTGATTTTTAGTCAATGTTCCTCAGCTGATTTCATCCTCCTAAAAAGAGCTGCAAATTGCCTTTGACATTAGCTTTTCATGATACCTACTTTGTCTGATTAAAAAATTGTAGTAATATAGAAATAAAGAAATGGTGAACAAATCTTTTCAGTAACTTTTTTGTTTCTCACTTAAATCTCAAATCAAACATTACACCAAACAATGTCAGAACAAACATAGATCCAGTCATTCAGACATGGCATTGTTTTCACAAGTTTATATGAGCACTTGCTAACCAACATCAAACAGAAATAATTTGATTTACTCTTTGAAAGTAAACATACATAAAATTCATATACGTACAAAACGGAATCAGATTTCCTGTTCCACTTCATGGACAACACATGTATTTTATTGACACGTGTTCATCATCCAATATAGTGGAATAAGAAGTGGAACACAAAAAGTGGAACAGGAAATATTTTCCCGTACAAGACATAGTTACAAGAACATCAAACTTAAAATTCATCGATGTGAAAACATTATTCAAAACACACATCCCAGTTAGAGAAACAACCTCTGATATTATAAAAAAGCGTAAAAAAAATACAGGAAAAGATATTAGTAGAATACCAATTTTCTGATAACAAGTTGAAACTTGAAACCACACAGTGTTTCATTTGCAAGAAATCAGAAAAGGGAGATTATTTATAAATAAATCAAAAAAGCTCTATAAGGTGTCGCCAAAAAACCTGCAAATCCTTCACTGCTTTTATTTTGCCAACATCCAACAAGAGAAAACAAAAGACACATAAACCTTGTTCGATTAACCCTCCAGTGCTGATGCTCCAGATATAATCTCTATCAGTTCGGTAGTGATGGACGCTTGACGAGTTCTGAGAAGTGAACGTAAAGACCAATCAGAGTTTAAATTAAGACAACTTGAAAATCTTTAACAAAAAACGAAGGGTTTATTAAAAGAACTACCCTCTGAGGTTTAGCTTAATTACCAAAAAAAAAAAAAATCAATTATCTTTCAAAATTACAAATACCCCCATTGACATTTGTTCCTCATTTACAAAATGCACCCTCAAGAGCGCCATTACATGCCTCAAAGGGGTGCTTGTAATACTTTAAGCGGGTATTTGTAGTTTTAATAGATAACGGGAGCTTTTTGTAATTAGATTAAGCATCATGGGTAGTTTTTGTAATTATCCGAAAAACAAAAAGAATAAAGAAATGAAGTTGGTGCTTCTAGTTCGCTATAGCAAATGTTAAGAAGGTCGGTCAGGGCATGTGTGCGTGTGTGTGTGTGTTGTACGTTGTGAGAGAAACGGGTGAAACCTGTTATAAGTAAGTGTGAGACGGTCAAGCATATCTCCTGCGTTCCTGCTGGAGCTATCCATAGCAGACATTCTAGCACCCTGCTCACTGCAAGCATTTTCTAACATTGCATTGAACATCACCTGAAGCAAAAACATTAAAAAAAGCTTTCATATCCGACAAAAAAAAAGTAAAGAGGAAACTGATCCTACGCCTATGAAGATATGAAAATATCATAAAAAAGGAAATGTAAAACCCTACACAAGAAAATTGGAATTCGGTGAGGTTTTGAAGCACTTCGGACTTAGTTTCACCGCCTTCAATTTCATAGGAATCTAGTTCCCCGAGTTTTCCACCAGCTTCAGCTTCTCTCTCAACAACCTACATTAGTGTCTTATCAATTAGTATTCCATCAATACAGCTCATATTACTAATTTCATGTCAATAAAGTTAGCTGCTGCAGAAAAGGACCTCGGGAGATAATACAGTTGACGTTGTTGGCACGAATGCCACGACTGACTGGAACTTGTTGAACACGATCCTTAATGCATCATACTCTACATTCTTTAAGATGTCATCTGCAAGCACAGCAACCTGCAATGGAACAGTATGAAGATTTCTGGCCGAAAACTAACTTGACATAGATATATACCTGCAATAATAAACCAATACACAAGTTTTTCCTTTTATTTATTAAATTCGTCTAGATAACAGTGGCACAGTAACCCTAGTCAAGGCAAACTACAGATCGTATAGCAAAACCGAAGGCCCAATTTAGAGCCAGTGACAGATGGCCATGAGCCTGACCAAATCTAGAAATCCGCCTGCACACTCAACAAAAATCAACGGCTTGACCCAAATATCATTAGTTTGGTACCAAATTAATGTAACCAACTATAATTAGCTTTTTTAAGATGGCCCACATCGTCTTAAAATTAAGTTGCCAATGTGTAAAGAGTTTCCAAATAATCTTCAGCAAGATAATCTTGCTCACAATCGTCATCATTTTTCAAGTTTGGAAGTATCATATAAGTATGCATTCTCCAATAACCAACTATACAGCATTTGAAGCTGTAATTTCAAACTTTCGGAGTGAACATAGTGTATAGTAGTTTTATCAATAAAAATATTTCATAGCACCATACATGTTTCCACATAATCCTGACCAATTCATGAATGATCTGCCGGGCTGAGTTCAGCCAATGGTGACAACAAGATATTACTGAGCCTACCAAAAAAGAGAGTTTCTAAACTAATGGCAGCGAGAAGTAAATTTCAAAGAATTCAAAATAATTAAGTTAGCTAGAAAACCCTCAGGTAGATCATATCTACACTATTAAACGGGCTTGGGTAGAACTCATCCCCAAAAGCTAGCTCAAAGGGAGAGGGTGCCCAACCCACATTTATACATAATAACAGCCAATTAAATAGGCGATGTGGGACAAACACAAACTCTAACACCCGCCCTCACGCCGAGCGTGCCAAACCAAAATGGGTCGGGGCCCAATTCCCACCATCGCCTCCAAACCAAACCTGGGTGCTCTGATACCATGTTAAATGGGCTTGGGTAGAACTCATCCCCAAAAGCTAGCTCAAAGGGAGAGGGTGTCCAACCCACATTTATACATAATAACAGCCCATTAAATAGGTGATGTGGGACAAACACAAACTCTAACACCCGCCCTCACGCCGAGCGTGCCAAACCAAAATGGGTCGGGGCCCAATTCCCACCATCGCCTCCAAACCAAACCTGGGTGCTCTGATACCATGTTAAATGGGCTTGGGTAGAACTCATCCCCAAAAGCTAGCTCAAAGGGAGAGGGTGCCCAACCCACATTTATACATAATAACAGCCCATTAAATAGGCGATGTGGGACAAACACAAACTCTAACATACACCAATTCGAATCTCAACTACAACAACTGCAAAAACTGTACTCAATAAGTTGTTATGAAACAAACAGTCAGCAGTTCCTAAACCCAGCAGCTTTCGCATGCTGGAATTATTGTGGAACTAGGAAAGAGTCCTTTAGCATTTTGCAAAAGACGGACGGGCCTGAAAAGCAACCTGTGTATAGTTTAGAGGGTTTTTCTGCAACTCAGTAAAAGCTAACTCAATATCTTTCTTCGAGTCCCGCACAAGTTGGGCCTTCGCCTTTTCTCCCAAAATGACATATTTACACTCCTTTTCAGGACCTGTGGAATACAACAATAAAAACAAATGACCCATTTGCTGAACAATGAGGAAGAGGAGAAATGAAAAAGAACAAACATGCAAAAGGCTCAAGGGATCAGAAATGTACCAGCATTTAACTTATGAAGGCCCCTGCTTATCTTGACAGATGTAGAATTGATTCCACCACAAAGACCTTTGTCGGAAGAAATTGTGACAATGACATTCTTTTTGACGTCAACGCCTGATGCATCAAAACACATGAACAAGTAAGTACACAAAATAGGCAATAATGTCGAGAAGCTAGCCAGATATAATCCTAACAGAAAAAAAAAAAAAAAAAATTGGGTTGGGTGAGGGGGGAGAGCAGAGGTCTTAATCAACATCACTTAAGCAATTTGCATGGACAGTTGTTCCAGTTTCTCATCAATTGGTAATGCGAAACCTCTCCACTCTAGAAAAAGCACACATAAGCATATGTACAATGCAAGAGCAGATTACATTTCAAATTAATATTATTCTCAACTTTCTGCATGAGAAAGTTATCATTTAAGAAAATGAGCCACAGTTACTCCTTACTCAACTTTATGCATGACCTAAGACTATTATTGATTTAAACAAGCAGAAAATTTTCACATACTCAAATAAAGAAATTTGTGAAAGCAAAAACATCTAACGAGCTGACTGAACTAATAAGCAGTGTCAGAAAAGGTATTCATGCTACCAGCTAAAATATTGTTCTAAAGGTGTTTTTACTTTTTATAATGACAATCAGGCTAAACCTACTTTACTGACAATTCTTCTCTTTTGCTGGGCACACGTTTTCACATTGTCAAATTCATATAAAGATTCCACACATCAGCAGGAATAAGTCGTAAGTCAAATCCATACTGCTGCTTCAGATCAAAGTTATTGCAAATCAAGCTATTGCATAAAGTGGTATTATCAAGACTGGCACAAGGCAAAAGGCGCAAAAGTTAATATACTAAAAGTGACAGCCTTAAGTGGATACAACAAAGGAAGAGGGCGAAGAATTTGAAAGTAAATAGCAGCAACAAACAAAGAAGTATGCATCTCATACACCTGCAGCCCCTCCCAGTAGAATAAAAAATAAAAATAAAAAAGAAAGATTCTACCCTTTTACCTCACTCTGCTACATAGTCATGTTCAGATGCCACCCTGAGTCAACTAACTGATCGTGTGTCATTGAAAAGGAAATATATGATGCGACAATGCATGCTTTCAGCAGACAAAGAATTGATATCAAGAAACAACCTCAGCATAGAATCAGAACGAGCAGAAACTTTGCAAGCCAAATCAAGCAAAAATTACGAGAGGGAAGGGCATAAAGTGGGATAAAATTCTTGGAAATAGGTAACTTTATTATCAACTCACTTGGAGTGTCGCCAAGAAGAGCAGTGAATGGCTGCCATAGTCCACATGAATTTTCAGCTTTAGTTTGGATGGCTCGGAGCTTTGAAGCTGCAACCATCTTCATTGCCTTTGTGATTTTCTGAATATTCCGAACACTCTTCATACGGTTGCGGACTGCATATTTTAATCATCACCATAAAAAAATTATTTTCAGAAGAGAACTGCACATAAGTAAGAAAAGCTGGAATTTGAGGTGAAAAACTGACTAAAAAAAGCACCAATAAAATCAAGAATGCACATTACCAACTTGAGTTGATATAGAACGAACTCCCAAAAGGGTGTGCTCCCTGTTGACATACGCTAATCTTTTAGAGGCAGACAAGTGAAAGAACTAGTATTACATGATACCAAAGATCATGCACAAATATTGCAGCAGTACATAAAGTAATAGACTGGAGATATCTAATGCATTAAAAAAATACTAAGACATGCAGATGATATGCGACCAATTTGGTAAGGTAGGTACATATACTAAGAGCACATAATGTTCTATTTCCTATTGAGTTAACGCAACAGGACAACAAAATTTGGGAAATTGATTTTCTAATGAAATGAGTAAAATCTAAGTCACACCAATTCTGGTTATCCAAATGCAATATACTTTTCTACTTATTTTATATGGTTGTCACACCAAAATTCTTTTAGAGTTCTTGGTAAAAGAGATTTCCCAAGGAAAACCCTTTCACATTGCCCAATACCCCTCCCTACCTTTTCTCCGGTTTACCAATAAACCTTTTCTTTGAGTAATATTTTGTTAGTATATCCATAAGATGTGACAAGACAGCTTCGTGTCACATTAATTAATAAGTTCTTTAATTCATAATTACCTTTCTGTTCATTCCCGTAACAAAATTATGATATATTTCACTGCATGATGATGCATAAAATCAAACTTCACAAGTTTTTTTTCTTTTGGGGTAGGCACCTTTTTTTTTTTCTTCTTTTAAACGCTTTTTGAGCTAATAATTCTTTTCCTCTTTGATTTTATACTTTAATCTAAAATATGAATCCATCGTCATTTCTTGAACACAACATTTTGCTTTGAGTTGAAGTTTTTATATAGTACCATTTTTAATAATTTTCATACTAAATACATTTCCATGCATCAAGCACAGGTGAGTCATTTACTCCAGTCAACGAAACATTTACCACTCATACACACAACCTTGACGAACTTGTGCTGACTCAGATGCAGCAGCCTAAGCCCATAGTAAACCATAATAACAAAAAAAATCGTAATATTTCTTTTCACACAGTTGATGAGAAAAATCCATGTTTTTTTACTTTTTTCTATTCAAATAATTAACTTCATCTCAGTTATTTACTTAAAATGGACTTATTTTTAATAGTCAGGGTAAGGAGGTCAGGCCCGGGGAATCAAGGTAAGCCAGCATTAAATGACCGACAAGTACACCACAACTTAATATATCACAGTCTAATGGCCTCCTCTTCTTATAATAAGTAACTCTATCGGTCATTAAGCATTTGCTGCATTTTCATATGAAATTCAAAGAAGAAATTAGGGCTGAACAAGCAGGGAGATATACCATTATTTTTAACAAGGGGGATATACCATGTTATGTCCACCTCAGGCACATGTTTACGACTCTATTAAGTTCCAAATAAATGAAGATGTGTCTGTTCATAAAACCATGAACAAGGAAAGATGAGGGTCACAAGTTGACAGGAATCATCATGGTTTTCAGACTAAGTGGATGTACACCTACTGGTCCTAAAAATGAAAAAGTACCTTCTTAAACAATCAAGTACGTCACTCAGCATAACTTACAATAACATAAGCTATTAATCCTTTGCCAATCCCTGAAATAAAGCCTGGATATGTTGTCAAATATTTGGTTCCTTTATTTTTTTATATTTCTGAAAATCTCAAGATGTTGGGTACTTTTAAGCTTTTGAACGTGTACATATTATGTCATAAAGTAAAATGATAATGTTGGGTTTTGGATAATTCTTTGCATGTTGAGGTAATGAATAATGATTGAAGGTCATCGATCTAAATTTTGAAAGTGAATTTTTAGCAACACCAAAAGTAATACAAAATATGTTTAGGATTGAAATACAAATCAAGTTACTCGATACTCGACTCAAGAATTGTTAAAAGCTCATTGGAGCTCGTTGGGTTAACATAACTAACAAAATCTGATCACATTTTTGTGCTCGATAAGATATGAAGCTCGATTCGGGTAGTAAAAAATGAAAAAATGTGTGTAAAATGATCAAATTACTCAAGCTCGATTCTTGTCACTCAATTAGAGCTCGTATAATCTCAATTTAATTAGTAATTAAACCAAGCTTAAACATTTTTTGAACATTGATAATAATTTAATAAGTTTGAATATTAACATGTTTGGCTCGACTTAATTCATTTACTCCTACAAACATTCCCGTCAGTCCGTCACACAAATCTAACAAAATGTAAGTCCTATCCTAGTAATATAAAGAAAAAGAAAAGGAACAGGAAAATGATATAGTTCGATAAATGAATAACAATGAAAGCATTGTACATTACGCAACAAAGCTGCGTCATGCTTCCATATTTCGAAATTATAAGAATAATTGAAATAATACAGACAACCATAATATAAAAAAAAAATTATGAATAAAAGTTTATGCCTGATGCGAGAACCAAATCGAACACAAATAAATAAAATTTTGGAAAAACACACAAACACACACAAAGACAAAAATCCAAGCGAAGCGCATATAAACTTAATTTGGAAACAGAACAGTCAGTTAAAATCAGGATACGATACAAAAAATCAGAACGACATGTTGTATCTTACTCCGACGAAGCCAGCGAGGAGCGAAGGGGGTTGATAGGGTGAGGGGTGATGAGAGGGGCGGCGATCCGCCTTCCATCGCGTCTCAGTGCAGCCATCGCCATTGCTAATTCGAATTGACGCGATCTGATATATTTTCTACTCGGAAATGTGAGTTTTTTAGGGTTTCTTGAACTGTTCGGAAATGGAAATTGTGGAAGATGGCAAGTGCAGACTTGCAGTGGTTTTATCTGGCCTCATACGACGCCGTCGGGATGTGGGTGACTACGTCTTTCTTGGTTTTTAGTTGGGGTAAATACGTCTTAGCAACCAAAAAAGAAAAACGGAAAGAAAAGAAACGAAAAATAATTTTATATTTTATTTCTGTTTTTCTCCTATATATCTGCAATGTTTCTATTTTGTAATGTGACGTGTGCATTTTTTTAATAGTTTTATTAATTATACTTCACTGAATTGCAACAATTTTAAAATAGCAATAGACAATATGTGAGAAATACTAATTAATATTTTTATTGATGAAGTCAAAATAACATACCTCATAATCACGAAAAATATATTCAAGAATATGTATTTGTATTCGATATTCGAAAATTTATTTTTTCACGAAGCTACACAAAGCACAACTTTACCACTCTTTGCGTTTTAATCATGTTTAGATCGTTGATCAATATGAAGATTTGTATCGTACTTTGTTTTCAAATTTGTAATCGTAAATTTGGATGCATTTTTTTAAAGTTATTCGTCATTGGAGAGAGATTTTTTGCAAAAACTGATTGTATAACAATAAATAAAGAATTAACACATATACATGAGAACTAAGTAGAGTAATTAAGAAAATTTGAGACAACAAAGTATAGTTTTGGTAACATTATTGATTTTATTATATTTTTTTTTTTTTGATATCTTATTTTTTGAAGATTTTGGCACGCATTTTTTTAAGGGAGAATGAAATGCTTTATTGATAGAATAATAATTACACAACATTTCCAAAATCCCAAAACCATAAAGGCATCTCCGTGCCCGCCCAACAAAACGGGTTTGGAGTAAAAGAAACAAAATTAGCTAAACAATTGGCAACTCTATTTTCTGTTCGTCGCACATGAGAGATTTTAGTTGCTTGCATTTTAGCTAAAAAATACTAAATATCAAGAATTGTCGAACCGACGTAACTGAGGTCTTCGTGTTGGTCGGTGACTGCTTGCACCGCCAAAGCTGAATCCGATAGCACGTGAATAGGCACGCATTTATTTATTCACTTTGTTAAGTTGATTTTTAATTTTTTTTAATTTTTTTGTGGGGATTTGTATTGTATTATTTGGATTTATAATTATTCTATTATATTCGAGTTTTCAAATTTGGTATTTTTCAGATTGTGCGGTGCATGGACTGTATTCTTACCCAAAAAAAAATAGTTATTGCAAAAGTCTGTAATTTTAATAGATACTTAAAATACATATATGATTTAAATTTATTATAAATACAATATAAAAATAAATTATTATTAAAAAAAAGCATCTTCAAATAAAAAATATTTGGTTGATAATATTTTTTTTGAATTTGAATTGTATATATTTATAGAGCATGTTTATTTATTGAGAGTAAAAGTTTGAAATGTTTAATTTTTGAATATAGAATATTTAATATATTGTATTTTCAATTAATCAATATAATAATAAAGTTATTTCATATTTCGGTACTTTTTTAGGGTTTAAAAAGCTGAACAATTGGGAGATTTATTAAAATAATTAAACAAAAATCATATTTTATATCTAGCCACATAATTTTAGGAAAAAATTGAAATATTTCAAAAAATAAAAACTATTGTATATATACATAGATATAAAAATATATATATCAACCTGGCAAATTCATATATAATAATCCAAAGCTATAACTATGAAAGTTGAATATCAAACTACATTGATAAATATAAAAAAATATATATATTGACATGAAAAGTATATTGATAAAAATAAAACTAATGTTTTATATATATTGTTGCGTATGGATATATAATATTTTGATACATATTTTGAAATATTTTCTTCAATGAAATAAATATTTTCTAAATTGAATTTTACCACTTAAATACAATTCTATATAATTATGACGAAAATGGTTAATTTTCAATAACAATCATACATATATTATAAATAGCAAAAATACATGAAATATAAACTATTGTCCAATAGCCTAAATGCATTAGTTTTAAAGCCTGTATAAAATTAAATTTTGAGTAAACATATCTTATGTTTTTTTTGTTATATGTAGTAGGAGTGTCAAACTAAATATTGTGAAAAAGACAATTAAATTGATATATAGTACATCAAAAACAGATAAAAAATAAAAATGTTATTAGTTTTTTTTAAAAAAATACAAATATAAACGTAGTACACACATACGTTTGGAAAGCTAATTTTTAAATAATGACTTGTTATTATATATATATATATAGATTTTCTAGAAATATTCACTAACTAGCAAAATTCACGTTACATTGTATAATTAGATTTTACTATTTCAAAATGATGGTTTAGGCGGGAAATTTTTGCCATACTATTTATAAGTGACTCGTTTATTATATATACTGATTATTGACCTGTATGATGCATGAGGTGTATAGTGTCATATTATATAAATTGAATACATAATAGATTTATAATCTATATATAATATAAAACTAAAAAAAATACAAAACTCAACAAAAATTAGGTTACATCATATGAATAAAAACAACTTTTGGGATACTTATTTGTATACAATATTATTTATTTATTTGTTTTTCGATGTATCATCCCACAAACTGATATTTTCAACCTCTTACGATTAGTTACTCTAAATGTGACCCCCGTTAAGCTGGATATTTATGAGGCCTTATATTATGTCACATGTATTTTCCTAGTGGTTCTATGAGTTATATCTTTTTGTATTATAATAGTTTTAAAACGGAATCAGACAATAAAAAGAAAATAAATTTAATATTTTTTATTGATGAATTAAAAAAAAAATATCCCACCTCAAAGTCATGAATAATACATTTATTCCCATGGACATAAAAAATAAATGATGATATCTCACGACATAAACGTGATAAACATATTAGTTTGAAATACATTGTATTTTGAAAAAGAAACAAAAAATGAGAATTGATTAATACATTAATCAAATGGATATTAGTGAGTACCGAGAATCACATGAGCTATTGTAATGGGAGTTGAGATCGAAATGATATAATTATTGATGATGCTTTTGTACTTATAGTTGCTCAATAATTATCAATGATAGTTATGTCATCATATGTCTAACTGTCTATGTGGAATTAAGCAATAAATTTTGATTAGCTTCCCTAGAGAAATAAAATGTATTTGGGTAAATTGCTCGAACTCCATATAATATAAAGCCCATTGCATACAAGTGGTTATTTGTTCGAAAAATAAACGAGAAAAACAAGGTCGTGATAGGAAAAATCCAACTTATGGCCAAAGGATTCTCTTGTAGACATGGGAGTGATTATGATGGGATATATTTATTTGTGATATACAAGTACATTTCGTTTTCTTATTAGTGTAGTTGTCCACAAGAGTCTGGACATGCGCTTAATAGACATAGTAACGACATATATATATTATTAACTGTATTCGAATATTTATATAAAAATTCATGGTGGATATAAAATGATAAAGTCATACACTCATCATGAGTTGTACTCGACCAAATTACAAACATCGTTGTATGAGGTAAACTAATTTGGTCTCATGTGGTATAATAAACTAAATGAATAACTTTTCAGGAAATGTTACAATAATTATCCAATATCCCCACGTATTTTCATTAAAAGATTAGATACTGAGTTTGCTATCATTGTTATATATGTCAATGACATGAATTTTATTGACACTCCTAAAGAATTAACTGATGTTGTTGAATATCTAGATAAGAAGTTTGAAGTAAAAAGACCTTGGAAAAACAAAATTTGTTTTGGTATTGAGTTAGATCATAAAGATAATGGAATATTTTTTTTACCAATATGCTTATACTAAAATATAACTCAAACGATTTAACATGGACAATATCCATTCCTTAAGTACCCCTATGGTCACATACAATTTAGATCCCGAGAAAGATCCTCTATGACCAAAAGAACATGGTGAGAAGATTCTGAGACATGAAGTGCCTTACTAAATGCTATTGGAGCATTAATGAATTTAGTACAACACAACAGACCCAATATTACTTTTGTAGTAAATGCACTTGCACAATAATTGAGCCAACTCGAAGACATTGAAATAATATTAAATAATTTCGTTATCTTAGTGGCACTGTTGGTTTGGAACTATTCTAGCAAAAGAAGCCACTGACTTTTGGTTAGTTGGTTATGCTAATGGGGGATATAGCTATAGAGGTGTCAATTCAGGTCCGACCCCAGTGGGCTAGCCTGGTTAGCCTGAATATAAGGCTGGATTGGGCTAAGAATTTTTAGACCCAAAAAGGACTGGTCCCATGGCCCGACATAAAAGCACTACATGAGCTAGACTGGGTCGTGAAACCAATCGACTCGTGATTTTTCAAGTCGACCCGACTTGGCCCGATTCTACCCTTTGGCCAGATGGGCTGGCACCGGAATGGCTTGGCTCGATCTGATTGACACATCTTGATATAGGTTTGATCTACGCAAAGATCGCTCACAAATCGATTATTTATTTTGCTATAATGGTACAACTATATCATGATGATCTACCAAACAAACATTATTACCTACTTCTTCCGATCGCTCTAAGATAATTATTCCTTATTAAGTTGGCAAAAAACGCGTTTGGTTAAGACCAGTTATAACTCATATACGAAAGGATTGTCAATTAAAGCCAGTTACAAATACTCCCACTATTATTTATGGGGATAATGCAACATGCATAGCACAAGTGAGGGTTGATGACATAAAAGTGATATGATCAAATATATTTCACCAAAGTTTTCCACACACACGAAGTTAAAAAAAGTAGAGATGTAAATATTCATCAGATTCACTTCTATCACAATCTTGTAAATCGGTTAACAAATTATTTGCCAACATCTAAATTTGAGAAATTGGTATTTGTCATATGAAACATACGAGCTAATATCAAACAAGATTGATATATCTATTCAACAACTTGTATTCCTTATTTCAATGGTGAGCAAAACTATATGGTGCGATGTACTATTTTCTCATTTGGTCTGGTTTTTATTCTATTGGGTTTTTCCAACTTAAAGATTTTAACGAGACAACTTATACACAATATTTGGATTTATGTACTATTTTCACATTCTTTCCAGTTTTCCACTGTTTTTTGCAGCTTAAATTTTTTAACGAGATATATTTATCAAACTTACAACAGTATTAAGTTCAATGGAGAGTGTTATAATAATATTAGGAAATGTAGACTTTAGCATGATAGGAAATGTGGACTTTAGCATGTATATTGTCCGCATGCAAATAGTAACAAACAATTATTCTCCCTTTGCTACAGCTACCGGGTATCTATATATATATATATATATATATAATAAGAGACTGTTCTTATAATAGTAACTCTTATTTTTCACGCTCATTTTTCAATTTCTAAAAACAATAATTTTTTTTTTGTTTTTTGGATTTAACTAATAAAATGAGATTTTATTATCTTTGGTGGTCAACTTTCTTTAAATAAATCACTTTTTAAAGTTATATAAAAGATAGAGTTATACAAGCTTTCCAAATATGTGTGTGTAGTGCATTAATTATTATATTTGTCTAATTCTTTTTTATTTTAAACTTTAATATTTTTTCCGTTTTATATCCGTTTTTGACGTATAATATATCCAATTAATCGTCATTTTGCAGGCTTTAGTTTGACACCTATATTGCATATATAAAATAAAAAAATAAACATAATAAATAAAAGAAAATATATGATACATTTACTAATTATTTTATAACGACTTTAAAAATTATGCATTTGACCTACTGGACATCAATTTGTATATTCATGTATATTTGACTATCTATAATACATGTATAGTTTATATTTAAGCTTATCTCATTTCTTCATAATTATATAGGATTGTATTTAAGTTGATTAAATTCAATCGAAAAATATTTATTTTAATTGAAGAAAATATCTCAAAATATGTATCCAAATATTATTTTTATATATTATATATCCATACATAGCACTATAATTATATATATATTCATGTAACAAGAAACACAAATTTTATTTAATATAAAATTATATTCATAATAGTGTATATAGAAAATTAATTTATATTTACTAACATACTTTTCATGTTAATAGATTTTTTTTAATATTTATCAGTGTATTTTGATATTCAACTTTTAAAGTTGTACATTTTGACTATTAGATATGAAGTTGTTTATTTGATACTTTTTTTGATATATCTACATATATAAAAATAGAATAATTTTTATTTTTTGAAATGTTTCATTTTTCCCTAAAATTATGTTGCTAAATATGAAACAAGATTTTTGTTTAATTCCTTTAATAATTCTAACAATTGTTTAACTTTTTAAACCCTAAAAACTATTGGAATTTGAAATGACTTTATTGTTGATTGTATTGAAAATACAATATATTATTTAGCATTAGAAAATTGTATCTTTTTTCAAATTGTTACTTTCTTATAGATAAACATGTTCAATAAATAGATACAATTCACATTCACAAAATTTATTATCAACCAAATTTATTGTCCTTAAAGAGAGTTTTGAATATAATAATTTATGTTTTACTGTATGATTTATAATCAAATTAAATAAATTTCTATTTTAATTATTTATTGAAATTCCTAAAAATTTGCAATCACTAAAAAATATTTTTGTACAAATACAATTCGTGCATCGCCATCCTGAAAAATACCAAATATGAGAACTCGAATAAAACATAATAAATAGAAAATCCAAATAGTACAATACAAATCTCCACAACTAAATTTCAAAAAGAAAAATTGAAAGTTGACTTAATAACATGAATAAATAAAATAAATGGTAAAATCCATAAAAATGAAAAATATCTCTAAAAAATAAATCTAATAAAAAAATAATATTGTCCAAACTATATTTTGTTGACTACAATTTTATTAATTATTGTACTTAGTTATCCTATTATCTTATATACATGTGTTAACTATTCATTTATTTTACAATGAGTTTTTCCAAAAAGCTTTGCCACCAATTTACACATACAAACAACTTTGGAAATAATCTTTCATCTGAATTTACTATTGTAACCTTGAAAAAAAGTGTGACACCAATTTTCACACTTATTAAAAATCTAGAAATGACAACGAAATAGGCAATATAGGTACGCCTGTGCGGTTCTATGAAAAATCACTTTCGAATATGGAACACAAATACACAAACATTGAGTGTATTATTTATAATTATGAAGTATGATATTTTTTTCTTTTTTGACTTCATCAATAAAAAAACATTAAATAATATTTCATGTCAATTGTTTGATGCTATATCAAAGTTATTATAATGCAAGAGATATAATTCGTAAAATTATTAGGAAAATTCACACGTCATAGTACAAAACAGAGACCCCACAAATATACACCCGTGCATCTCACGGGTAAAACACTAGTTCATTAAAAAAGAATGCTCCCCTGGGAGAAAAACTTGAATCTAGCTAGGGTAGAGACAAAGACATCTATTAGTATACCGACCACGAAGCCGCTTGACGTTTTTTCTGAGCTCCTCTTGGGGTCGAACCATCGTGTGAGGGTTGGGAACATGAGGCTTTACAAAACAAAAAAATCTTTGTCTTGAACCTAGACGACTTGCTTGAAATCTAGCCTTCCTTTATTCCTTTTATCCGGACTGACTCTAATCATGATTTTTACTCTATTACTAGTTTTTCGCAGAGTACTTCCTGTTTTAGTGAACCATGGGAGTTGTCGGTGGCTCGACGATCTGTATTCCAAAAGGTTTACCGAGGTGAAGCCCCGCAGGGAAGCCCCTAGTAGCCTATCCTCTTTGTAGCTTGAGGATGTAAAATAAAAGGTCTTCAATAGCTTAGTTAGAAAGAGACCAAAAACAGAAGAAGACGAGATAGTCATCATTGACGCTGTCTGAATGCATGCTGTGAGCTTTACATGAATGAAGAGACACTCCTCAGGAAAGGGCAGAACTAGTCTATAGATAGAGTAGGGAGTCAGTACAGTCCGTCCCCGCCGGCATGAAGCCTCCTGGGATTCAATTAAGTGAGTTCAGCCGAAAGCTAAGTTGTTCTTGCTTGAGTTAAAGGAGATATTCTCGTCTATATAATAGGCATTGATACCCAGGTAGGAAACTCAATAACTTTGTCTTTATACTTGCTAAAAAATAAGATGAACATTCGCTTTTTAGGTGACAATTCTTCCCATCTTCAAATCCAAGGCAAGCCAAGGCTCCTTCCCACTCGTTGCCCAGAGGTGCTGGTTCGAGTCCAGCTCGTGACAAAGGGCTACCTTTTCTCTTAAGATAATTTGATATCCTCACTAAACAAAAAAAAAATCTCTCCAACCTCCTTTAGTGACAGCTCAAGGATAAATAGCCTCAGAATCTCCATCTGAATCCCATTCACATCGTTTTCTTCTTTCGATGGGCCCTTACTCCGTCCCACACAGTGTATTACTCGACAAAATCATCTTTCTTTGCTTGGAATTCCTGTGTTCAGCTTAAGACTGATGGAACTTCGATCAGTCGAGGCCTCTTGGTTACCTAAAGGGCAGCATGACAACGTGTGGGTTGGTCGTTAGGGCGGGTTTTGACATTCCCATACCCGCCCCAATTGTGGAACGGGGCATGATTGGGGCGGGGCGAACCGGGGATGGGGCGGTGGCAGGGCGAGAGCGGATATCCCCATTTTTATTTTTTATGATATAAATATTACTTCTCAATTTATATATTTTAACAAAAACATATACATATTTTGTTAAATTTATGTGTTCTATTTGTTAACACTTTTAGAAGTTATCATCAAATATATTAAAGAAATGAATATTAGAAAATGTCATATATAATATATATACAATATAAAATATACTTTATATATATATATATATATATAGAGAGAGAGAGAGAGAGAGAGAGAGAGATAGAGAGGAGAGTTATATGAAACCACCTCATAGGGTGAGTCCATGGGGACCAATCATAGCCATATATCTAATTTTTTCAAATGCTACGATTTAAGAGGAAAAATTGTGGATTATAAGCTAGTTATTTAAACATAGGGGTAAATTAGTGATCGTCCAAACAACCCAATATAAACAGATTAAGCTGATTCTTAAAAGATCACGCAATCCTTGCCAAATCTCATAGCAAAATCAACGTGAACAATCTTTCTTCCTTCTTCTTCAACGCAATACCGTGAGAAATCCTTCCTCCTTGCCAAAAATAGTTTTATCTTCTCTACTCAACGCAATATCGTGTGAAGAAAAATTGCAGATAATTCGCCATAGTTGCTAGAACTCGATTACAGTTTGAAGGTTGCTTAGTAGATGTATTTCGTTGCTTGTATAGATGTGTTATGGTGCTTTTATATACCATTGAAGCTAATATGCAACAAACCTATATTACATAAGCAACGAATATACACCACATATGCAACACAAATATATTAACTACATAAGCTAGTCATAAGCAACAAGCATGTAATATATAAGTAACGACTAACGAATATACACTACGTACGCATCACAAATATATTAACTACATAAGCAAGTTATAAGCAATAAACCCATACTACATAAGCAACGAATATGCACTACATATGCAACACAAATACATTAACTAAATAAGTGAGTAATAAGCAACAACAGTATGTTACATAAGCAACATATATACATTAACTTAGCACCGCAAAAATATTTTACATAAGCAACATCGGCACATTAGACAAGCAATAAACCTATACTACATATGCAACATACAATTCAAATAAACAAGTTATTACTTACATGCGCACACCTACACAAAAAATACCATTTTTATATTAAATATGCAAGAATCATATACTATACAAGCAATATATTTACACTGATCATGCAACTTAAAATTTGTATGAACAATATGATTAAATTACACATGAAATATGGTTATACTACGTATGCAATATGATTATATTAGGCAAAATTGCTTTTTTGGTCCGTTAAGGTGGCTCGATTTCACTTTTAGTCCTTTAATTTTTATGGGTTGCGTTTGACAAACACTAACTTTTCTAAACCTGCACATTTAGTCTGATTTCGAAATTTCGGGGATATCTTATTCCTAAAATGCTGAGTTGGACTACTTTTCCATGAAATGACTATTTTGCCCATTTTTTGGAGGGAAACCTTGGTCATGTGCATATCACATGACTGGTTTAATATCTCAATAAAATTAAATAACAAAAATAAATATAACATTAAATTGAAGTAAAGAAAAAATATGAACATATATTTATAACTTTATATAAAGTTGATAAATATAAAATATATGTTCGACTTTTTAATATTAAGTTGATAATTTTATATAAATATATTTATAATTTTAATCTGAACACATATTCAAATTTTTTAACAGTAAATAAATTAAAAAAAAGAAAACGGAAAAAAATAGAAAACCATGTATTTAGAATTTTCAACTATATATAAAAATTAAAAAAATAGAAAACAAAAAAAAAACATAAATATCTATAATTTTGAACTGTAAATTAAAATTAAAAAAATAGAAAGCAAAAAAAATAGAAAAACCAAAAACAAAGAAAATAATGTACTTTTTTGTTTTTTTCTAGTTTTCCTAAATTTTTTATTTAAAGTTGAAAAATACAAAATATATGTTTGACAATTTGTTTTATTTAATTTAAAGAAAATTAAATTAAAAAAAATGAAACAAAAAATAAAACGACAATATAGTTATATGTTTTTTTGTTTCTATTTTTTTTTTAATTTAATTTTTAGTTTTTCTATTATTTTTGCTTTCTATTTTTTTTAATTTTAATTTATAGTTGAAAATTATAGATATATATGTTTTTTTTGTTTTCTATTTTTTTAAAATTTTATATATAGTTCAAAATTGTAAATACATGGTTTTTCTATTTTTTTTTCTTTTTTTGAAAATTTATTTACAGTTGAAAATTATGAATATATGTTCAGATTATTTTATTTAAATTAAATTAAAAAAAGTCGAACATATATTTTATATTTGTCAACGTTATATAAAATTATAAATATATGTTCAGATTTTTTCTTTACTTCAATTTAATATTATATTTATTTTTATTATTTAATTTTATTGAGATAATAAACAAGTCATGTGATATGCACATGACCAAGGTTTCCCTAAATAAATGGGCAAAATAGTCATTTCATGGAAAAGTGGCCCTACTCAGCATTTTAGGAATAATATATCCTCGAAATTTTGAAATCAGACTAAATCTGTAGGTTTAGAAAAGTTAGTGTTTGCCAAACGCAACCCATAAAAATTAAAGGACTAAAAGCGAAATAGAGCCAACTTAACGGACCAAAAAAGTAATTTTTCCATTATATTACATAAGTAGTTAACAACACAATACGTTGGAGAAAAAAAACTTGAATATGAGCGAATATGGGTTACTCAAAAACTAAAAACACACGTCGCGTGAAAGAGGGAAGGAAATTGAATGTGATTGGGATCTCATCAAATCTCAATAACTGATTCTATATTGTAAAATGACCACCCTACCCTTATTAGTTACTGAAATAAAAAAATAAATGTAAATCCCCCTAAAAATCTGGACCACAAAAATATTAATCTATGGTTAGGATTGATCCCTATAGATTCACCCCAATTAGGAGGACCCATTCAAACCAAATGGGACACCCCCCTTATATGAGACAATGGGATTTATTATAACCGTTGGATTGATCTTTTGGATGATTCAGATTAATCCGACTATTTTAGGCAATTAGTTAATGCAAGAGTTTAAAATGGTAATTTATATTATTTTTGAATTATTAATTAATGGCAAATATGTCTTTTATATTTTAGTGTAGAAGGTAGATATTATTTTACCTTTTTCGGCTCCTAATTTAAGGGGGGGTTATATCCTTTCAAAATGTGATAAACACAAAATAATGGCAACAAAAATATTACCAAATCAAACCCAATAAGTCCCCCAAAAATTGGCAAACAATTCCTAATGTCATTTTTTCCATAAAAAAATGCAATTCAATACACTGTGAATAAATATATAGTACAATGAAATTTAGATTTTTATACAGTGAACATGCCTTAACCACACAGTAATATTAAAGTGAATAAACATTATTATTTGAAAGGATTAAACACGTTCTTATCGACTTAGTATGTATATTGTATATCATCCTAAATTATTTGGAAGAATTAAACATGTTCTTATTTTTTTGTATAAAATAAATGCACTTCAATACACAGTGAAATAAATATATAGTACATTGAAATTTTCAACATTTATACAGTACAACACTCTTAACTACACAATAATGTTAAAGTGATTAAACATTATTATTTGGAAGGATTAAACACGTTCTTATTGACTTAGTATGTACATTGTATATCATCCTAAATTATTTGGAAGGATTAAACTCGTTCCAATACAACATTCTAATACTAATTACACAATAAAACTGCACTAATTATACAACATTCTAATACTATGTCCGTAATAAAACTGCACTAATTATACACCGTGTTACATTAACATCTCACTAAAAACACATAAAATCTATAGTAAGTATACATACATTCTTGCTTTGGTTTTACAGGATATATACATAGTCTTTCCACCCAAAAAAAATCTGGAAACATCTTTTTTCCCTCAAAAAAGCAGTAAAACTACACTAATTATACACAAAATCTATAGTGAGTATACATACATCCTATCGTTGCTGCTGCTGTCATGATCGTGTCAGTGCTCTTTCTTCTTCTTCCTGTCTTTGCTGTGCTCGGCGCCGCCCTCACCGCCATGGATTTTATCCTTGATCTTCTCAACCAGCCCTTCCTTATGTTCGGGCTTGTGCTCGCCGTAACCGTGTTCAGGCTTATGCTCGTCGTAGCCGTGTTCGGGTTTGTGAACGCCGTACAGGTTTTCGGGTTTGTGCTCGCCGTAACCGTGTTCGGGCTTGTGATCGCCGTAACCGTGTTCGGGCTTGTGATCGCCGTAACCGTGTTCGGGCTTGTGATCGGGAGCATGTGAAGCACCCTTGTGCTCATCGCCGTGTTTCTCGCCTTCCTTGTTGCCTCCCATGTCGAGCTTCTCTTCGATCTTGTGTTTCTCGCCTGCCATTTTTCTTCTCTGTTTTTTTCTTGTGTTTCATCGCCGTAACCATGTTTCTTGCCTACCATTTTTCTTTTTTGTTTTTTCTTTGATGAAATGAAATCGAATTGGATTGTGTGATTTTGTTGATTAGGTTAGTAATTAAATCCCTAATTTGTAGGAAAGATTTATGGAAGTTTTGGATATCATATATATTGACTATTTTACTCTTATAATTATCAGTTTAAATTATTAATTTATTTTTTTAGTCATTCAATCTACACCATCAATCAAAAAAATTTAATGGCCTGGATTAGTCCCCACCGTCTCAAATAAGAGGGGGTGTCCCATTTGAACCAATCCCTATATATATATAGACGGTGCGGGGCATGACAGGGTGACCTGAGCTCATTCCCGCCCTATTGACATTTTTGGGGTGGGAATTCCCCGTTCAGGTTCGGGGCTAGGACGGGTTCTCCGGTCGGATTCGGGGCATGCCATCTCTATGCTAAATATCAAAAACCCAAATTATTTTGATTATTTAAGCATCAAAGTTTTGCCTATAAAATAGTATAATTGCTGGAATAAAAATACATGCAGATATCTTTCTCTCCACTTCTACTTCTTACTTTGCAATTTTGTTTATCAAATACATACACTATTCACAAGGCATAAAGTATAGGGTTAATTACAAAAAGTACCCTTGAGGTCTAATCTAATTACAAAAAATCCAGCTATTTTTTGAAATTACAAAAATACCCTTGAGGTTTTATTTTATCCAACATTTAACCCTTCATAAGCAAAAAAATTTCAAGATCCCCCTTCATATTTATAAAATAATTGCAGTATACCCCTTAATTTTAACACTGAATCAAACCTCATGAGTAGTTTTTGTAAATTTGAAAGTTAGCTGTTTTTTTTATAATTAGGTCAAACCTCAGGGTACTTTTTGTAATTATCCCTAAAGTATATAATTTATTCCTTCAAAATAAATAATATAAAGTTTACAATAAAAATAATATTATCTATGATAAAAATTGAAACACCATTTGTAATTGTGACAACGTGGACTGCGGGCAAGCAATAAGTCCTACTTGGATCTGAAAAACCCGCCTTCTTCAAAATTCTTTCTGATAGTGAACTGTGAACAGAGCAAAACCCTAGGTCCTAGCTAGCTTCCACCAAAACATCCATGGCTGTCGACCACTCCACTCCCCACGTAAAAGCAAAATCTCACCCTCTCAACCGTTCAAACGACAATCAGTTCTTAGGTAGAGCTCATTCTGCTGAAAGTGATTGTTTAATGTGCAAAATAGCCCGTTTCCCATTTGATCGATTATTAATTAATTTGAAGTATGATAAAGTTGTTAGATTAATTGTACTTTTGCATTTTGTAGTGTGGAGGGAATTTTTGTGGGGTGCAATTGCAGGCGCTTTTGGCGAAGGAATGATGCATCCTGTTGATACCATTAAAACACGCATGCAAACCCAAGCCATTTTCAATGGATGCAAGGTTTCTATCCTAAATATTTTAAATATAAGATCGAAAATTTGGGTGAATATTGTTTTATTTTGGTAGGTTTTTATTATTTAATTGGGGAAATTTGTTGTTTTGTGGCTTTTAGCATCAGAGTAGTGCAATACAATTGGTTCGAGCTGTTTGGGCTACAGATGGTTTGGCTGGTAAATGATTTTATTTATTTATTATCTCTCTCTTCTTGGGGAGCAACTCTCGCATATGTGAGATCTGTACGTGTATTTGATAATTTTATGCCTTTTTGATTTGCTGTTATGTGCAATATTTTCTAATTATGTACTTCAGTTAAGATGGTAATTGTTTGATAGGCTTTTACAGAGGGATAGCACCAGGAGTAATGGGATCTCTTGCTACTGGAGCTACTTATTTTGGAGTTATAGAGTCCACCAAGAAATGGATGGAAGAATCATATCCAAGCGTTAATGGTCACTGGGCACATTTCATATCTGGAGCATTAGGTAATTTCTGAGAAGTTTCTTTGTATTTTACGTAGCACCTTGATGGCCATTGGGCACATTTCTGGGGCATTTGGTACATTCTGATACTTTTCTTGCCAATTTTAATGTGGTATTGCCTTGTGTTGCTCACAAATAATATCTGAGGTTTCTGTATGCTGTTCAGGAGATACACTTGGCTCTGTTATATATGTTCCTTGCGAAGTGATGAAGCAACGCATGCAGGTTCAGGGCTCCAAGAAGTACTGGACATCTGTTGTGGCGAAAGAAGGTTCTCGTGCGAAACATGGCACACACATGTATGGCTACTATTCTGGAATGTTTCAGGCTGGATGTTCAATATGGAAGGAACAAGGGCTGAAGGGACTATATGCGGGGTATTACATTTTACCTGAACACCTAAACTTGTACTTCTTTGCTAGATAATTTATGTGAAAATGCTTTTACATTTTTACTAGATGACTATTTCACACATTACTTAATGGAGTAGGAAACTATAGAATCTCATTTGGAAATTGCCTGACAATGTCTGTCGAGGACCCCCCCCCTCCCCCCCAACCCAAAAAAATAATCCAAAACAGATGTTACAGAAGAAAAAAGAATAAATAAAAAATATATTGGCATGGAGATAGGATTCCAGTTGTGCAGTATAACATTAAGCACTGCGTAGTAGTTTTGTAAAGGTGTATTCAGCTGTATTGTGACTTGCTAGGTTTAGTAATATTTAAGCTTGAACAGCTATACATTTTGCATTTTACATTTATGTATAGTTGGGTCCACTCAATTTTATTTCATACAAAGGAAAAATGCCATTGTTTTACCATTCGCATCATCTTGAAAATTGAGTATTTTAATGTATCTTGTTGCAGATACTGGTCCACACTTGCAAGGGATGTGCCATTTGCTGGCCTTATGGTATTCAAATTTCTGATTGAGTTTCAATAAGTATTTAAATTCCTTGGTTGCAGTATTTATGTACCTACTTGTTAGTAATAGGGGCTTGCCATGTTCTATTTTTATGACAATTAGTGACATAAATTCTGTCACAATCCAATATTAAGTGATTATTACAGAATAATGAAATATTCCAGAATCAACGTGTAATGGATTTCTAGTGTATGTCTTTCACCATGATGCTTGTTCTGGAAAATTTCAAAATTCTACTGAAAATTTAGACCAATGTCTTGTACTCATCAGGTTATTGTTGACAAAAAGCGGACTGTGGATTGTTTGTTCATGGAAACTCACGATGTCAATATCTAATTTTTTTTTAAATATGTTTTCCCATCAGCTTGTTCAGGAAAACTTGCAAGTCCACAGAAGATTTATGCCAATGTCATATGTGTCGTCAAGTTCCAATTGATTAACTTTTAATTGATAACAAAACAGTATTTTCTGAATAGAGATGGAAATCATATATAGAATGAAGGAAAAATTCATTTCTATTTGCGAAACCTTTGTATGATGTAGAAAACCATGTTTAGGCTATTACATTTCTCTCCCTCCCTCCCTACACACGCGTACAAACCCTCTATCCATCTCTTTTTTTGTGTGCATGGGTATCCATGAACATGCAACTGCGAGCATATTTTATGTCAATTATAAGTAAATTTGGTAAATTTATTTTCCTTACATCTGTATCATACTCCTTAACTGTATCTTGTTCACACTTTGCAGGTTACTTTCTATGAAGCTTTTAAGAATATGGCACAGTATGGGAAACACAAAGTATTCCCCAATTCGAGTTTCCAAATGAATAGTTCTTTTGAGGGGCTTTTGTTAGGAGGGTTAGCTGGAGGTATGTATGTTGTTTTTTAAATTATATAGCTTTATTTGAATTTAGCAATTAACTGGCATTGATGGCTCGGAAGCTACTCCTTTAAAACCGTAGGCAAGTGCACCTATCGTTTTATAGTAAAGCTAAGCGAGTATCGAGTGTCATTCCCACGAGGACTATGATTACTAGTAATTACCGTCTTTTTATTATCTAGCCTACAAATTCGTCAAATAGTTTGTTGCAAAATAAGAATAAAACAAAAGCAAATAAAAGTGGAAGAGGCAACTAAGAACACGAAAGATATCAGATACACTCGGATTGGAAGATGTTGGATATAAATGTGCTTGAATGTGAATCCCTCTAGAACGTCTTTGTGATTTTACCAAAATAAATACAACCATAACCCTTAAGTTTTAACCATCCCTTAACATATTTTCATGCTTCATGGACCGTA
Organism: Rehmannia glutinosa; assembly: GCA_016081115.2. Classification (NCBI taxonomy): domain Eukaryota; kingdom Viridiplantae; phylum Streptophyta; class Magnoliopsida; order Lamiales; family Orobanchaceae; genus Rehmannia; species Rehmannia glutinosa. The sequence continues at coordinate 99,849,597 of CM071934.1, read as the reverse complement.
GGCATTCCTAAATTAAGTTAAACCCTTTCTCAAGGCGAAAAACTCCTAACCTCAAGTTGATTAATCAAATCTCTTTCTAGTTAAAACCCCAAGATCGCATTAACGATTTGTGAATTCCCATATTAGGTTTGACCCTAATCCTAAGATTTATGTCGCCCCATATATCTAGGATTGCATGCAACTCCTTTCACTTATATTGGTTCTATTTCACCATGAATCTCTCGATTTCCTAAAAAATAAACTTCAAATCAATATTGCGCATATACCAATTCGAATAAACAAGCATAACATAAGTGACTCGCATAAAAACATAAGAAAATATATTAAAACATTCAAACCAATGATCACAAATAAGTTCTAGGGTTCATCACATTCAAACACTAGCGATTTAACTCATGATGGATTTGAGAATGAAAACAACAATTAAACAAGAAGTTTCTTTCAAATCAACATGAATACTTGAAGTTAAAACTTCCAAAACCAACATAAGACTCCCCTGTTGGAAGTATGATGATGAAGTGGTGGAGTTCATCTTCTTCTCCGAGCGATCTTCAATCCTTGTGCCTTAGCGCCTCCATGGTGATCCAAGCCTTCTAACTCTCTTCCTCACTACAATATGTGTTTCTCCTCTCCAAAATATGAACTTTCATTCCTAAAATCTGATTTCCTTGTATATCAATGAATGAATATTACATGAATGATTTTCCAACTCAAACTCTTGCTTTTATAAGCACCATCTTGTGAAATACCATATTAACAAATGCCCCATTTCCATGCTTGTTAGTTGAATCATTGTGTGCACATTCATGGTTGAGTTGGTTGAATCATTGTATACACATGATGATTGAGGGAATATGGGGACATGTTGCGAAAAATTGGGTGTTAAAGGTGTATAAAAGTGGTCAAAAGGCTTGGTAGGTGAGTTTTCCATAATTTTCACATGGAAAAGTTGCAAAAGGGTCCTGACACGCCAGTGTTAAGACGCCGCCAGGCCGTCTTTGCGACAAAATTTGCTTTGGAGATATGCCTGACACGGCCGTGTCGGCAAACACGCCAGGCCGTGTTGTGCGACACGGCCGTGTTATGCGACACGCCAGGCCGTGTTCGGGTCTGTTTTGTGCGATTTTTCCTCCTCTTTTGATCCCCTTCAACATGGCCGTGTTGCCCGACACCCCCTGCCCGTGTTGGACCAAAAAGGCCCCGAAAAGACGCGTTTGGCTTGGAATTTCGAGCGTTTTTGCATCCTTAAACTCCCCGGTATGTTTTGACATGAATCCATGGTCCGAAATTCACCAAAATTAGCCCCGAATGGTCAACCTACACCAATAAAAGCACCCCACAGTAGTATAAACAATGTACAATCAAAAACTAATGAAACTAACAACAAAATAACTCAATTTCTACTCAAATACACACATAAAACATGCATAAAAATACACTTATCAGGCATCATTCTCAGAATTGATATGCTTAGAAAGTTAGAATATTCTCTCTATCTTCCAGGTTTGAGTGCATATCTCACTACTCCTCTGGATGTTCTCAAAACGAGATTGCAAGTACAAGGCACAGCCACTAGGTATGAGCACTGTTTTAACTTTACCTTTAAATGGAATACATTTTTTGTTTCCATGGTTGCAAAGTACCGTCAGTCTCAATTTCAGAAAGACAAGGGTGGCTGTTTCTTTTAATATTCTTTTTCATTTCATTGAGAGCATGATGTCTTATGGTTAACTAGTGATACTAGAGATTGTAGGAACGGTTTTTACCAGGAATATGGTTGAATTGTGTTGGGCCACTGATGAGATTAATGTTTGGCTAGTAAACGGGAATCATTGACCTCCCTTTTTTCTTTTGTTTATTATTATTACTTTCCAGAAGGGTCTCTTGTTTATTTGACACTGTAAGTGGTGAATGTGGCTTGAGTTTTATCAAAAGATGAAAGATAATTGTGGTTGTAAATCTGAAAGGGCAATGTTTTGAATTTCATCTATTTTAAAATCAGAAAATTTCTTAGGCACTCTCTTTTCCCTCCATTTGTATTGTGCGTTTTTCCAAATAAAGTCATGTCAAAATGCTCTCTCTCTATTTTCCTACCTCTATCTTCATATCCCTTGCATTTATATGGGTGTTTCCTGCATTTACACACACACAAGGGAAACATCACATCCCGCACTCGTGTTTTGCAAGGTCTCATGCTGTTTATCGACCTTGAACTAGGTAAAGGTTAGGACATGCTTGAGATTTACAGTAGTTAGCCTGGAAATGCCACCCCTGGATAACTGATTCTACACAATCTGCTTTTTGTTTTTTTGTGATTGACATTCCCTTTTCTAATGACCTATAACAAGAGGAAAATTATCCTATTTTCACAAAAAGAATGTGTTGATTTATTGCACATGTGAGATTGAAGGTTGCTTATCCTATTGTGTCCAATTCATCATTTTGACTAATATTCAACTTTAAAGTTATAAGTCATTTGATTATACAAATTCTTTGGTATAATAAAATTTTCCCCCTCTCCAGGTATAATGGATGGCTAGATGCTCTTCATAAGGTATGGTATGCTGAAGGAGTAAAAGGGATGTTCAGAGGTGGCATCCCCAGACTTATGTGGTATATTCCAGCATCAGCTCTTACTTTCATGGCCGTAGAATTTCTCAGAGAACAACATAATAAAGTGACTAGCATATCAATAGACAAAAAGAACTCTTCCTTGCAAGAGATTTCCTGAGCAGTTGGATGCAAATACATCTATTTCCTATTTGCTCCATTCTGTCGAAGGTACCAAAGTATAGTATAACATAGAGAGGATCAACTGATTTTACCAAGCATATTTCATTCTTTTATGAATTTGCTAGGAATATATAGATAGAGGATCTGAGAATGTTGTCGAATCTAGAAATTTGAAATCATCGACAACATTCTGCTGCTGATGCATATACCGAGCGGAGTTTGAGATCGTATATCAGGTTGAAACGTCACTTGGATATCCAATCATGTACTTCAAACTCGCACAGGTATATTCTGTCGATGCAATTACTGGTGTAGGATATCCTTTCATTTTGAAATTATTTTTCTGCTAGAAAATAGTGATGAAAAAGATTTTGAAAGAAGAAGGATGCATTTTGAGAGCGTGATTGGATACAAGATGAACATGTAATGATTAAAGTTTATTTGATGTAGAAATAATAAAATAATAATCAACATGATTGGTGTTGGAAATATTTAAGTGAATGAGTAGTGGAATTTATGAGAAATTGTGTAATATTGATAGTTGATTTGATTTTTTTATTTTTTTATTTTTTTTTGTAAAAAATGAGTAGATGTCATTGGTGAGAGTCAAAGTGAAAGAGTATATTTTATGAAATTTTCATAACCAATCACGTTTTTGGGATATTTTTTTTTCTCTAGCCGAACAAAAATGAAAAAACAAATTCAACACCAGTCTCGCTCAAGGTTTCTCCCATGAACTAGCTGTGGAGTTGGCCAGAACCTGGCAACAATCCATATATATTCTTGTACTTAACCATGTCCCCCCATACCCAAGTGGAATTTTGGGTAGTGAATGCCTGTTAGGTTGTGTGTTCCACTTGATCTAGATTTGCTCGAGTAAATGCAATAAACTTTCAATTTAGTGAGATTTGTTCAGCAATTCATGTACAATTTCCACTTGGTACAACTACTAATTTTGTAAGAATGTAATATTTCTGGGATTTTGATCATATCAATGAAGAACTAAACTTTGCATGTTCATCAGAAACTGTGTATATACATCGTAATTTTGGTTCATTGTTCAGAAGCAGAAACAGTTGACAGGAGTTTTTCCTGTTGATCTCATTTTCCTTGCTTTCAGTTTCACAATAGACTCTTCGTGTTTTCGTTTCTCGTCGACTTGTGCTCTTGCTCCACCAGCTATATGATCAATCCTTGCTATCTTGCTGTAGTAATGTTTCAAGTTTCTTGATTTTCTTTGCTCCAGTTCATCCTGCAATAACAATGTCTTCTTATAACAAATCTGTCTTTTGCATTTACTTTTGGGATAATTGCATTTTGCCTGCCAAACTATTAGTTTTGCACTTTACCTACTAAATTTTGGAAATTTCACTTCTGCATGTCTAAATTTGAACATTTTGCACTTTACCCACCGATACCCTATCATGACTTGACACATGTCGACTTTTAGTTGGTTCAGGGATAAAGTGCAACAAATCATAGAGTTCGGGAGGTATAACATGTAGTTCCAAAGTTCAGTGGGTAAAGTGGAAAAAAAGCTATAGTTTGGAGGGAAAAGTGCAATTAACTTATGTTTAGTACTAGTAATTTAATAGATGCCATCAAAGGGAGAACCTTTTTCCTTTCCATTTGATGTTTCTCTCTCATTTTCTTCTCATTCTCCCAAGCTTGAATTTGTGAGTGAATCTTTTCATACCTGCAACTTAGAAGTTCTAACTTGTCAAATCAATATGTCAAATATTACAAATGTAAACAAAATAAAAGAGATAATTTCAAAAACCACCTCTCAGGTTTCATGTGATTACAATAAAATTCAGTTTATCTTTCAAACGTACTAATACCCCTTGAGCTTTGTTTTTACCTAACAATTATCTCTTGATGGTGTAATTTTGTAAGCTGAAAACAAATATCAAGGAGTATTTGTACTTTAAAAGATAACTGGATTTTTCTTGTAATTAGACTAAACTTCAGGGGTAGTTTTTGTAATTAAGCCTTAAATGCAATTTATAATTGTGTCCTCGTACGTGAATTAAAATAATTATTTCGCCCCTAATACTAGAATTCTTGCCCTTCAGTCCCTGTTCTGTTTAGTTAAGAAAGAAATCCTACCGTTTTCGAATCTTTGCTATCTGAGCTTTTTCCCAAGCATCTGCTTTTGCATCAATAGAACTTCTGAGTCCCCATATTGAAGTTTGCTTTTGCCTTTGTTCCTCAGCTAAAGAAACCGTAGGCCTAACAAAGGATGAACTTCTTGTAGTAGTTTCTTTCGTAGACGGCTTTCTTATGGGACCTTCATACCAAAAAAAATATCTCACCTTTTCAATTTCATCCCTTGAAAACTTGTAAATTCCAAAACAACACATGAAAAGTAGTTTAAAAAAAAACATAGTATACCTCCTTGTGGTGGCCTATAGGGCTCTAATTTTCTTGTATTATTACTTGCCTTTGTATGTTGAACCTGGAATTTGGCTGCTTCAAGCTGGGAATGTATGGCATGTGCAGAAGCAGCAAGTGCAGAAGCAAATACGATGTCGTCTGAGTCATAACTGTGCCTCATCATTGCGCTTAAAATGTTAACAAACAGCTACTAATTTATTGCAAATTCCTTTTATCTGCAAAACAATTAAAAAATAAGGTATAATTACAAATGAGCCCCTGAGGTTTGGGCTAATTATGATATTTTTTTTATACAAAAAGCTCAACTCCCTTAGGTTTAATTATGTCTTGAATTTAAGAAAGTAATTATAATATTTCTAGAAATATTAGGGTAAGTTTTTTAAATGTTTTTTTCCTTATGAAGGGAGAAATATAAGCGGAATCAAACCTCGAGGTTTTTTTTTTTTTTTTAATTTTAAAAATCTATGTTTTTTTTTGTAATTAACTCAAATTCCAGGTAGGTTTTTGTAATTATCCAAAAAAATAGTTAAACAATGATCAACTTTTGTTCTTATGTCCATTTGGACATCTTGGCCAAGAAAAATTGGGAAGATGGGCAGGGGGGGAATCAATTTTCTTACATTTTTATGGATTCTGTTCAAGCCAATCTCACTTAATTTCTTCAACTTTTAGTTTTTGATCACAAGAAAATAACTGAAAAATATTTCTAAAGGAGGAAGATTGTGACAGTTGAGGAGATAATTAATACCTTAACTAGATGATCCCAAACTCCAATTTTTTCAGTGCTGTTTCATACAAATAATTAACCTCTTCCAAGATAATAGTTTTACTGCAGACTTGCATATAAGATCCAATATTTTTTTTTTACAGAGTTTCTTATGAACAGTGAGGATCATTAAGCCAAGAAACAGTCCCAAATTTATGCAAATAAATTTTTGCCTCTTTGAATAGCAAAACTATTCAAAAAGCAAAGAATTTTATTCTTTCCCAAAGCTTATAGTTTTCATATCTCAAATGGTGCAAGAAATCTTAATTTTCTTCTTTACAGATAGTTCAAAACCTATAAATGAAATTTTATGGACTTTAATTTGGTGGATGCTTGCGAACATCATATTCTGATTCCTTGTTAATTGTATTCTCCTTTGAGTGCATGTTGTGATTATTGGATGCTTGCTGCCCAAGTTCCATATTATCATACCAATTTGCACCCAAATTCTTCATTAATTGCCTCTAAGAAACTTTTGTTACCCCAACATTCAACAATTATTTATTAACCATTTGTAGTAAAAGGATTTCCATGATTATTTTACCTCGAAAATGTTACAAAATTAAGCTAAAATTCATAACTCTTCTTTTTTTGGGCTGTTTTTATATAGTTCGGAATACAGTGATATATATCAAATATAGCGTTTTGACCCAGTTCATAATTGTTTTTGGTACTTGTCTTCAACTTTTTGTAAATTTCCACAAATACTATCAATTCTCTTTTCAAAATGCACAAATTTCATTCTTTTTTTCCAAACACAACAATTCTCCCCTTCTCCAATTCAAAATTGGGTTATTGATTTTTTAGTACCTGACCTATAGGCTATTTGTTGGTTTGGTATCTGACATTTCTCAGTTACCAATATAGTACCCATACTTCACATTTTTTTTATAAATTGGTACATATTCACTTATAAAGACGAAAATGTCCCCAAGATTTGTTTAATTTTTATTAAAAAGTTAAGCTTTAAATAGAATTGTTAAATTTTAAAAAATAAATGTAATCAAGAAATGACTTATTACTATTTAAATGAAAATATTAAATTCTTAATTGTAAATTAAAATAAAATATATTAATTATTTTTTTAAAATTTGATTAAAAAATAATATATTAATAAAAAATTTGCTATAATTTTCTTATTTACTATCTGAATTTTAATTTTTAAATTATTAATTTTTATTTTAATTATTAAAATTATTTAAGTAAAATAAATTTTCTTTTTGATTAATTAAATTAAATTTATGTTTATTAATTTACTAATTTAATGTAATTTTATTTTTATTTAAAAAAATCATAATATTTTAAGAAACTTTTTTTTATTAATTAAATTATTTAAATTTTTAATTGATTTTATAATTTAAATAAGTGTACTAAAAATTTATTTTGAGTATACTTATGTTTCTTAGGGGGCATTTTCATCAATAAAAGTGAATATGTACCAATTTATAAAAAAATGTGAAGTATGGGTACTAAATTGGTAACTCGGAAATGTAAGGTACCATACCAGCAATGTACCTATAGGTCAGGTACTAAAAGACCAATAATCCTTCAAAATGTCTCTCTACATGTCTCTCTTCTCTTCTCCCTTTCATATTTTTTTATGTGTTTTTGTGTGTTCTGCACGTGTATATTTTTCTGGGTGTGTATGTGTGTGTTTTTCTGAAAGTTGTGTGTGTTTTTTGGTGTGTATGTGCCTTTGTCGTTGAAATGACAAAACTTAAACGAGATCCCTCTTGTTTAAAGTCATTTAAACATGTGAACTTTTGCACGATATTACCCACCGTTTAAACGACAGGCTTAAATAACATGTGAAATTTTGAATGATAGTGATATGTTTCATTATACAAACATTTAAATTATTTTTTAATTTCATAAATAATACAAGTAGGATCAGGGTTTTTTTTTTTAATTGGAAAAAAAATTATAGTATATTAAAAATCCTTTCAAACCATCTTATATACATTTAGGAGAAAAAATATGAACTAAATAAATATCCATTTTCCCTTACAATGTTAACACAATCACTTAACATTTGATCCTCACAAAATTCACTAAATATTGCTGCAATATTAAATCATTGAATTAATACTAAATGAGAAGTGATCTAATAAACACCGGATAATTGTTCCGTAGCATCACTAAATACTTATAAAATTTGATAAATTCTTTCAAAACTAGTAAATTGGTTAGTAAATATATGCATGTTTGGAAGACTTGCCAAACAATTTACATATGTATTTATAATTAAAAGATTCATTAATTATGTAATCTGCAAGTGGAACTCCAACGAGTAGGAACATCTTAGGGGAAATTACACAGAATACGCTGATTTTTGTATCATTACCAGACAATACGCTCCAATTACTCTTGTGCCTATTTTTTTACTTTTGTACCTAATTTTTTTTACGCTCCTTGCTATTTTCTGATTTTTTTAATTTTTTTTTTCGTTTTTTTTTGTTCCTGCATTGTTTTATATGTTATATAAGTTGTTTCGAGGTTGTTTAAATTTGTTTATTGTTTCTATGTTGTTTCGATGTTTCTTAACAACTTTAACCTATTTTTTATGTTGTTTTTTATTCATATATTATTTTGTAGATTGTTTCTATTGTTTCGGTGTTGTTTAATAATATTTTTAATGTTGTTCTAATAATTTTTTTTTTGTTTTCATGTAGTATTCAATGTGTAAATACAATTTTTTTATCTATTTTTAAGCTCTTTTTATTCATTTTGTTTTAAATATTTTTTACGTTGTTTCTGGGTTGTTTCCATATCCTTTTTAATGTTGTTCTGATATTTCTTTGTTGTTTCAATGAAGTTTTCGATGTTTAAATACAATTTTTTACCTATTTTTATTAAAAGAAAGATGTTAGAAACAATGTTGAAACACAAAAACATGTTTGAAATATGTTAGAAACAATGTTGAAACACAGAAATATATTTGAAACATGTTAGAAACAATATTGAAACAAAGCGTAAAATTTTCCGGGAATTTTTGTTGGAGCGTATTGTTGTGTAAAAAAAGAGCGGGGAGCATAAATTTAGTTAAAATTGCACCGGGAAGCATAAATTTAGATTAAAATTGCACCGGGAAGCGTAAAAGGCTGACATTAACTTAAAAAATGTGGGTATTTCTGTCAATTGCCCAACATTTTATGGATTTTTTTTATGCCTCATTCCATTGATCTTACAACACTGAACCCATGATTTTTATTTTTATTTTTTACTTAAAGTAGCTATAATAAGTTTAAATATAATGATCTAATGCTTTAATTTTAAACCATCTTGGATACAAAAACTAAAAACATGACAAATACCAAGTAAAAATAAATGACAAATACAACTATATGAAGAAAAAATATCACTTGCTAATGGAGCACATATTCTTTTAAGTTCTTCTATGCTAGCAGTGTTTTGATAGGACATTATTAAAAGAAATTGAATGAATTTTATTAGTTAAATTATATTGTTCTAAAATTAATAAAATCATTGTTTGGACTTCATCTAATGCTCTTGCTATATTAGAACAAATCATAAGTATGTGTTTTCATAATAGAAATGCCATTTCATATGGTTAATTGTCAAAGAAATAATGATCTAATTCTTGAACTAGCTTTTGGAAGCAAGCTTGGTTGGCAAAATCATTTTCACATGTTACTATAAATATTTATTAATCTTAAGAAATATGTCTATTATACTTGAATAAATGATCCCCCTCACAGTAAAGTACATATGAACTTATTAGTTTTTTTCTAAAATCTTTTTAATTCATTGATTTCTTAAAATATTCACATATTATGGAAACAAAAATGATATTTGAATGTTTACAAAAAATTACAAAAAAACCCAACCAACTGTTTGAAATTACAAAAGATATCATTTTGTTTCAACATAAACCACAACATTCACCGTGAGTTTGTCCAGAATTATTCAGATTCGAGAATCATATATAAACCCTACAAGCATCAACTGAAACTCTTTTATGAATTTTCCACAAATTAAATAATATCCAAATCCATCCCCAAAATATCTCAAATACCTCGCCTGGCTATGAAAAAGAACAATTCTACCCCTTCGATTTTCCATAAATCACAAAAAATGTTAAAAGAACTCTGGGTGTCCAAACTAGACGGTGTAATTTGTTCATTCATTTTTTTTTTTTTTTGTCATCTTTTGTTCTTTTTTCTTTTTAAAATTCCATCAGGAACGTTATTGACTTTGCATAAATTCCACTAGTTTCAATGTAATGTCTCAAACTTTAGGGGTACTTTTGGTAAGTTTGAAACTTAATTGAGCTTTTATAATTAACCCAAACCTCATGGGTAGATTTTGTATTAAACCTAGTTTTTATTGTGTGTTTTATTGAATTAGAATTGATTCTCATTCTCATTTTTAAAAAAGTCGCTTTTTGTTTTGAGCAAATATAATAAATACGAAAATTTTATTTATAACTATCACATAATTTATTAATATTTGTATTTTTTGCAAATAATTTTTTCAAAAAATAAAAAAGTAGCAATCAGAAAATATGTTTTTATAAATGAGGATGACGTTCTGTACCAGGTATGAGCTGTTTCTAGGGATCTTTTGCAAGATCCAGTGGAAACAACTTTGCTCGGAATACACCATGCCTTTTGTGTCGCGTTTCATCGTGGAGTGAAAAGAGTTATCATTCAAATGATGACAAGGATATTGTGGAAAAATTGAATTCAAGATCCTCATTCTTACTTGAGGAAGAGCCGATAGCCGAAGACATCTATTTACTATGGTATCTTTTTTATTTCGTTTGTTTTGTTATCCAAGATGTTAAGAGTGTGTCTATATGTAATAGATTAGTTCTCTTAGTTTTGGATAGTGATGTTGATTTGAATTGGGATAACCAATTCCCCGATTGGCTTATTGTTTAGCCAAGTCGGCTCATAGTCCGTTGGCTATAAACTTTGATGTAGTTTTGTTTCTGAGGGTCATGAATAAAAATGCTATCGTTTGAGGAAAAAAAAAAAGAAAATATGTTTTTATATATATGAAACAATAAATAACAATGTTGTATTTTTCACAATCCAATCTAATAAAAAAGCTTCCAATTATACTTTTCTAGAATTGACCTTTTTTTTTCAAAAAAATAACTAACTTTTTTTTTTGGAGAAGTTACTTATTTAAAAATCCATGCTAAATTAGCCACCAACGATCAATTTTTTTTTATTGAAATTGACTTTTAGTCCAGAAGTTCATCTCAAAAGTGTTCCCAAACAAGATCATTTACACCAAAGAAATCACGGAGTATGATCCAAAATAATTTACATTATTAAAATGCGACTCAATTGAGCGAGCTGGATTTCACGTGAACCCATTACCATTAGGGTTGTAAATGATTCGAGCCGAGTTGATCATTAGCTTGTCTGCCAAATGTTCGTTTAATTTCGTACATGTTTAAGTTAAACTTGAGCTTGGTTCACATTTTAAAGAGTTTGCTCGTGTTCAACTTGATAAAATTATATAATGTTCGAATTTGTTCATGAACTATCAATAATCTTGTTCGCGAAGTATAAAAAAACGAACAAATTTAACTTTGTTCGTGAATGGATACTGTTAGGTATCTATCCGCCTTGGATAATACGAACCAAGCACAAATACAGACTCAATAAAGAATCTTATTATACAGAATATTACTCTAGGACTCAAGAATTGAAATTGCAGTATAACTGATAAAAGTAAAATTAAGTATATGGGATAAAACCCTAAAACCGAAATATTGTGAATTTCGGCTCAGGACCAGTAAACCCAAACCACAGTAGTCACCACTGAATCACCAGAGAGCCAGCTGTAAGTCCAAGCGGCTACGATAATCTAGAGGGAGGGTGAATAGATTATCTCCATCTTTTCGATTATGCCCTCTTTTTCGAATCAAATACGCCAAGACAAGAATAAAGGTGCGAAAAATAAACAACACACGTCAATTTATAGAGCTTCACCCCACCTAGGGACTACGTGCTCTACCACCCCATTATATCCAGGATGGGTTTCGAAAAAGAAAAAGAATTTTATTAATTACCAAAATTAATACAAATTCAACTTACAACACCTTGAAGAGTACCACACTCTTCTTCAACACCACCTTTGGAGATTACCACAATATCCCTTTGAAGATTACCACAATCTTCCTTCAACGGCACCTTTGAAGATCACCATAATTTTCAATCTTGAAGAATACCAAATTCTTCAACACCTCAAGAATACCACACTCTTGAAACACCTATCACCTAGATCACCCAAGTGTATTCTTTCCACAAGAATACTCACAAGGATGTCTTGTGTTGAATGATGACCAAAATCAAGATTACAACTCAATAATGAATAATACAATTTGAGTACAAGTGTAATCAAGAAATGAAAGCCTAGACCTCAAGATGTAAAAGTGATAAGCTAGGCACATTACAACAAGAATGATAACAATGAAGAGCTAAAAACTTTGCTTGAATGTATCTTGTTGTGTTGTATATCAAGTATTATATTGGTTGCTCCAAAACTTCCTCTATTTATAGGAGATGATTGATCAAGCATAGGCTCCTCTTGGGGATTGAAAATCTACAGAAAAATACAATAAAAATCAAGAATATAGCTGTTAGAAATCAATCCCACAATTTAAGGAAAGTTTGTCTCACACAACGGTTAGAATTTTCTTTGTCAAACTTGAGGAGGCGGCCGTCGCGCACAAGACCGACACAGTCTGAAAAAAAAGAAGAACGCAACAAACCGGGTTGACCGGTCCGGGGGTCCGACTGTCGACCATGGGTTCGACCGTCGCCCCATAGGGACCGGTCACCCTGCTATTTTGTGAGTTCTGAACATTCTCGATCTCTTGAGTACCGGCCCTTTTGTGCGACCGGTCGACCTCCAGGGTCTTCCAATACGTCTCGTTTCTGTTTCAAAACCAATCTTTCAAACACGGGATGTTCGGTTGAACACGAGACAAAAATATTGTCCAATATTTTATCAGAAATAACCTCCAAGAAATACTCCGAAAAATAGTAAAAACATTTTGGACCAATCGGGAGTATTAGGACAACATTTAGAGACATAGTTTGGATGTAAAAACCCATTGATACAAAATCATTAAATGTGTTGTCCAATTTTGTCGAAAATAAACTTGAAAAAATACTCCGGAAAATATTAAAACCAATTTAATTCATTTAGGAGTATTTGGGCAACCTTTAAAAACATTGTTTTGGTATAAAAATAAAATCATCAAAATCATGATAAAACCATTTATCAAACAATCTCCCCCTTTTTGATGATTACAAACCCAAACAATTTTAACGAGGTCGATTTTGAAAACAAAACAATTTTACCGGTTAAAAAGAACTATCCGTTGTGAGCGATAACATTCCACACAATATAAACACAAGGATGTGAGTATAGATTTACAAAAATATTTTTGCAAAAGCTCCCCCTATCAATATGCACAACAAGAGTAATGTAAAAGCAATCAACCACAAGCTAAAAGCTTAGCTTCTACATATAGATCTTTAAGTACAAGAGCTTATAAGCTCCCCCTGTCAACAAAACATCATTAGACAAGTATATAAGTTCATCATACAACAATTGGACTAAGTATAGTCCACAACTTGTGGCTTTAAGAAGCCGTAGCTTATAGCCTTTATATCGAGCTTTTATTAGCTTTTTTAAGCTAACGAGTCAATTTCCTGTTTTTTCCCCTTTGGAATCATCAAAAAGAATGTTAGGATGATAAAAACATCATACAAGTATATCAAAGTGCGCCAAAGATACGATTTATCAACCATTGGAAAAATTAGGCTCAGAATCCGAAGAAATGGGAGAAATGTATCATGAAAAATCCATAAGCTCGTTTTGTTTGCCAAGACATGATCTCAATAAGTATTTAAGCTATTTAAGAATGAGAGAATCAAGTAGGTGATGTATCTTTCATTGAAACATTTTAACAAACACCTGACGGGCGTCAAAAAATTGAAGAAGATATATATAGTCCTTTGTAAAAGATATTAAGCCAAGTTTTTCATACCATCACCAAAAGCAAATTTTCACCATATATCCAACAAATAAGAGGCCCAACAAGGTAAATTCTCAAGGGTTCGACCCAATTGAGATAATTCTAGACGAAAAGATCAAGGCATTACGAATGCCATCAAGTAAAAATTAAGAACCATCAAGTAGTTCATATCAATGCAAATAAGACATTACAAATGTCCCAAATTATCCATCTAACTAAAATGATCAAGGCATCACAAATGCATTTAAGCAAAAAATTAAGGGAAACACTTTTACCATCAAGTACTCCATACCAATTATCAAACAATGCCAAATAGAGCATTTTTACCCTCAAATGCTCCAACAAGGCCAATACCACAATAATCAAAAGCTACTAGCATTCTTGCTAGTTCATCCCTTTTAAGAAAAACAAGCAAATCTCATTAGTGCAATAGAGTTGTACAAGATAGTTCATAAAACTTCAAAACAACAAGGACAAGGTAAAAATGCTAAGATAAACACGGGGTAGGGACATCAATCCTCATCCGAAGAGAAGCAAGCCGCGGGGATAAGCTCTTTGATGAATTTCTTCAATTTTCCCATAGACTTTTTCAATCTAGAAGTTTCTTCCTTCACAACCCGGAGCTCTTTTCTAAGAGATGCAACATCTCTAAATGTCTCTCTTTCCACCTTTTCGATTCTCTCTTTGAGATTCAAATCCTCAACATCCGGTTCATTTTCTCCATCCTCTCCTTCATTATAGTGTTCTTCCTCATTTCCTTCATTTTCTTCCTCCCTAACTTCTTGTTCCTCTTCTCCATACTCTTCTTCCTCATCTTCTTGTTCCTCAACATTTTCTCTTCCAATATTTTCAACCTCATTGTCATTAAAGAAATCATCCCGAGGTTGTTGTGGATTTCGAGCACGTCCCCTAGCGGCTTTGGTGGGAACACGTGGTAAATTCTATCGCATTCTTACCATTTGTAGAATGTTGGCATTATCATAGTCATTGTGACAAATTTCAGTATTCATCTCATTTTCCGAGTAGCCCGATAGGTATAGTAGTCGACAAATCAAATTTCCTAACGTATATGTTTTCTTAGTAAGCCTTCTTGATTCCGACAAACAATACACAAAAATAGCCCCATAATTTACTCTTTCTCCTCGGATAATCTTATAGGCAAGAAAGAGTTCGAAATTACTCGAAAGTTTTACTTTTTTTCCACAAACACAATAGGAGCAAATAATAGATACAATCCGATAATTTGGCGACATTGCCGAGAAGGTTACTTCCGGAAACACTCCTAAAAATGTTTTTACCTCATAAAGTGAAACACCAAAAATATCATCGTCCCAATGAGCGCAATCCACATTAACAACTCCATCATTCGGCATATTATAATGATAACAAATATCGGCCAATGTCCACGAAAAATGCCTACCATTAACAAATGCGTGAAGTTCCAACGGATTATCTTCCGTAGCATCAACAATCCACATATTTGCATAGAAAAGTTTTATAAGCTCGTCATCATAATGCAAACATGGATTATCCCATAATGAAACCCAACCTTGAATTTCAAAGTAAGCCCTAATTTCCGGATATTCATTATGAAAGGCCAAAAATCGAACCATACGAGTGCAAGCAATTTTCTTATCGTTCAACCCAATGTTTTCATAGTGCTCCTCCGCAAGTTTATTTAGAAATCGAAATCTATTAGCTCTAGAGGGAGGCTCGTAAAGAAGTGATAACTTACTTGAGTCCCAATGAATATTCGATTTTGAAATCCGACACTCAATTCAACAATCTCCTCTTCCGTAAGCCGGGTTTGATTATCTCCTTGTGGAATATCATCTTGTTGGGAGTTGGAGAAAGATTCTCCCAACCTTTGCTTCATTCTCCTCTTTTGATGATTTCGTCCGGTGAATTGACGAGGTGCCATGAAAACAAGATGATTTTGAGTGATATGAACTCAAGGATGGAATAATTTGTGAAGTATTGGGATATTTTGAGAGAATTTGGGAGTGAAATGGAGCTAGGGTTCGAAAGTTTTAAGAGAGAAAATGAAAAGAGGTAATCCCTTGTTTCAAATAAAAACTTTCTGCCCGCTGTAATGACCCAGCCGACCGGTCGACGGGCCTGTCGACCGGTGTGGTCGACCGGTCAACCCCCATAGTCGACCGGTACCTGCTCCTAGGTACCAGTTTTAGTGCAATTTCATTTTCCAGAATTTTCCAAAATTCGATTTTTCACCCAAAAGTTTTAAAACTTTGCAAAAAGATGATTATGGACTAAATCCAACAAATACGAGTTTTGAGAAAATATATATACGAGAAAAACGAGATTTTACGAGTATTGCCCTTTTGAGAAAAATTCACAAAGTCATTTATTGGCACTTAAGGGGATGCAATGAAATAGTTTGAAAGAGAAGTGCATAATCATGATATGAACAAAATATTGAGCTCAAAAAATAATACGAGTGAACATACCTCGATGGTTTAATTATCTCGTGATTAAGTAATGATAGATAACCAATGAATGAGATATACATAACCTACACAATTCTTTAAACAAATCTTGCACAAGACATAATAGCACAAGTGTAGGCCAAACAATAAGAGATATCACAATAAAATGCTTATGCTATAGAAATCCGTAAGAGATAAAAACACATAAGTCTAAGTAAACATACAAGAGTTTAATATAAGCATCATACAAGGTCTCTTTTTTCAAAAAAAAAAATTTAAAACCACAAATATATATTGAAGACCTTAATTTTAAAATTATGAAAACTCATTTTGCAATTTAGACACAAATAAAAACATGCATAAAAAATAAAATGCATATTTAAATAGAGAGATACGGTTTACCAATTTCGCCATTTCCATGGGTTGTGTTGTTCCCATTGTTGATAATATCTTCCCCTTTGAAAATCATCTTGTTGATGATGGCTTCTCCAATTGCTCCATCTCCAAGGATTATATCCTTCCCTCTGTTGATAATATTTCCTTCTTGGAAATTCATTTTGGTGGTGTCTTCTTCTTTGATCAAATGAGATGGTCATTTGATGTCTTCTAGGCGGTATGAATTTTCCTTGATTATTGTTCCGTCGGTTACCTAAAATGACATTGTTTTGTGGTACCCTCAAGTGTTTGGGTCCTTTGGGATTAGTCTTGAGACTTTTAGGTCTTCAAAAATAATTAGAGCTATTTCTAGCTCGACAAGTATTTACCGTATGACCCTTTTTACCGCAATAAAAACAAGTAATAATTTTAGGAGCGTAATGACCAACATACATAGATACTTGATTTCTTTTCACATAATTATCAATACTAGGCTTATGATCAAGTACTTGTTTCAATTTATCACAACTATCAACAATATTGGTCATTTTATCGGTACTCAAGTTGGATTTTGATAAATCCTTTTTCATGCAATTAATATCCTCAACAAGAGTACTATTTTCTTTTTCAAGGTTTCTAACCTTATCAAGTGTGGTGGTGTGAGCACATGATAGTGATTCATAGGAATTAAATAAACTATCCTTATCATTTTTCAAAACGTTGAGTTCCTTTTTCAAATTTTTGTACTTAATAAGTAAAGTTTGGAATTCATTTTGAAGGTCATCAAAATCATTTTGCAAATAACTATAATCATTTTGTATAACAATATCATAGGAAGTAGAGGGTTTAAGACATACCTCATTTTCTTCTTCGATGCCCATAAAATATTGTTCAACTACTTCATAATTGGATGTTGTAAAAGGCTTGTTCCTTAGATTTGACCTTGTATCCCTTTGAGAAGTAGATGCTTTTGAGTTGCTCCTATCATTTTCATATACTTCATGAATGGCTTCTAATTTTTGCCATACTTCATGAGCCGATCGAATTCCTACAATAAGATCATATTCCAAATTGGTAAGTGAACAATATAAAATATTGAGAGCTTTACCATTTAAGGAGATGATTTTCTTTTCTTCATCATTGAGCTCCTTGAGAGCTTTGGAGGTGTATGGTGTGTCTTTCATCGGAATGAATTATCCATTGATGACGATGTTCCAAATATTGAACCCGCAACCTTGTAAATAACATTCCATTCTTTCTTCCAAAAAGCAAAAGTTTTGGAATCAAATCGAGGTGGATTGGTGGTGGAGGTGCTGGAAAGGTGAGCTTCATTCGTAGCCAACGATCGTTCCTCTTCACTCGCGATGTGAAACGAGCTTGCCAAAGAGTTTGGCTCTGATATCACTTGTAAGTCCAAGAGGCTACGATAATCTAGAGGGGGGGTGAATAGATTATCTCCATCTTTTCGATTATGCCCTCTTTTTCAAATCAAATACGCCAAGACAAGAATAAAGGTGCGAAAAGTAAACAATACACGTCGATTTATAGAGCTTCACCCCACCTAGGGACTACGTGCTCTACCACCCCATTATATCCGGGATGGGTTTCGAAAAAGAAAATGAATTTTATTAATTACCAAAATTAATACAAATTCAACTTACAACACCTTGAAGAGCACCACACTCTTCTTCAACACCACCTTTGGAGATTACCACAATTTCCCTTTGAAGATTACCACAATCTTCCTTCAACGGCACCTTTAAATATCACCACAATCTTCAATCTTGAAGAATACCAAATTCTTCAACACCTCAAGAGTACCACACTCTTGAAACACCTATCACCTAGATCACCCAAGTGTATTCTTTCCACAAGAATACTCACAAGGATGTCTTGTGTTGAATGATGACCAAAATCAAGATTACAACTCAATAATAAATAATACAATTTGAGTACAAGTGTAATCATGAAATGAAAGCCTAGACCTCAAGATGTAAAAGTGATAAGCTAGGCAAATTACAACAAGAATAATAACAATGAAGAGCTAAAGACTTTGCTTGAATGTATCTTGTTGTGTTGTATATCAAGTGTTATATTGGTAGCTCCAAAACTTCCTCTATTTATAGGAGATGATTGATCAAGCATAGGCTCCTCTTGGGGATTGAAAATCTACAGAAAAATACAATAAAAATCAAGAATATAGCTGTTAGAAATCAATCCCACAATTTAAGGAAAGTTTGTCTGCTGCACAACGGTTAGAATTTTCTTTGTCAAACTTGAGGGCGATCGTCGCGACCGATCTGAGAGAAAAAGAAGAACGCAACAAAAATACACTGGTTGACCAGTCCAGGGGGGGTCCGACCGGTCGACCATGGGTTCGACCTGTCGCCCCCATAGGGACCGGTCACCCCTGCTATTTTGTGAGTTCAGAACATTCTGTAATCTATTCAGGTACCGGTCGCCCTTTTGTGCGCGGCCGGTCGACCTCCAGTCTTTCTAAAACGTCTCGTTTCTGTTTCAAAACCAATCTTTCAAACACGGGATGTTCGGTTGAACACGAGACAAAAATGTTGTCCAACATTTTATCAAAAATAACCTCCAAGAAATACTCCGAAAAATAGTAAAAACATTTTAGACCAACCGGGAGTATTAGGACAACATTTAGAGACATAGTTTGGATGTAAAAACCCATTGATACAAAATCATTAAATGTGTTGTCCAATTTTGTCAAAAATAAACTTGAAGAAATACTCCGGAAAATATTAAAACCATTTTAAATCATTTAGGAGTATTTGGACAACCTTTAAAAATATTGTTTTGGTATAAAAACAAAATCATCAAAATCATGATAAAACCATTTATCAAACACCAGCCTTGATGGAACCCACACAGCCTTCCACAGAAAAGCCCTTAGATCCAATACAAAGTAGCCCAATCGAACCACAGTAAACCCTAGAAAACAACTCAGCAAACCCCAAACCCTAGATCACTCAGAATCTGGAGAAAATGTCCACAAAGATGGTGAACAAGTGAAGAAACACTCACATCTTACACTCACACCCACAAATCACTAAGAAATATCACGAGATCTGTGAGGTTTCTAGAGGGAGAGAGTATCACACAGAGAGAAGAAAGTTCGAGAGGTTTAGAGAGAGAAGTGAGATATCAGGTTATGAGATTAGGGTTTGGGTTGGGGTGTTTTAGTAGGGTTTAGCAAGGGTTGAGATCAAACCTGGAAAAATGGACGGCCAAGATACAACTAGAGGATCCGCGGACAAGGAGTCGGATCCCGCAGTCCGAGTTCATGTCCCGAACTCAACAGATGGGCTAACACATGTATTGGGCCTGTTGCTGATTGGGTTGCATATGTGGGCTGGGTTCATTGTAAATGGGCCAAATGAATACACAAAGTACAGTAGGGCTTTCACCATAACCAACACTTAAGCTGATTACAGTACCAACAAACACTAAAGTACGCTGGATTTATACAAGTCAGACCTAAGCAAGCTTTTGGTCCAACAGGTTTTGGACTTATTAGCAAACACACAGTAAGCCAACAAGCCCTGGGAAATCACCAAGGGACAACCTAGTCACCAGTGTCAAAATTTAAAGTTTTAAACATGTTTTGAACTTTGATAGGGGTAGACACTTAGTACCCATATCAACTGGATTGTATTCAGATGCCACTTTTTCAAGACAGATAATGCATTTTGAAACAATATCCCTTATAAAATGAAACCTAACATCAATATGTTTTGTTCTGTCATGAAAAACTGGATTCTTACAAAGCTGAATACCAGATTGAGAATCAGAAAATACTACAACTTTTTGTTTTAGAAAACCAATATCAGAAACAAGACCTTTGAGCCACAAGGCTTCTTTTAAAGCTTCAGTTACTGCAACATATTCTGATTCTGTTGTTGACAGAGCCACAATATGTTGTAACTGAGATTTCCAGCTAATGCAGGAACCACAAAGTGCAAAAACATACGATGTTGTAGATTTTCTGCTATCTCTATCATTTGCATAATTTGAATCAACAAATCCTTTCAAAATTATGCCATTTTCATTTTTTGAAAAACACAAGCTATAATCAGTAGAATGCCTTAAATATCTCAACAACCATTTTAAAGCATTCCAGTGCACCAAACCAGGATTAGACATGTATCTACTCAAACAAGACACATCATAGGCAATATCAGGCCTAGTACTTACCATTAGATACATTACAGATCCAATTGCATTTGCATAAGGAATGTTATTCATAGCACAGATTTCAGAATCAGTTTTTGGGGACTGATCCCTACTTAGCAAAAAATGAGAAGCTAAAGGAACATTCACATATTTAGCACTTGCCATAGAAAATTTTTGTAAAATCTTTTCTATGTAAGAGGACTGGTTTAAGTAAATGACAAATTTATTTCTGTCTCTTTCAATGTTCATACCCAAAATTTTCTTTGCATCACCTAAATATTTCATGTCAAATTTTGCACTCAAACAATGTCTGACATGATCAATAAATTTAAGACAAGGACTAGCAATCAGCATATCATCAACATATATAAGCAGGAATATAGGAGTAGTAGCATCAAGTTTAAAGTAAAGACAATGGTCAAACTGACTTCTAACAAACTTTAAATCAAGCATGCACTGATCAAATTTTTTATTCCACTGCCTAGGTGATTGCTTAAGACCATACAAAGATTTTTTGAGTAAACAAACACAGTTAGGCTTGGATTTGTCCTCAAAACCCCCAGGCTGTTTCATATAATTTTTTTTATCCAAGTCTCCATGTAAAAAAGCAGTTTTTACATCTAACTGTTTCAGTTCCCAATTGAACTGAGCACATAAAGCAAGCATGATTCTCACAGTAACAAATTTCACAACATGAACAAAGATTTCTGTGTAATCTATCCCTTCCTTCTGAGTAAAACCTTTAGCTACCAGCCTAGCCTTAACCTAACACCTTCAGCTTCATTTTTAACCTTAAACAACCATTTACTATCCACAATAGAACAGTTAACAGGTTTAGGAACAAGCACCCATGTATTATTCACATGCAATGAAGTCATTTCATCTTGCATAACAAATATCTACTTAACAGAATCAACAGACTTAATAGTTTCAACAAAGGTTTTAGGCTCAGAATTATCAATAGCATCAAACACAGAAAACACATTTGAAGTCATGTGAAAATCAGCAAATTTGTTTGGAACTCTAACATTTCTCCTAGTTCTATCCCTAGTTAATACATAATCACCAAGTTCATCTTGCACATCATTAGCAGGAGCTTTTTCAGTATTAACATCAGGAAAATCATCATGATTATCATGCAAATCATCATGCTGAGTATTATTATCAATATGCACATCATCATTGTTCACATTATCATGCATAGCATCATTGACAATAGTATCAGCAGGCAAAGCAATAACAGGAGACATGTTAGAAGGCTCCACCTCACTTGGAGTACCATTGTTATCAGAAGTAGTTTGAGGAGGAGGAAGATTAAAGCAAGGAAACTCATGTTCATTAAACACTACATCCCTACTAATCACAGTTTTAAAACCAGGTTCCCCCTTATACCACAATCTAAAACCTTTAACACCCTCTGGATACACTAAGAAAACACATTTCACAGATCTGGGTTCCAATTTATCATGTTTTTGGTGTACAAAGGCTGAGCATCCAAAAACTTTGAGGTTTGAAAAATCAATTTGTTTTCCAGTCCAAACTTCTTCAGGGTATTTCCCATCCAAGGGTACTGAAGGAGACCTATTTATCAAATAGGTTGCTGTAACAATAGCTTCACCCCAGAACTTCTTGAAAAGACCTGAGGTAACCAACATGCTCCTCACCCTTTCCAGGAGAGTTCTGTTCATCCTCTCAACAACCCTATTTTGCTGAGGGGAATAAGGCACAGACTTGTGCCTTTTAATACCAAATTCATCACAAAGATTGTCCATCATTTGATTGCAAAATTCCATGCCATTATCAGTTCTTAAAACCTTTATCTTTTTACTAGTTTGGTTTTCAATGAGGGTTTTCCAGGTTTTGAACTTATCAAAGACATCAGGATTATTTTTCATTAAAAACACAAACACTTTTCTGGAAAAATCATCAATGATGGACAGAAAGTACTTATTACCACCATGTGTAGGCACAGAAGAAGGACCCCAAATATCAGCATGCAAGTATTCAAGAACATCACAACTAGCTGACTGTTTAGGTTGAACATGGGAAGGAAATTTCACCTTTTGTTGTTTACCATACACACATAAATCACAGAAAGATAAAGTATTCAACTTGTCATTTCCAAAACAACCTTTATTCTGCAATAATTCAAGACCCTTAGCACTAATATGACCTAGCCTTTTATGCCACAAATCAGTCATATCATTCACAGTAGAGTTCACAACTTTATTAGCAGAAATAGGCTCAGAGGATTCATGTTTAACATGCAGGACATACAAATTCCTGGTTTTAATTGCTTTAGCAACAATCATAGAGCCCTTAAGAATTTTCATAACACCATTCCCCCATTTCCCTTCAAGCCCATCAGATTCCAAGGCAGCGCAAGAAATCAAGTTGTTACTAAGATCAGGAACATGTCTCACATTTTTCAGAGCTAAAACACAACCATTATCAAACTTGAGACATACATTTCCAATACCAAAAACCTTGCATTTCTTTTCATTTGCCATAGACACAGAGCCATGCATCACTTTAGTATAATCAGTAAACATGTGCCTATAAGGTGTCATGTGAAAGGTGCAAGCTGAATCAATTAACCACTTAAGTTCAGATTTAGCAAGATCAGTCACAGAGTTCACAGAATCATCACAAGACTCCACAATCATAAACACATCACCAAGATTGTCACTAGTAGAAGCAAGATTGGCTTGTTCATTGTTCTGAGGTTTTTGATTTTGGTTCCCCTTTTTAGGCTTAGTACACTCCTTGATATAGTGACCATGTTCCCCACAATTGTAACATTTTCTATTGTTTTTAGGCCTTGACTTAGACATGTTCCTGCTCTTACCCCTTTTCCTATCATTTTTCTGGTTATTAGATCTGTTCTGAGATCTACCCCTTACATGCATCACTTCCCCATTCCCCTGTTTGTTCCCTTTAGAAGACTTAAGGTCTAATTCCTTACTCTTCAAACCATTCACAACAGTTTCTAAATAAATTTGATCCCTACCATATTTGATAGCAGATTTCACATCACTTTAAGAATCAAGGATAACATTTAACAGAATAATAGGGGAGCAATCATCAATGTTCTTATCTCCAGTCAGTTTTATATCTTGGATGAGTTTTGTAAAAATATCAAGATTCTCATCCATATCTTTTGTCAAGTCCAATTTGAATCTGAAAAATTTTTCAAGAAGGAAAAGTTTTGAAGGTAGGGTAGTATCAGTGTAAAGCTCTTCAAGTTTTTTCCACAAATCTTTGGCAGTTGACTATTTTCCAACTTTTCTCAACACAGAGTGAGAGAGATTCAAAATTATTGAAGAATAAGCATATTCATCAAGTTCAGTTTTAAGTTCTTCAGAATCTTTCTCACCAAACTTGCCTTCAAATGACGCTTAAAACATTTTTGTTGAATCAAGATACCTTTCATTTTTGTTGCCAAATAGAGAAATCGGTTTACCATTGAAATGCTCCATATGATATCCGTAAACAACCATAGTTCAAGTATTGCAAAAACCAAATACGAACACAAAGGCAATGAAAAAACAAGATATTACAGAATATCACGGGTTCACGGATATCGTGAGAAGACCACATAGTGATCACACAGGATCAACGAAAATATAATAGAGGACCACGAAAAACACATATCACACACGGGTGATAGAATCGGGATCGGTATAGCAACAAAAAAAAAAAAACAAATTAGAACAGGGGTCACTTAAGACTCGAAAAGATCCCCTTCGCACCCGAGGATTCCACTACACTCGTATGATGTAGGGTCAGGGGCTTGATGCTTAGGGTTTCTCAACCAAGCGAAGAAAAGAAACAAAGAGAAGCAAGAGATAAGAAATTTTACCACGGAGGCTAGTTAGGGATTACCAACTCGAGCAGGTCACCACGGACCAAGAATCACCAAGAACCAACCAAGAACCGGAAGCACCAACCCACACGAGGGGATAGGTGCTCGATACCACTGTTAGGTATCTATCGCCTCGGATAATCTGAACCAGGCACAAATCTGACTTCGATAAAGAATCTATTATACGAATATTACTCACAGGACTCAAGAATTGAAATTGCAGTATAACTGATAAAAGTAAAATCAAGTATATGGGATAAAACCCTAAAACCGAAATATTGTGAATTTCGACTAGGACCAGTAAACCCAAACCACAGTAGTCACCACTGAATCACCAGAGAGCCAGCCTCGATGGAACCCACACAGCCTTCCACATAAAAGCCCTCAGATCCAATACAAAGCAGCCCAATCGAACCACAGTAAATCCTAGAAAACAACTCACCAAACCCCAAACCCTAGATCACTCAGAATCTGGAGAAAATGTCCACAAAGATGGTGAACAAGTGAAGAAACACTCAGATCTTACACTCACACCCAAAAATCACTAAGAAATATCACAAGATCTGTGAGATTTCTAGAGAGAGAGAGTATCACACAGAGAGAAGAAAGTTCGAGAGGTTTAGAGAGAGAAGTGAGATATCAGGTTATGAGATTAGGGTTTGGGTTGGGGTGTTTTAGTAGGGTTTAGCAAGGGTTGAGATCAAACATGGAAAAATGGTCGGCCAAGATACAACTAGAGGATCCGCGGACAAGGAGTCGGATCCCGCAGTCCGAGTTCATGACCCGAACTCAACAGATGGGCTAACACATGTATTGGGCCTGTTGCTGATTGGGTTGCATGTGTGGGCTGGGTTCATTGTAAATGGGCCAAATGAATATAAGGGCCAATAATACAACATATACAATAAGTATTCCAATTTTTAAATTAAATAATATTATTTTATTATTAATTGAATCATATTCGAGCTATTAGTCGAGCTTTAACGAGCTTGTTCATTAATAATTCTAAACAAATACTAAACGAGCTTATTCATAAGCTATTAATAAACGAGTATAAAATTTTTCAAGCTTTGTTTGTTTATTAAACAGATCCTAAATTTTGTTCATTTATGCTCATTAAACGAGCATAAACGAATGTCATACGAGCTTGTTCATAAGTTATTTGTAATGAGCATTAACGAATGTGTTCACAAGTTATTCTGGTCATTTACAACCCATAGACTACCAGTCTACCAACATCTCATAACATTGAAAACGGTAAAATAGAAATGAAAACGAAACCAAATAGAAACTATGGTTTAAAAATTGAACCACAAATAAAAGATGAAGTGATGAAACGAATATTGACAGCTGATGTTGACTAAACTGAGTTTAGACTTTTAGTCAATTGCCAAAATCAACCCATGAAATAAAAAAATCACGGAAAAGCCCGTCCTGATGGGCATAGATTTCTAGTGAAGCCGTAGAGGTGTTAAACGGGACAAAACATGCTGGTAGCGTCGGACCAAAAGAAAAAAATCGGGCCGGGACGAACAACACTCGGGGCATTATTTTTGGAGGCCAACTCGGCCCATCCCACAAAAATATACTGGAAAAGTCGGGCCAATTGGGCCAAACTGGTTTTTTGGGTCTAGCGGCCGAACCAAAAAGGTTTGGCTCATTTCGGGCCTCTAAAATTAAAGCACCATTGGTGTTTTTACTGGATCGGGCCGAAATTTACAGATCTAAATAAAAGTGTATAGAAAAGATTATTAGCATTAGTTTCAGCTTTAATTATGAAAAATTGGAATCCCAGCAAATAATTGGACCTCTGTTAAGACCAAAAAAAAAAACATAGGGACAATTACAAAAACACCCTTTAGATTTGGGCTAATTATAAAAAAAATCTCTTAAATTTGATTATGTTTTAAATTTAAGGGGTATTTGTCTTATTTTAATATATATTAAGAGGTATTTTTGAATGTTTTTCTTATGAAAAGAAAAAATGTAAGACAAAATCAAATATCAAATTTTTCTTTTTATAATTAGTTAGAACCTCAAGGATGTTTCTGTAATTACGGCAAAATATTATTTTACTACCAAACCTTTTTCCACTAAGGCGTTACAACTGTTTTGTACCAAACCCCTTCAAAACACTTGTGTTTGATGCCGACACCTCATAATCTCTCTACACTTGAATTTTAAGAAATCTGAGACTAACCCAATTCAGCCGAATCAGCCAACACATTTTCCATTGTTCTTGAGCTGTTTATTTAGTATCATTAACCCAAAAATAAAAAAGTGTTGAAGAAACAAAAAAAAGCTCTTTCTTTTAGCAGAGACTGTACATTGGCTGTTCTAGATGCATTTGGAGTTGGGCAATGGAGAATATGTGATTTCTAAGGTTAGTTCTCTTCTGGGTTCTTTTTTTTTTTTTGAAATGTTATTTGATTGGCTGTGATATTTGTTTGTTCCTTGTTCAATAAATTCATGGCCGAATAAAGTTCAGATCTTTTTGTTGTTTTCTGTTTCTTTCTGGCTTTACCCATTGATCCGTGTTTTAATGGGTTTTTTTGTGGTAGCTTTGCTTGTACTACTGGTCTGATGCCGTAGATTTAAAGAAATGGTATATATATATAGTGAATGTAAATTGTTTGTCTTTTAATGTAATCATTCTCCAAATATTAAATCTTGTAGTAATTTCTTCAGTGTGGGTGATGGGCTATGTGGAAGCAAATTAATGTGTCATATATCAGAAGGTAATTGAAAAATTAAAATTTAAACATATGTTTTTTTTTGTTAGGAACACTATAAAAATATATTTATTCATGATATAAAGAGTGTTTGCAAACTCTAAAAAAAAGTGATTCTGAGCTTCTAGATCTAAAAAATACTTGGTTTGCAAACACTCCCTTAATTAGAAACTAATTAACTGCTTAGATTATGCTTTTGGTAAATGCTGAAGTAGACCAATGATAATATTTTCTGATATTGTCTGCGGTTGATTCGTCGTTTTTTTTAGGCAATTTGAATTAGCTGAGTTCCATTGGAGTTCTTCTAGTTGATCGGCCAATGGGATTTCAGACATCACTTTTGGTCTTTCTGGCCGTTCTCCCGTCAATTTTGGCACAGATATCAGAAGAGGCAAGAATTGTCATCGACACAAGTTCGGTCGTTGCTGAAACAGATGCTAATTACATTTGCGCCACGATCGATTGGTGGCCTCAAGATAAGTGTAACTACAATAGATGCCCTTGGGGATCGTCATCTGTGATAAATCTTGTAAGGATTTTTGTCAATGAGACAGATTAACTTAGTTTAACCTAACTATTAACATTTATACGTGGGTATCAATTAGAATTTATTTATTTTTTCAGGACCTGTCTCACCCTTTTCTAAGCAAAGCTATTCAAGGTTTGTGTTTCCCATTTCTATAACGTGACCATTTGTGTTTGCTGTACCAACCTTGTTCGCACATTTTCGTATTGCATCTTATATTTGGTGTCTTATTGCATTTAGTTGTTCAACAGCTTTCAAGAATTTGAGAGTGAGAGTTGGTGGTTCTTTGCAAGACCAAGTAATATATGACGTGGGAAATAAATCGTCTCCTTGCCGACCATTTAAGAAGGAGAAGGGTGGGTTGTTTGGATTTTCAAAGGGATGCTTACGTATGGGGAGGTGGGATGAGCTGAATAATTTTTTCAAGAAGACAAGGTAAGAACCAATTGTTTTCTTGGTTGACTCTTAATATGCTTGTGTCAGTATATGAATGTATGTATCTGTATATACGCGTATGTGCATGAGCGTGTCACCCGTGCAGTACTGAGATCTGAACGTATGCTAGAATGCAAGAATATAGTGAAACCTTTCAGATGCCAAATAAAATTGCATATGAAATTTTAAAACGATATGACACATTTGAATGGGTTAGGCCTTAATAAATCAAGCAATTCTTAAAATTTTATGAAGGGATAATTACAAAAATCCCCCATAGGTTCGGCCTAATTACAAAAAAACCCGGAGATTTTTTAAAATTTCAAAAAAACCCTTGAGGTTTGATTTCGTCTTACATTTTCTCACTTTATAAGCAAAAAATATTTCAAAAGCTCCATAATCTTTCTAGAAATATTACAATTACCCGCTTATTTTTAAGACAAAATGAGACTTCAGGGGCTTTTTGTAATTTTGAAACATGTATGATTTTTTTTTTTGTAATTAGTCCAAACTTCAGGGGGTCTTTCGTAATTATCACATTTATTAAGTGTTAAAGTAAATACATATATTAACATTTTAGGGAAACATGTTAGAGTGCTTTATGTAGTGGGTTGAGGACTTTAGGGAATGTGTCCCCAACCACATGTGTAATATATATGTAACCATTTAACTGAAGATATAACAAGTTCTCTCAGCATATTTGTACATGGTATCAAAGCCAACGAGATTATGATTTTTTTTTTCAGAACTTGAATTTTTTCTTTACTTTTTCAAGTAGGGTTTGGGGTTTGTGGGAACCAAAACCAATAAGTTCTTTTTTTTTTCGGCCACCAGACCTCACCGCCACCACTACGACTTTTCCCCCCCGCCGATATCCCTTTGTCCGGAGTCCGGTTGACAACGCCGACGTGTGCACGTCACACGCGCAGGTTTCCTTGTTCGGCGCACATACTCACGCGCCTTCAGTTTCTTTCACCGCCACTGCCATAGTGCTCGCCCATCGCCCTTCGGCCTTCTCCCAAACTCCGGTCACCTCTGCGCATCCTGTCAATATTTGTGTGCATTCTTCAGTCAACCATTCTGATTTCTGATCTTTTTGTCCCTCTGTTTGGTTCATACAGTTGAGGTTTTGTTCTTGTCAAAATCCCAATTCTGTTCAATATTTGTGTGTTTCGCTCCACGTCAGTTCTTCGATCAAACATTCTGATTTCTGGTTTTTAGTTCCTCTATTTAGTTCATCCAGTTGAGGCTTTGTTCTTGTCAAAACCCGATTATGTTCAAATTTTTTGTGTGTTTCACCTTTGATTATTTCAGCTTCGGTATTTGATTTACACAAAAAAAAATGACTGAAAAGAAATCCGTGGTTACGTCTGAGTTGATTTCGATCATGTCTAAAATAACGGACCATAAACTTAATAAGTCTAATTATTTAGACTGAAGTAAAACCGTTCCTCTATATTTGCGTAGTATTTCTATGGATAATTACTTAACTGATAACCCACCTATCGATAGCTCAAAGGTGTCATGGCTACGAGATGACGCCCGTTTATTTTTACAAATCTGTAATTCGATTGAGAGTAACGTTATTGATATGATCAATCATTGTGAATTGTGAAAGAACTAATGGATTACTTAGCCTTTGTGTTCTCGAGGAAGGAAATATCAAACGTATGTACGATGTGTGTCAAGCCTTTTATCGTGCAGAAAAAGGGGAGAGGTCTTTTACGGACTATTTTATGGATTTAAAAAAAAAAAAACTCATGTTACTTCCATTTAGTACTGAGGCAAAAGCTCAGGCATCTCAACGCGAAAAGATGGTTATGAGTTTCTTGGCAGGTTTACCTTCTGAATTCAAGACTGCGAAGTCTCAAATTCTGTCCAGCCTTGAGATATATCATCACTTCAAAAAGCTTTTAGCAGAGTCCTCCGCACCGAAAATTCTGCACCTATTCCGACTCATATTGCTCTTGTCAGTCACAATTCTGACTCAAAAAAGCCGACATACAAAAATGGCAATCAAGGGCGAAACTTTTATCAAAATATTGGGGCTCGGGGATCGGATTTGAGCCACATTATATGTCGCTATTGTCACGAACCCGGACACTTTAAGAAGGATTGTCCAAAATTACAGCGAAAGAATAAATTTAGCCCTTCAGCACATCTCGCATCGGCTAATGCTCCTCCAGAGTCCGTTTTAATTTATGCTGATGACTAGACTAAGTTCTCACAGTACCAAGAATCTCTAAAGTCTTCATCTGCTTCAATCACTGTCATCGCTGATTCAGGTAAACTTCAAACATGTCTTGTTTCCTCATCTTCCAAGTGGGTGGTCACTCGACTGTGCAACCGATCACATGACTGGTAATTCCAGTATTTTTACTTCCTTTAAATCTCATGCCTCTAGTTTATCGGTTACCTTAGCAGATGACTCCACATCTCATGTTTTGGATCTGACACCATTATCCCCATATCCTCCCTCCCTTTACAATCTGTTTTAAACCTACCAGACTTATTATTGAATTTGGTTTCTATTAGTAAACTTATCCGCTCCCTTAATTGTTGTGTCTCTTTCTTTCCTGATTTTTGTTTGTTTCGAGATCTTATGACGAAAAAGATTATTCGTAAAGGACATGAATTTGGAGGTCTCTACATCCTTGATACCCAAGTTCCCAAGCTTATCGCCTGCTATGGAATTGTGACCCATTTTGAAGCACATTGTCAGTTAGGGCATCCTTCATTACCTCTGTTGAAGAAAATTCGCCCACAATTTTCGAGTCTTTCTACATTAGATTGTGAGTCCTGTGAGTTTGCTAAACACCATCGTGTGAGTTCTAGTCCTCGAGTCCAAAAACGAGCTCTTGCTCCATTTGCATTAGTCCATTCTAATATTTAGGGTCCTTGTCCTGTAGTGTCTAAAATTCGGTTTAAATATTTCGTTACTTTTGTTGATGACTATTCTCGTATGACATGGTTATTTTTAATGAAAACTCGTTCTGAATTGTTCACTCACTTAACTACCTTTTGTGTTGAAATTAAAAGTCAATTTAATACCAGTGTCCAAATTTTGCGAAGTGATAATGCTAAAGAATACTTACATGACTCTATTCAAAATACATGATCCAACATGGCATTATTCATGAAACTTCCAATGTGGACACACCCTCTCAGAATGGTGTTGCTGAACGAAAAAATCGACATCTCCTTGAGACTGCTAGAGCTTTATCATTTCAAATGCAAATTCCTAAACATTTTTGGTCTAATGCGATTTTGACTGCATGTTTTCTGATTAATTGAATGCCCTCATATGTTCTATCTGGTGCCATTCCATTTCAAATCCTCTTGGTGCCATTCCATTTCAAATCCTCTTTCCTACTAAGGCTTTATTTCCGATTGAGCCACGGACATTTAAGTGTACTTGCTTTGTTCGGGATGTTCGACCACAGGTTACAAAACTCGACCCCAAATTTCTAAAGTGTGTTTTTCTTGGATATTCTCGTGTACAAAAGGGTTATCGTTGTTACTGTCACAGTCTTAACAGATATCTTGTGTTAGCCGACGTCACATTTCTAGATCAAACACCCCTTTACCTCTTTTTCTGATACTATTCCTTCCATTGCCGACGATGATCTATTAATCTACACTGTTACATCCCGCAGTACTGACATGGCTCCAGCCCCTACTGAACCTCCAATCACACATGTTTATTGTCGCTGCCAACCATCTAACACCTCTACTCCTGCTCCATGTCCTGCGCCAGTTCTTCCGTCATCAGATCCCACTCATGATCTTCCTATTGCTCTTCGAAAAGGTAAACGACAATGTACTTATCCAATATCTTCCTTGTGTCCTATGGTAATTTATCACCATCCGCTTGCTCTTTTATTACATCCATTGACTCTTTCTATACCTAAAAATGTTCATGAAGCCTTATCTCATCTGGGTTGGCGTAAGGCTATGATTGAGGAGATGAATGTTTTGGATCATAATGGTACTTGGAACTTAGTTTACTTACCTGTAGGTAAAAAGGCCATTGGATGTAAATGGGTGTTTGCTATTTACTAATCCGGATAGCACTATTGCTCGATTAAAAGCACGACTTTTTGTTGAGGGATATGCTCAAACATATGGTGTTGATTATTCTGATACTTTTTCTCCTGTTGCTAAGCTTACTTCTGTCAGGCTATTCATTTCCATGGCAGCCACATATAACTGGCCTCTGCATCAGTTAGATTCTACCAACGCATTTCTGCATGGTGATCTAAGTCTACTTGGAGCAACCACCAGGTTTTATTGCTCATGGGGAGTCTAGGAAAATTTGCCATCTTCGTAAATCTTTGTATGGTTTGAAACAGAGTCCTCAGGCATGGTTTGGTAAGTTTAGCCAAGTTGTTGAAAACTTTGGGATGAAAAGTGTAAATCAGATCATTCATATTCTACAAATAGTCTACAGCTGGCACCATCCTATTAGTTATTTATGTTGATGATATTGTCATTACTGAGAGCGATAACGGTGGTATCTCATCTCTCAAAACTTTTCTCTATACTCAGTTCCATACAAAGGATTTAGGAGCGCTAAAATACTTCTTAGGTGTAGAAGTGTTGAGGAGTCAGAAAGGAATCTTTTTATCTCAAAGGAAATATGTGTTGACTTATTATCGTAGGAAAATTGGGGCGGTGGGACCTCTCTATAACATCGCATGATGTCATCATGCGTCATAAAAACAACAAAATAACACCAAGGATTGAAGTAATAGTAAAACTTCCAGAAGAAGGAAAAGAAACGTCATCCATGACGTCAACATAACAGCTGTCCCGACAGCTTTATAAAAGAAGGAATCTACTTTAACAGGTGTCCAGACAAGCTTTTGAAAAAGAAGGAATCTGAAAACCAATAAGAGCTATATGACTTTGTAAAAATATCTGTAAAGGAGTGGTCATGATGACCACGCGTCCTAAAGTTATGTATAGAAAGTGGTCCAGTCTAGACCACGAGTCTTGTAAAATAATTGAGTCTGTGTATATGTATTTTTTGTATAAAGTGTTTGTATAATAAAATAGTCAATAGATAGAGGACAGATGTTCTAGCGTAGTGTAGAAGGAAGGCAAGAATACTTGCCTATAAATAGAGGTGTTCTGTAATTGTAAAAACACACCTGCGACCAATAAACATCTTATTGAGCACAAATATCCCTCTTGCAATATTTACGAGCTTTAGAAATAACATAAATCCCCATAGCATAAACCCACCTAAAAACAACAAACGTGAACAACTCTTTCCAGAAGCCCCCTAAATAAACAACTGGTATCAGAGCCTGAAAAGGTTCTGGATCAGATATTAAAGTAGTTTAGAAGTTAGAACTAAACAAACCCTCTTTCGGGAAGGGGAAAAAGAGTAGCAAAACTTCTCCATATATACATTTCGAATTTCAACATATATGCCTAACCATATATCCTAACAACCTAGTTTTGAGAAACCAAATTCTTTCAGAATTTTTGAATTTGGTAGAAGACTAGAAAAGTCCGTGGAAGGTGAAGAGAAGCCGTTGAAGGATAGAAGTACGGGTGAACCAGGCAAAAGAAGGAAGATGGAATCCAGGGATCTCAGAAACAAAGGGAAAGGAAAATTAGAGGAAAAACAAAAAATGATCAAAATAAGACAAAACCTGCTGAACAAATATTCTGGAAATTCCAGATGGTTTTTCAGAAACCAGTATGGAAAAATAGTTGAACCAATAGTCCAACATATTATGAGCAACCTATTCCAAGCAGGAGAAACAAGGAATAAAACATGACCTTTTCGAAGCTTAAACACTATGGCCGATGTTTTGGAAAAAAACAAGAAAAGTATTACCTTGTTTACAAACGTAAAAACAAGGTCCCTGAAGAGACAGAACAACGGACTTAAAAGCGATAATTGGTTACAATAAAAGTGCAATGGAAACATTCGATAATCTTCAAGAAGCATTCAAGAAACTTTGAACACACTATCCGGAACATTTTTCTATATAGAAGGGAGTTTACAAAAAGAATAGACGAACTTCCAAATAAACAGTTTCAACCACTCGATATCTTTGAGTTCTAACTTCTAAATTACGAACACCTCTCTTTTATAGCAAGTATTCTTGCCTTCCTTCTATACTACGCTAGAAGATCTCTCCTCTATCTATTGGCTATCTTATTATACAGACACTTTATACAAATGCATATACAGACTCAATTATTTTACAAGACTCGTGGTCTGGACTGGACCACTTTCTATACATAACTTTAGGACGTGTGGCCATCATGACCACTCATTTACAGATCTTTTTACAAAGTTGTTTGTCCTATAGCTATTATTGGTCTTCAAATTCCTTCTTTTTCAAAAGCTTGTCTGGACACCTGTTAAAGTAGATTCCTTCTTTTATAAAGTTGTCGAGACAGCTGTTATGCAGACGTCATGGATGATGTTTCTTTTCCTTCTGAAAGTTTTACTATTACTTCAATCCTTGCTGTTTTTATGATGTCATAGTAGGTTTCCGGATCCCGAGAGATACAGGAGATTAGTTGGAAAATTAAACTATCTCACCGTTACTCGTCTAGACATTGTCTATTCAGTAAGTGTGGTAAGCCAATATATGTCTTCCCCAACAGCAAACCATTGGAAAGTTGTTGAGCATATTTGTGCTATTTGAAAGGAGCACCTGGGCGAGGAATTCTATATAGATCACGGACATACTAGGATTGAAGTTTTTTCATATCTTGGACCGGCGGGATCGAGGAAGATCAAAGATCTACTTCAGGTTATTGTGTATTTGTTGGAGGCAATTTGGTATTATGGAAAAGTAAAAAGCAAAATGTGGTCTCACGTTCAAGTGCAGAATCAGAGTATAGGGCTATGGCTAAATCTGTATGTGAAATAACGTGGATACATCAACTCCTCATTGAAGTAGGTTTTAAAGTTTCTATACCGGCTAAGCTATGGTGCGACAACCAAGTTGCACTTCATATTACATCCAATCCAGTCTTTCATGAACGAACAAAACATATTGAGATTGATCATCACTTTGTTCATGAAAAGATTGAAAAGACTTGATCATTGGAGAACAATTGGGGATATCTTCACAAAAGCTCTTAATGGGTTTCGGGTTGATTATCTTTGTAACAGTTGGGCATGATCAATATTTATGCTCCAACTTAAAGTAAATACATACATTAGCATTTTAGGGAAACATGTTAGAGTACTTTATGTAGTGGGTTGAGAACTTTAGGGAATGTGTCCCAACCACATGTATATATATGTAACCATTTAACTGAAGATATAACAAGTTCTCTCAGCATATTTGTACATTAACCATTTGTGTCTAGGCCTATGAATTTAAGGTGGGTATGGAGTGATTTATGGGCCAATTTTTGCCCTGTATTGGATGACATTGGGGACCACGTTTCTGGTATTCTGCTATAGGTATCGGTGGTATGCATTCTGAGTAAAAGATCATCTCTCTGATAAGTTACAGATAGTTTCAGCTGAGGTTTGTGTGAATTAGACTAAACTTGATGGCCCCTTTATCTTCCAAAAGGGAGAATTAATTGGTTTACTCTATGATCTGGTGATTAAGTTGAGTTGGCAAAATGTGAATTGGGGTTTAACCTCTGAATCTCAATACCTAGTTTATATGTTGTTCTCCAAGTGATATTGTATTCTGTGTTTTTCTTGTACAATGAAACTAGCCTCCATTGTCACTTGCGATAAATTTCTTGAGGGATTTACTGAGGTTGCCTTATTTAAATGGGATAATTACAAAGAAACCCCTGAGGTCTAGGCTAATTACAAAAAAATTCGAGAGATGTTTCAACATTGCAAAGAAAACATCAGGTTTGATTATGTCTTAACTTTAAGGGGTAACTGTTATATTTCTATAAATATCAGGGGCGATTTTGAAATGTTTTTTGCTTATATAGAGGGAAAATGTGAGACGGAATCAAATGTCAAACTTTTTTTTTTTTTTTTTTTGTGATTTTCTAAAACCTCTGGAGTTTTTTATAAATAGCCCAAACCTCAGGTTTTTTTTGTAATTATCCCTATTTTGTAATTATCCCTATTTAATCCTGTCTCTTTGAAAGAAAATCTTTTTTAACATAGAATTTTGATGTTGGCTAATATTTTCCTGCTCTACCCAAGAACATTTACATTCACTTAAACATTGCATATTGCTATGTGCTCGCAGAGTTGTTCCGACTTTTGGCCTTAACGCTCTATACGGGCGGCGCCATATTCAGAAAGGAGTCTGGGGTGGAGATTGGGATCCCAGCAACGCTCGTGATTTCATTAAATACACTTTATCCAAGGGATACCACGTCGACTCTTGGGAATTTGGTATTAAATTTTTTAAACTAATTCTTTTTGTTTTGTCAAGGTTGATCTCGAATTTTAATCTTGAAAAAGATAAGTGTAAACTCACTTCTCTGTTTGCTTTTGGCAGGTAATGAGTTATGTGGTAAGGGTGTTGGGGCTAGTGTTGGTGCTGAACAATACGGAAAAGATGCTATTCGACTCAATGCTATGATTGATGAGTTGTATACGAATTTACAGCCAAGACCTACTCTGTTGGCACCGGGAGGATTCTACGACAAGCCGTGGTTTGATAAGCTTCTTCAAGTCTCGGGTCCACGCGTTGTCAATGTTGTATCGCATCACATGTATACTCTGGGTCCAGGTGGGTTCTTCAATTTTCAGCTCAAGTAATTACGTGCTATGGTTCCGATTCGGATCCCAAAAATCTCCGAAGTCTTGAATTCTTGATCATAGGAAATAATATTAATATTAAGTAGTTCTTTAATATAATCATTATTTTTTTTATTTTTTAAATATTAATTGGGACCTTCACATACCTTGATCTCAGAAAAGAATTGTGTTACCCAGTTCATTAATTTTACATAAGGGATAATTACAAAAAAAACCTGGGTTCGGGCTAATTATAATAAAACCTAGAGGTTTTAGAAAATTACAAAATATCCCTCCAGGTTTGACTTCGTCTTATATTTCCCCCCTAAAAACCCTGCTGATATTTTCCTTGACCCATTAAATTTAAAACAAAATCAAACTTGAGGGTTTTTTTTTGTGTAATTTTGAAACAGCTCTGTTTTTTTTTTTTTTTTTTTGTAATTAGCCCGAACCTTAGGGGTCTTTGTAATTACCCCGTTACATAATTAAGTCTTTTTAATCATTTGTCAAGGCCTTGCATTAATAGTTATGTTTTATCTTTGACTAGTAACCACTAGCCTCTATCATCTTGTTACAGGAAATGACCACAATATCATGAATAAAATCCTAAATCCCAATCACTTGAATAAAGCATCATCCGTATTCGGCAATATTACTTCAACCATTCAAGAAAACAGCCCTTGGGCTTCTGCCTGGGTCGGTGAATCAGGAGGGGCCTTCAACAATGGTGCTAGGGACATATCTAACACATTTGTGAACAGCTTTTGGTAAATTTTTCCTCTTAGAATCATCTTCTATTTTATAAACATCAAATATTATTCCCGAACACGAAAATTTTTCATTTTTTTCCCGTCTGACTAAATGGAATGTAGGTATCTAGATCAACTTGGAATGGCAGCTACGTATAGTACGAGTATATTGCAGGCAGACTTTGATTGGTGGATTTTATGGTCTACTAAATAAAACTACATTTGTTCGAACCCGATTATTACAGGTACAATGGTATAAGCTTCTAACTTGTTTTTGCTATTGATAATTTTTTCCCGACATCCTAGTTTCTACTTCAGA
The DNA here is from genome assembly GCA_016081115.2 of Rehmannia glutinosa. Lineage (NCBI taxonomy): Eukaryota > Viridiplantae > Streptophyta > Magnoliopsida > Lamiales > Orobanchaceae > Rehmannia > Rehmannia glutinosa. Next base: position 99,811,329 of record CM071934.1, on the reverse strand, counting down.
GTTGCAGCTTTATAACATTGTTGTCGAGTTGTATCTGTATCTCATGTAAATATCTGTCGAAATTCAGCGCACTTCTGTGGCATCGACTTATGGGAAAAGGAGTGCTTGCTGTTACCAGTGACTCGACACCATATTTGCGCGTTTATGCTCATTGTGCAAAAGAGAGAGTAAGAGCCCACATAATATTGCCATTATTTTGGTTGATTAAATTCTAGAGATCTAATTGCAGCCTTCTTGTTTTATTTCGGGATAATTACAAATATTATAATTATGGTTTAGCTTAATTACGAACATACTTAGTTATCTTTCAAAACTACAGATGTATGTTTTTATTTTACAAATTGCACCTACAGAGCGGGTAATTTATAAAATAAAGGGATAGCTGCAAAAATCCCCTAGGGTTTGCATTAATTACAAAAAAATCCAGAGATGTTTCAATTTACAAAACAGGCTTGATTTTGTCTTTAACTGTAATATTTCTATAAATGTTAGGGGGATTTTTGAAATGTTTTTTGCTGAAGAATTTGTTCACAATTTTAAAATTTCTGGATTTTTTGTAATTATCCCTAAAATAAATACAAACCTCAATGGAGCATTCGTAATACCTTAAGGAGGCATTTGTAGTTTTTAAAGATAGTTGGATATTGTGTAATTGGCTAAACTTCAGGGGTAGTTTCTGTAATTATCATTTTTTACTTATTAGTCTTTCTCCGTTTTCTTTATGCTATTTTCCGTCGTTGAAGTGCTAACTTTTTTATTAAACATTTTCCTCGAACTTTGTCCGTGTTTCAGGCCGGTATAACCGTACTTCTGATCAATTTAAGCAACCAAACCACGTACAATGTCGACATCCAATCCAAAAACAACGCCGAATCGCTTGTGAAAGACAAAACAGGCACCAAGAAGAAGTCTTTCACGCACGGCCTTAAGAAATCAGTGGCATGGATCGGAAACAAAGCATCGGACGAAAAGTTATCACGAGAGGAGTATCACTTAACTCCCGAGAATGGGGATCTTAGAAGCAGAATCATGTTGTTGAATGGACAGCCACTCCAACTAACTGAAATGGGAGATATTCCAAGTTTGGTTCCGAATCTCCGAGAGACGAACTCTCTTGTAAGTATTGCTCCGTTATCCATCAAGTTCATAGTATATCCTAACTTTAGTAGTCCAGGGTGTAAATAAAGTTTGTCTATTTTCTTACCTCAAGTGCTGGGGTTCTTCTTGTATTGTACTGATGAATAATATGGAAATGTCTCATGAATGAGTTGATAATAGAAACATTGGTTGTGTAGTACTGTTAAAAGACTTGGTGAATTTGTATTATTATATAGGGATAATTACAAAATCTACCCATGAGGTTTAGTCTATTACAGAAAAATCAGTTATCTTTCAAAATTACAAAACGCTATTGACATTTGTTTTTCTTTTACAAATTGCACCTTCAAGAGTATTAGTTAGGAAAATAGGGGGTGTTTGTACTTTGTAACACTGTAAGGGGATATTTGTAATTTTAAAAGACAATTGGACTTGTTCAAGGATATACAAATCCCATTCACAAGATGTAGAGAAATCAAGCAAAGGCTACTTACAGGCATCCATTAGCAAGAAAAATACAACAAATTGTATGATTATAATACACAGAATGTCATACAAGTAAACAAGATACAACATAATAAATCTTGCAAAGGAATATATTGTGTTTCAATTTGAAATAGACAAAGACTAGTAATAAATCAAATACTTCAACCAGGGATGGAAAAGTACACACTAATTTCAGTACAGTGTCGCACGATGAAAGGTCAGAACCAAAAGTATCGAAATGTTAATCAGCTTCAAATATCCTCTTCAAACTCTACTCTTGAAGCAGCATTGCACATAACCGAGAAATCAAAACTGCATCTGTTCATGCGATACCATCTGTGTTCCAATCAAAACTTCAAAGATTCTTCTCTTCTATCACCTCAGGTAAACGGGTAGAAGTTTGAGAAAAGCAAGCTGCCAAGTAAAATGTAAGCTGCACAATATGCCCATATGAAATGTCCCCATCTCTTTCCAACACTAGGAGATCCCATTATGTGGGAGGCAAACCAGTACAGAAGAGGGCTAACAGATAAGAAACGAGTCGCAACCTATCAAGCACAATGATTATATCAATGAAAGGGTATATATATTGCGGAAACAATAAGTAATATGAGCGTTCTAGAATCTAAAACAAGGAAATTATTATGGTACCAAGAACAAAAAAAAACAAAAAAACATTTGATACAGTATGATGATGCATGTGATGTAATCTATAAAGGCTTGATAAACAAAACAAAACTATCTCTTACAAACCCCCTTCTTCCCATCCCGTTCCCTAAAATTCTCAAGTGCTTTGACGAAACACAACATATGGCCTCTATTATACATCCAGATTCATGAAAATGAGTACTGATCATCAGTGATGGCTGGCCCCTACAAATTTACCATTCCTTTACTTTTTCCCAAGATTATGGTTTGTTAGTTGTGGGAAAATTGCCTACTTCACATACAAGGCGAAAAAGTGCCCATGAAACAAAGTCAATATTACAGATATAAGACACAAAAAGGTAGAGTTTGGGAAAACTTCCAGCATGAAAAGTTCATCTGGATAATAGACTTCTAAGTTCTAAACATGGGCTTTTGCCAACAAGTGTATTCACAGATTATCGCTCTTTTGGTGAAAATAGATTTTCCTAACCCCTTAATATAATTTGCAGGAAAAGAAAATCCAAAAACTAATAATATGCACATCCAAACAGGCTTCTAAAGAATTGACTTATTTTAAAAGTTCATCAACAATTAATCACCAAAAGTTCACCAATTTGCAATCCATTTGGAATGGGCTGCGAAACGTACACACAATCTTTCGAAAAAAGAAAAAGTAGCTGCTCCTAGCAAAAGACCAATATTCAGCAAACGCAAATGTACCAATTAGTTTGACGGAAATTAGCTTCCGTGCCCTAGAACCCAGGAAAACCAACTTCAAGTTCACTAATTAAAGTGGCAATAAGGTGTTGTACACGAACAATGGTTTGCTAGTTACGATAAACTGGTGAAAACTAACTCGCATTACTCATTTCATTTAACTTAGTATTTGCATTCTGCTGCATAAATACCAAGTTTCGATGTCACCAATTTATCCCTAAAAGAAAACTTATCGAAAATACTTTTTCCCCTGGAAGAGGGACTAAATCTGCAGCAATGACTTTAACAAGGTAACATAAAAGGGATATGAAAATATCAGCAGCTTCTGTGCAAATCTTTTTTGCAAATACTAAAATGCGCCAATTCAAGTTTGGGGACTGACCTGAACATGCATGACAAAAAATGCCGTCGCGACCATGAAGCTCAAGTGTAGAACAAAAGGCAGAATAACAACAGGATCACATTGTAGGCTATCTGGTGCTTCACTTTTTGATGGCTGTATAACCAAATCTTCTCTTTTGATTGCTCTTTTCCTCAGTCCATGAGTCCCATTATCTGAGTTGGATAATGATTCGAGTGAGATGGTAAAGCATCTCATTAGAATGAAAGAAGATGATGACTGCACTACATTCAGGTCATCACTGAATATTTGGCCATCAATGCAGTTACAATGTAAGAAAGGTTTGGGATTCCTACTTTTACTAGTTGGATGGGGTTCAGAATCCAGCAAAAAGATCAAATAATAACTTACAATAAAAAGTGCACAATACATAACTGATTCAATTTCCTGACGTATATAATCTAAGTGCAGTTAGGACTAGGATGGGTTAAAACAAACCTTGGCATCAGAAAACAGCAAGTTTTGGTTGGAAGTTTAGAAGCATTAGGAGCCTACCCAACAAAACCAACGGTACACAAGGAAGACAGATGCGCAAGGAGTCAATTAAAATATACAGTACATATTGTCTCCATTATAACCATTCAATAGCATAACATAGCAAACACAGGAAACCCAGCCCAGTAAAGGACTGATTTGAAACTTCAACCGCAATCCAAGCTGCAACTTCTATAAATTGCGAGCAGTGGTAGTGCGCGCTCACTTGCGCGCGGCGCGCAACGTCAAGAATGACGTAAATGTGCGCGCGCAACATCGGCCAGGCAACACAGCCGCGCGGGCAAGACGCCCACACAAGGCCCGCGCGGCAAGGCGATGCGCGGCGCGCAGGGTGAGTGCGCGAGGGAGCTGCGCGGACGCGCACCGGGCGATTATTCTAGAATTTTAGTCCGATTTTCTCTTTCCTTTTTGGATTCTTCCACCTTGTATAGGGTTTAGGCTTATAAATAGCACTTGGGGGATCCATAATTTCGTACACCTCATTCATAGCACTTCTAGACTTTAGTTTTTGGTATTTTTCTCTTGCTTTTCATCATTGGGATTGCATGGGTTCTTCCCCTGGAAGTTATTTTGCTTCTTAATCAAAGAGTAAGATTTATTCATCTCCTTTGTCTGATTTCAATTGTTGGGTGATTATTATTGTTGCATGATTATGTTTATGGTTGTTTTCTTTCCTTTAATTGAGATTATGACCCCATCCCAAGCATGAACTAATTTCCTTACTCTAGGATTATGATGATTTGATTCAAACAAACAAGCATGAGTATTGACTAATTGATTTGCATTCCTAAATAAATTGTTTTACTTGTTGATTGATTGTTTGGCCAACTCTTGATTGTTTTAAGGGAGTAATTGAGATCAATCGAAGATATTATTCCTGGACTAAATTTATTCAGGGGTTAGATATGAATCAGAAATGTATTATCTAACCCTGGGCTTAATGAAAATAGCAAATTATATTGGGATAGCCCTAATCTGTGAATACGTGTGTTATCAGACCTATGCCTTATTTACATGATTGTTATAATTGTTACCCGCATGACCAATTAGTTGATATTCTGCTTGTTAGTTTAACGAGATGAATCCAAAATCCTAGACTTTCTTCCATATTTTTTATCCAAGTTTAATCTTGTTTAGTTTAATTTTGTCTTTTTAATTATTTTCCTTTAGTTTATTAAAATCATAAATTTGGTTAGAGTGTTTAGGTTTTATTTTTTGTCAATTGTGTAGCATAATAATTATTTGTCGGCTAAGTCTTCCTTGAGAGACGACTTGTGGTCAACTTGCTACCCTACGATTGATCTCGTTCTATTGCGAGGATTGTTAGACTTTTATAGGTGTTTAGCGGTCGAACAAAATTTTGGCGTCATTGCCGGGGAAAGCTTTAGGCGTAATAATTATTGTGTCTATTTTTCCGTGTTTTTAGTTTAGGATTTCTTTTTGTTTGCTTTTTGATTTTTACCTTATTCCACAGGTACGTTTGATTTGTTTTCCTAAGTTTATTTATGCAAGGACGTAGGAATCTCAATCTGGAGCTTGCACCTTTCGTAGACAACATTCACCGCGTTCCGAGATGTATAAGTAACAAGGGGGACGATTCTTCGGTTAGCAGCGAGGATTCTCAGGATCACGTTCCAAAGGAAGAACAAACAGGCGAGCCAAAGAATGGTGATAATCAAAATGGAAACAACGCGGAGGCACGGCGACGCTTCGATGGGTGAGTTCGCGCGCCCAGTCATCGGAACCGCGACCTCTTGCATCACTTTGGGACAAGCAGCATGGAACTATGAGCTAAAAAATACACACTTCAATTAGTTACCGTCTTTTTATGGAATGCCCAATGAAGATCCTCTCAACTTCATTCGGGAATTCTATTCTGTCATTCAAACTTTTCCTCTACAGGATTTGTATGAGGATCAACTAAGGATGCGCTGCTTCCCATATACTCTGAAGGATCGGGCAAAAACATGGCTTATGTCTCTACCTCCCAACTCTCTTCTTAATTGGGAGGCAGTGTATAATAAGTTCATTGGCAGGTACTACTCTCATCAGAAAACGTCAGATCTGCGAGGTAAGATAGCTACCTTTAGTCAATTTGGAAGGTGAGCACTTTTCATGAGGCCTGGATCGTTTTAAAGATTTACGTACTAAATGTCCACACCATCACTACCCATTGGAATTGTTAAACCATTTTTCTATAATGAATTATCACATAACTTTCAATATATGGTTGATGATGTTCTTTGAGGTGACATGGGTGTACATCTGACCAGAAATTTATGATATTCTAGATATGATGAGTGATAACTCCCAACAAAAAAGTGCACGAGGCAAACGGACTACTGTGAATGAAGTAGCTCCAAGTTACGATGTGACAAAACAATTGGCTGAGTTGACTAAACAAGTACAATTGTTGGCTACACGGGGGCATTCATCTACCGCCCCTCCCTCTGCCGAGTCATGCAGAATTTGTGGTGGATTTGGTCATGGAGCTAATGTTTGTAATATGGTAATTGAACAGCAGGCAATCCAGGGCTTTCATCAAAGACCTTGTAATGATCCTTACGCTCAAACTTACAACCCAGGTTGGCGGAACCATCCGAACTTTAGTTGGGGAAATTAGCAAAATCCATCTCAAATCCATCCGAGGCCACCTCCCCAAGGTCAGTCATCAAACCAATCTCGGCCTCCATCTATTGAGGATAGCTTGAGTTCATTCATCCAGGTTAGTAAGAAAACTCAAGAGGCCAACATTCAGAGGTTTGAGTCCATGGAAGCTTCATTCAAACGTCTTGAAACCCAAGTTGGTCAATTAGCCACTCAAGTTGGTGAAATTGCTCAACATGTGGTAAGGTTATTGATAACAAAGTTGAAATTCCATTTTCTACTACTTTGACTAACCCTGTAGGTGACGAGGAGATCGAGAATGCCTCGAATTCAAAAGACATGCAAAAGGAAGAAGAGGGGAGTAAGGTATTTGTCTTGCACAAAACCAACAATCCTTACAAACCTCCAATTCCTTTCCCAGGTCGCCTTCGGAATGAAAAGCAGGATAAGGAGTTCTTGGATTTCTATAACATGTTATCTAAGGTTAATGTTAATTTACCTCTGCTAGATGTTATAAAAAATGTGCCAGCTTATGTCAAATTTTTCAAAGAACTCGCATCCAACAAAATGAAGTTTGGCGACAATGAGACAGTAATAGTTTCTGAAGTGGCAAGTGCGATTCTTCAGCACCAATTGCCTCTCAGACAACGAGATCCACGTAGTTTTGTTATTAAAATTGCAATGGGAAACGGTAAAGAAACTTCAGGGATGCTCGATTTGGGGGTCGGGATCAATCTGATGCCTTATTCTATTTTTAAACAACTTGATTTAGGGGAACTGAAGCCCACTAGAATGTGTTTTCAACTTGTTGATAGGTCCATTCGGTACCCTAAAGGTATTGTTGAAGATATTTTAGTAAAAGTGGGTGGTCTCATTGTCCCTGTTGATTTTGTTGTATTAGAAGTAGGGGAAGTGCAAATTCAAGGTAATGAGCACACACTTTTGTTAGGCCGCCCATTTATGGCCACCACGCACACACTTATTGATGTTAAAAATGGGCGCATGACTATGACTGTGCTCGGTGAAATTTTGACTCTCTCTATTGTTGATACTAACCCTATCCCTTCGCATGAGTCACTTGAAAATTGCTCTTTCGTTGATTTAATTGATGAGGCAGTCAAAAATACTTTCTTGCATGATTATAGCCTCGACACTTAATTTTTTTAGCAGGATGATATTTCTGACGTCATGGAAGACGTATGGGCAAGCCTAAAATGGGGGAGGAGGGTGATGGAAATATTCGCGTTAGAAGATGTGGATAGTAAACCCCAATAAAAAACTTGAATTGAAAGAACTTCCTAAACATTTAAAATATGTGTTTTTAGAAGCAGGTGAGCAAAAGCCGGTGATTATTTCCGTTGTACTTTCTAAAGAAGAAGAGGGAGAATTGTTGGTGGTGCTTAGAAAATTTAAAAAAATCAATTGGATTGGGGTTGAATGATATCAAAGGGATTAGCCCTGCTACATGCATGCATAAAATTATTCTAGAAGAAGGGACTAAGCCTAGTAGAGAAGCTCAAAGAATATTGAACCCCGTTATGGTGGAAGTAGTGAAAAAAGAGGTATTAAAGCTCCTGGTTGAAGGGGTGATATACCCGATTACGGATAGTGAATGGGTGAGTCTGGTGCATGTTGTATCAAATAAGAGTGGGATAACAGTTGTAGAGAACGAAAAAGGTGAAATTATTCCCACTAGAACCACAACTAGATGGAGGATGTGCATAGATTATAGGAAGTTGAATGCTGCTACTAAAAAAGATCACTTCCCTTTATTGATTAAATGCTTGACAAACTTGCAGGACATAGTTTCTATTGTTTTTTGGATGGTTTGTCAGGTTATTATCAAGTGGCCATCGCACCGGAGGATCAAGCAAAAACTACTTTCACATGCCCGGTTGGGACTTTTGCATTTCGACGAATGTCGTTTGGACTTTGCAATGCGCCAGCAACCTTCCAGAGGTGCATGTTTCAATTTTCTCTGACATGGTTGATGACTTCATTGAGGTATTTATGGGTGATTTTTCTGTCTTTGGATCCTCTTATTCTGATTGTCTTAATAAATTGGCTAAGGTTCTTAAACGTTGTATTGAATGCAATTTAACTTTAAGTTGGGAAAAAAGCCATTTTATGGTGACAAGCGGAATTGTTCTAGGCCATGTGCTTTCAAAAAAAAGGGATCGAGGTTGATAAAACTAAAATTGATGTTATTGAGAAACTACCTCCTCCCATTAATGTTAAGGCCATTAGGAGTTTTCTTGGGCATGCTAGATTTTATAGAAGGTTTATTAAGGATTTTTCAAAAATTAGCCAATCTCTTTGTAAATTGCTTGCTCAAGATGCCCCTTTTGATTTTGATGAGAAATGACTGAATGTTTTTAACACATTAAAAGAGAAATTGATAATTGTTCTTGTTGTTGTTGCTCCTGATTGGTCACTGCCTTTTGGAATTATGTGTGATGCGTCTAATTATGTTGTAGGGGCCGTCTTAGGACAAAGAATTGATAAATTGCTCCATGTGATTTACTATGTTAGTTTGACTCTTAATGATGCTCAAGAAAATTACACTACCACTAAAAAGGACTGTTAGTTGTTGTTTTCTCCTTGGATAAATTCAGATCTAACATTGTTGGGTCTAAGGTAATTATTCATAGTGATCACGCAGCCCTGCGATACTTGTTGAGCAAGCCACAAGCTAAACCTAGGTTAATTCGGTGGATTTTGTTGTTGCAAGAATTTAATATTGAGATAAAAGATAGAAAAGGGTGCGAAAATGTAGTGGCAGATCACTTATCTCGTCTTACTCTTACTGATAATACTCTTGTTTCTCATAAACACGAGCATATAATTGATTCTTTCCCCCATGAGCAATTATTTGAGGTTACTTCAATTCCTTGGTATGCCGACATTGTGAATTATCTTGCATGTGGAATTGTGAGAACTAACCTTTCATTTCAGGAAAAGAAAAGATTTATATCGACTCGCAGGTTCTGCTTTTGGGGTGACCCATACCTGTTTAGAATTTGCAAAGATGAAATTATCCGAAGATGTATCCCTAAAGACGAACAAAACGATGTTTTGGCTTTTTGTCATGAAATGCACAGTGGTGGGCACTTTGGAGGCCGTAAAACAACCTTTAAGGTCTATAGTCAGGACTCTATTAGCCATCATTGTTCAAAGACGCACATAATTTTGGGCTGCCATGCGATAGATGCCAAAGGACCGGAAATATTAGTATGAGGAATGAAATGCCTCTGAATAATAACTTGGTAGTTGAAATATTTGATGTATGGGGTATTGATTTCATGGGCCCCTTCCCTAAATCTTTTGGTTATGAATATATACTTGTTGCTGTTGACTACGTGTCCCGGTGGGTTGAGGCAATCCCCACAAGGACTTGTGATGCTAATACTGTCATCAAGTTTGTGCAAAAAAATATTTTAAGTAGGTTTGGATTCCCGAGAGCTATCATTAGCGATGGGGGAAAATAATTTTGCAACAAATTATTCGAAAAACTGATGAAGAAAAATGGCATCACACATAAGGTAGCTACACCTTATCATCCTCAAACTTCCGGGCAAGTGGAAACCACCAACAAACAAATTTTTCGGGAAAATCGATTATCTTCGGGCGGTGGTGGAGGCGAAAAAGATAGCGTCCAATTCTGTTCGATATTCTGCACCCATCAAGTGAGTGTATCTAGACACTCATGTCTCTCATTAGGGTGTCGAGGCCGATCATCTGCTGCTGCATGTCAGTCATCTGATGCTGAAAATGGATGGAGTTGCCTTGCATAGAATCAAGGCGTGATAGGACGGCGTCCAAACCCGTAGCATGGCCTTGGCTCGGGGCTGAAGATGAGCCAGGGGCGAAGGGATCGGCGGAACGTGCAACCTGTGGTTCATTTGTATCAGTATTATCTGCGCCTTGACTGTCGTCCCCCAAGGCAGTAGGCTGGGGTAGGTAGGCGCCATCCGGGTTGTTAAAACATTTTCGAGTAGAAGGATCGTGGAATTCTCCTGCCTTAGTTAAAAATTCGAGCGAAGCGGTATCATCCTTAGTAATGAAAATTCTTTCTACCACGTGCCGGCCACATCAGAAACTCCAAAATGTAAGGCAATAAGTGACACAAAATGTCTCATCCCTAACTTGTATGTACTCTTCTTCTGAATCCGATAGAATGTATTAAAAACAAAAGCGGTAGTGCATATTTGGGTGCGGGACTTAGCGCAATAGATAAAAAATAACTCTGGGCATGTCACTTTGTTACTTTAATCTTTTCCAAATAACTGATGTGCAAGAAATTTGTGAAACAGTTAAGTGGCTCGGTCCTAAATGAACCCGCTGGACGTCCCCTTACTCGAAAAATTATCAAAATCAATCAATTCCAACTAAAATTGCTTTGCATTAAAAGAGTTCGGGATAGATCGCAATCCTCTAGTAGAAAACCCAAAAATCGATTTCATGACTTTATAATCCACTTTATATTCAACCCCAAGCAAGCGACAAGTGAAATCCGTCAAGTGTGTGTCGGAAAAATGAAGTGTAGTGTAAAATTCAACAACCAACTCTGAATACACAACACCCGTCAATTTAATAAACTTATTCCACCCCAAAGCCTCAACAAGAGTCATGAATTCACCTTTCAACCCCAAATCATCTAAAATTCGTAAATTAAGAAGGTGAGAATCGGGTACCTCGCGTTGACTAACCCGTGTATACCGTTGCCCCTCCTCCTCGGAGTAGATTGGGAAGGGGATTTGGAGTTGAAAATTTGGGCCAAAACTCGCCCCTGCCTGTCTGTTAAAGCCCCCTGTTTGCCTAGGTGCGCATGCGCGCACCAGTGCGCGTCCGCGCAGTTTGGCGTGTCAGGGTGTGCGCCGCTCTATCACTAGTTTTTGGGAAAGCGTGTCATTTACCAGTTGAAGTGGAGCACAAGGCATATTAAATTATCAAAATGTAATGATTTCGACTTGGACAAAGCGAGTCGAAAGGAAGTTGCAATTGTCTGAACTTGACGAGCTTCGTAATGACGCATATGAAAATACGCGAACATACAAAGATAAAGTCAAGCGGTTGCACGATAAAAGGATTATTCATAAAAATCTCGAACCAGGAATGAAGGTCCTTTTATTTAAGTCACGGTTGCGGTTATTCCCAGGGAAACTAAAATCAAGATGGAACGGGCCATTTGAGATCGAAGAGGTATACCCTTATGGAACGGTAAAATTACGTAATCGAGGGACGCATGAATCTTTCAAGGTGAATGGCCATCGGGTTAAGCCATATTTTGAAGGGATATCTCGGTGAAGGAATTGAGAGCATAAGTTTGAAGAAGTCACTTAAAACCATACTCGTATCGTCGAGCTAAGGCGTTAAATAAGGGCTTATTGGGAAGCAACCCAAGTTTTTTCCATTTTTTATATTTTTTTTCTTATTTTCTCGACTAACCGAATCTAATAGTTTGTTTGAGTTTTTTCTCTTTTTATAAGTATATATATAATAGTTATTAAATAAATAAAAAAAATTATAACAGGACGTGCGCGGACGTGCAGCGGAAGATCAGTACCCACCACGGGGCCCAGCGCAGCGTGGTGCGCGCGCACACACCCCGACACGCCAAATGCACGGACGCACACCTGTGCGCGCGCCTGCGCACCTGCACGCGCACCGACGAGAGGGCTTTAACAGACGGGCAGAGGCGAGTTTTGGCCCATATTTTCAACTCCAAATCCTCTCCAAATACCCCATACTCAAATTCGACCTCCACAACATCAAGGCACTCCGATTAAGTGCGTATCTTCAACCAATGGCACCGCCTCGAGGCAAAAGGGCACAAGAAGAGACTTCTAGGGCTCAAGAGGATACTCCAATGGTCCCAGTTGATTTAGCCGAGCAATTCAACGCTCTCTTCCCAATCTACTCCGAGGAGGAGGGGCAACGGTATACACGGGTTAGTCAACGCGAGGTACCCGATTCTCACCTTCTTAATTTACGAATTTTAGATGATTTGGGGTTGAAAGGTGAATTCATGACTCTTGTTGAGGCTTTGGGGTGGAATAAGTTTATTAAATTGACGGGTGTTGCGTATTCGGAGTTGGTTGTTGAATTTTACACTACACTTCATTTTTCCGACACACACTTGACGGATTTCACTTGTCGCTTGCTTGGGGTTGAATATAAAATGGATTATAAAGTTATGAAATCGATTATTTGGTTTTCTACTAGAGGATTGCGATCTATCCCGAACTCTTTTAATGCAAAGCAATTTTAGTTGGAATTGACTGATTTTGATAATTTTCCGAGTAAGGGGACGCCCAGCGGGTTCATTCAGGATCGGGCCACTTATCTGTTTCACAAATTTCTTGCACATCAGTTATTTGGAAAAGATGAAAGTAACAAAGTGGCATGCCCGGAGTTATTTTTTATCTATAGCGCTAAGTCTCGCACCCAAATATGCACTACCGTTTTTGTTTTTGATACATTCTATCGGATTCAGAAGAAGAGTACATACAAGTTGGGATGTGACATTTTGTGTCACTTATTGCCTTACATTTTGGAGTTTCTGATGTGGCCGGCACGTGGTAGAAAGAATTTTCACTACTAAGGGCGATCCGCTCGATTCACGAATTTTTAACTAAGGCAGGAGAATTCCGTGATCCTACTACTCGAAAATGTTTTAACAACCATAAATGGAACCCGGATGGCGCTACTACCCCGGCTCTTGCGCGGGGGCGGCGATCAGCGCGAGATAATCTCGATACAAATGAACCACAGGTTGCACGTTCCGCCGATCCCTTCGCCCCGGGCTCATCTTCAGCCCTGTGCCAAGGCCACGCTACGGGTATGGACGCCATCCTATCACGCCTTGATTCTATGCAAGGCAACTTCATCCATTTTCAAGATCGGATGATAGACATGCGGCGAAGAGATGATCGGCCTCGACACCCTAATGAGAGACATGAGTGTCTAGATAAACTCACTTGACAGTCGGGTGCAGAATATCGAACAGAATTGGACGCTATCTTTTTCGCCTCTCCACCCTCCACCACCGCCCGAGGATAATAAGTGATTTTCCCCAAATATTTGTTTGTCTTGTCTGTTTCTCTTTCCTTTCTTCTTGTGTGTTTTCTCCCTTTGCATGCGGATATTTGCTATTTTTTGCATGTTATTTTTCACTACTCTAGTTTTTCCATTTTTTTTGTTTTTATGTTTTCTTCTACATTTAGCTTTTGCGAGAATCATAAAGGATGTACTTATGACATTACTTATCAATTTTCGAAATTTTCGGGGACGTATTTCATTTTCTCCTTCATGTTTTTTTAATGCATTGAGGTCATTGCTTGTTTTAAGTGGGGGGGGGATATAAGTTGATTGCTTGTAGTAAAAATTTTGCTTTGCCTCTTAATTATCCCTAGTTTAATAGTAATGTTATTTAGTTAACTCGAAATCAATACATTAATTTGAGACTCAATTAGGAAATGACATTGTGAACTTGATGCGTAGGATTTGACTAAGTCGTGAATTAACCGCTTTTGATAAACGAGTTAAATGATGAATAAAAAGATGCTCGAGGTTGTGGGGTATGAATTACGAGATTTCATTGATGTTAATTGAGTTAAAAACCCTTATTTTTATTGCTTTTATATATTATAAAATTGCTAGCCTTGCAAATAAAAAAAAAATTGATTGCAGTATAAGCGCCGGAAAAAAAAAAATGCAATAAAGAGCACTATAAAAAAATGGATCAATCGAGGATATACTCCGCTAGTTGAGTTGCTTAGTAACTAGAAGCATTCATGTGCCCCATGTTTGACTTTTTACGTAAACGGCGGCTCGAACATGAGTATGGGAAACCATCCTATAAGCCTTTAGAAAACATCCGAAGTTTACACCTAGTGGAATAATGTCTCGTGAAGTCCTAGCGACAAAAAAAAGGGCTAGTACTTGCATATTTTATGCATGAATACAAGGGTTGCAACTTTTGACACAAATTTAAAATTTTGTAAACAAAGCCAAACACTTTGACTAATTGTTTAATTTTAGCCAAGTGAGTTTATTGCTAAGGTTAGGGATCGATGAGGAATGATCCGAGGTGGATGGAACTTGATGTTATGGAAAAATCGATTTTCAAAATAAGAATTATATTTCTTGATTGAGTTTATGGGCATTATTATTTGCTTGAGGACAAGCAAAAGGATAAGTGTGGGGAGTTGTTTTAAATATTTTTGTGTGTGAATGTTGTGTGATTTCTAATTTTCGTGTGAGTGATTGTGCGTATTTTTGTGTCTTTTCGCCCCATTTTATATTGTCATATGTTACGTATGGTATTTTTGCTTGTTTCGTAGGTTTTCGTAAAAAGAGAACTTAAAACAGGATAAAACGGGCATTACTGGCGAAAGACGGTCAGGGAAACCGACGTTGTGGGTGCTAAGTCATTAAAGGAAGTAGTGCGTGCGCCGCGCGAACGTCAAGATTGACGTAAATGTGCATGCCGCGCACAACATCGGCCAGGCAACACAAGCCGCGCGCGCAAAACGCCCGCACAAGGCCCGCGCGGCAAGGCGATGCGGGGCGCGCAAGGTTAGCGCGCGAGGGAGCTGCGCGGACGCGCCCGGGAGATTATTCTAGAATTTTAGTCCGATTTTCCCTTTCCTTTTTGGATTCTTCCATCTTGTATAGGGTTTAGGCTTATAAATAGCACTTGGGGATCCATAATTTCGTACTCTCATTCATAGCACTTCTAGACTTTAGTTTTTGGTATTTTTCTCTTGTTTTTCATCACTTGGATTGCTTGGGTTCTTTCCCTTGAAGTTATTTTGCTTCTTAATCAAAGAGTGAGATTTATTCATCTCTTTTGTCTGATTTCAATTGTTGGGTGATTATTATTGTTGCATGATTATGTTTATGGTTGTTTTCTTTCCTTTAATTGAGATTATGACCCCATCCCAAGCATGAACTAATTTCCTTGTACTAGGATTAGGATGATTTGATTCAAACAAACAAGCATGAGTATTGACTAATTGATTTGCTTTCCTGAATAAATTGTTTTACTTGTTGATTGATTGTTTGGCCAACTCTTGATTGTTTCAAGGGAATAATTGAGATCAATCGAAGATATTATTCCTAGACTAAGTTTATTCAGGGGGTTAGATATGAATCAGAGATGCATTATCTAACCCTGGGCTTAATGAAAATAGCAAATTATGTTGGAATAGCCCTAATCTGTGAATACGTGAGTTATCAGACCTAGGCCTTATTTTTATATGATTGTTATAATTGTTATCCGCATGATCAATTAGTTGATATTCTGCTTGTTAGTTTAATGAGATGAATCCGAAATCCTAGACTTTCTTCCATATCTTTTTCTCCAAGTTTAATCGTGTTTAGTTTAATTTTGTCTTTTTAATTATTTTCCTTTAGTTTATTAAAATCATAATTTGGTTAGAGTGTTTAGGTTTTATTTTTTGTCAATTGTGTTGCATAATAATTATTTGTCGGCAAAGTCTTCCTTGAGAGACGACTTGTGGTCAACTTGCTACCCTACGATTGATCTTGTTCTCTTGCAATGATTGTTAAGACTTTTATAGGTGTTTAGTGGTCAAACAGAAGTCCTTTTACAGCTTACAAGAAAATGCACACCTTGCAATACATTAGGAGTATCGTTCTCTGATGGACCAGCAGAGCTCAACTGTACTTCTGCCTTCGTAGATAATGCGGAACCTGCCAATTTATCTTCTGTTGAGGAAGCTCGGAGGCCAAGTGACAGAAAAACCTCAGGCCATAGCTTCACATAGTAGATGATTGAGCAAATTGCAAGAGACAATATAGGTGATGCAAGAAGAAAATTGGGCAACTGTTTAACTTGAAAATATTTTAAGAAGCCCACACCCCTGGCATAAAATAAAAACTGACATCAGGAATAGAAGGCATTGCAAAAATATTTTTCTTCTCAAAGTTAAAAATCACTTAATGGCACAAACTCAACTCAACTCAACTAAGAAACCCTTCCCCTCCTTGTACATTAAAAAAAGTAGCTAACAATTGCAAATATGTTCCTACTGACAAAGAAATATCCATGGTATTCATTAAAATATGATCACTGAACTTAGTATTAATGGTTAAAACTTAAAAGTGAAACAGATCACTTATATGAGGCACAACGATTGTTAAGGGAGCACATACATAGAGTTATATTCACAAAGAGAAGTTAATACATGGATGGTGATCAAGCAAGTCAGATATCAGGAGGTTGGGATGCAAGAAAAACAAAAATTTAGAGAGCAAAAAAGCCAATTTTTACAGTTCATTTAATGTTTTTCTGTAAGACATTCTCTCCACCACCAAGAACCCCAAACTCATATAAAGTTTAACATTAAACAGGGAAAAATCCCTAATTCATCTTCACGAGATATATAGAGAAGATACAGCAGCCATATTCTGCACTCATGTACATGTCAACAAACACGGTGTAAAAAACAAAGACAGACTATATGGTTAACATACCAATAGTGGCTTTGAATATAATTGTAGAGTAAAGGAAGTCTTGCCTTGCACCACGGCCTCATTTCAACCACAGAACGACCCACGCAAATATTGAAGTATCCATATGCTTGAAAAGAGATAAAGGGGATAAAAATGCATATTGAACATAGAGCTCCAGCAAGAAGAATCTTCACCATTAGCAGCTAGCAAGCATAAAGATTCAGATACTTCTCAAATGGAAAATAAATAATTTTTTTAGGAAAATAAAAAAGGGAGATTGTAAAGTTAAAAGATTTTCAAGACAACATTGCTATCCGAATTACAGAGCTTTTCGAATAACCCAGAAAAATGTATAAACATGGCATAACAGCAATTCGCATCAGCAAATGATAATAAAGATGGCTCTTCAACCAAACCAATAATTATTTTTTGTAAAATAATAATTATTAAAGCCAAAAATGAATTCACAAACTTTGTTTCAGGTGAC
This sequence comes from Rehmannia glutinosa, assembly GCA_016081115.2. NCBI lineage: Eukaryota > Viridiplantae > Streptophyta > Magnoliopsida > Lamiales > Orobanchaceae > Rehmannia > Rehmannia glutinosa. Next base: position 99,793,909 of record CM071934.1, on the reverse strand, counting down.
TAACAACATTCCTGTCTTGCATTGGAGTGGGCTATGTAGCTAGATTCTCAGTCTCAAAGACAACATTCGATTTCATGAAAATGGGACAGATTGCAGATGAATATTAAACCTTAAATGGTTTTCACTAGCAGAATTTAGTTAAAGCAACAAAGGTTATTGCATGCTAATAATGAAAGGAGAATAACACTTACATAAGCGCGTTTTCTGGAAACAAAAGCTTCATTCACTTGTTGCATTGAGCGGAAACAAATATAGCCCGCATTAAGCACCCCATTTGACCGTGCACAACCAGAGAGTGCAAGCCAAAATGTTGCACAAAAGTAGGTGCCATTCATGAAATGATACAGCCCTCCAAATGAAAAGAAAGCATACAGACTCTCAGAATATCTGCAGATAATGAAGGTAGCTTTATCACTCTAATCCATGCTATTCTGGCAAGTTGTAATACAAAGGCTTCAGAAGTTACATTGATGAATAGAATATGGAGGCTGGATTAAAACAAAACAAAACTGATGCTCTCAATGCTAACTCTGTGTCCTTCAATACAAGCACTGAAAGCCTGTGAAAAATAAAATCAAAAACAAAAATACAATGAAAACAAAATACACGGTGTGAGACAAAGGTTATGTGCAGGATTACAAGTACCAGAGTATTTGAATCAATGGACTTATCAATCCCAGTTTAAAGTCATGCTTTTCTCGAGTCAAATATTTAAATTCAGATTATTTGATCACATGAACAAAGCAAACGCATTTATTCAAAAATTTCCATATAACTGAGCTGCAGCTAATTACTCACCGGTATAGATATAATGCGGCAAAAACAAAGGCAATGTTATTGAGCACATAGCCAGATAGTCCAAGCACAGCCCTGTATCCAATCACAGGCACCAATGGACCAAAAACTGCATAGTATAATTAAAATCAGAACTTTTCCCGACAGTTAGGAAGTAAATAATTCACTATGCATGGACCTAAGATTCCACCATACAAAAAAAAAAAAACACCAAGCAAATAAATTTCCCCCGTTTCTTTCCTTTTTGTGGAATACAGGAAATACATTTGTACAGAAAAATAAGCATGTTAATTCACACATCGTTTCATAAGATGATTTCTGTTCCAAAAAATTCAATCACATTCTAGAAACTTCAAAAAATGGTTTAGGTTAAGCTAGAGAGAAAAATACGAGAAAATTCAGTCTTCATTTATTTCGCTTCTCATTTCTCAGATTCTTTTACTAAATCCTAAATCCAAACTGAGGACATAGAGTTTCTAGCATGAAATTACGAAACAACTAACTGATTTCAAAAAAACCTGTTTTGGAGAAAAGGGAAACGCAAAGGGGAAGCAAAGGCAAGAAGGCGTAGGTCTGTTCGTATTCGTATCCACACTCCGCAATGCGTGTGAAGTACACTCCATCCCACACAATGCTGCTCTCAATTGCCGATCCCACGCCCGGCAGGAGAACTGGCGGCGGAGGATTTGAGGAATTGGACGAGGAGAGGCATGGGGGGTTTATTGAAGCAGATGTGTCGTAAGGGCTGAGAAGAGATCGCCAGATGATTATTAGGGTTAGTACGAGAAGTCGAGAGGCGACGGCGTAGCGGAGGAGGCGGCGCGTGTCGGGATAGAGGCGGTGGTGAGGGGTTGTCGCGGCGACAGATTTTGGAGTCATTCCGCCGGAAAATGGGAACACTCTTTTACTAACTGATTTCTAAATTAAAGAAAAAAATTGAAAATTTGGTTTTACCGGTGGAGTGACATTAACAATATTAAATTCCAACTCGAACATTACAACATACAAATCGTAGCCAACTGGCTTACTTACCGACATGATTAAAACTAAAGTCAAGCGGGGAATTGGTGCAACACCAAATCACACTCATTATCCTCAAGTAAAAGTGCTAATATATTACAATTAGAATGACTCTTTAAGTCTTGAATATCGAACACACAATGCTCAAAAAGATACCAAAGTAAATAGATGTCCTCGGCTATTGTCGCTTCCTCGAGACCAAATTGAGATCTTGAGGTGAGTTTAGTCAAAATATCCTTGTCATCTAAATGAATAATGATATTTTTGATGCAATGTTTGTATACGGAACACATAGTCTGTCTAATACCAAGCAAGGTAGCCTCCACTGGATTCTGAATAACATCCCTAGAAATAGCCCATGCTTGCGCAAGCTCACCCTTATTACTTCTGATCCATCCTCCCAAAGCAGTTCGATCATTGAGAATTTTTCCAACACTGACCACTGAGAAAATTGGTCCTATTGGTATAATTCCCTTCAACTCACCTGGGGAGGGACTCTTCCTACTGATATTTGAAGCAGCTGCTCCATCACTTTCAACCACAAAACTCTAAAATTCCTTCCACTCCTTAACAGCTCTCTCAACCACCTCCATTTCAGTACATTTAACTCTTTGAAAAACCCATAAATTTCGAGTTTTCCAAAGCCACCAAAGTAGGTATACTGATAGTTGAATTCGATCTTGTGAAAGTTCAGAATTGTCCAGATTGCACACTAAATCCTACCAACCTGCAAAAGAAATCCTCCCCTCTGCATATTGTTCCACTTGAGTGGAGATAATTTCCAAACAATCTTGGCTCTTTCAAAAAAAAAAAAAAGATGTTCCAGAGTTTCAACACATACACCACAAATTTGACAAGTAACATCCATCTTGAGCTTCCTTTTTTGAAGAGTTTAAACCTTTATGGCATGATCAACATGTGGAAATGGAGTGGCAATGGAAAACGAACATTTATTAGTTCATTCTCATTCGCATGATTGTTATAGTGTAGTAATGAGAATATTAATTCATTTGGGAATCCCTCTTACCAAAAATGAGAAATAGTCATTCATAAAGGCAATCGAAGTGAGGAACTTGCTTGGCCCAAACTGAAGCTGATACATGTCAGACGAATGGCGAACATAGTTGCTGGTAGTTTAGCTCATTTTTCTTTTAATACCCATTTCCATTTCATGTGAAAAAGTGGAATCTTTTCCTTTTTAGATTGAGAATCTTGTAATTAGAGCTGACAATGGGTCGGATCTGGCTAGCCGGCTCCAAATCCATCGAACTTTTGGAAAAAAATTCGAGCCTTTTTTTTACTACGAAAATACATGTCCCAACCCAGCCCCATGTTTGATAAATGGTTTTATCATGATTTTGATGATTCTGTTTTTATACCAAAACAATGTTTTTAAAGGTTATCCAAATACTCTTAAACAATTTAAAATGGTTTTTATATTTTCCGGAGTATTTCTTCAAGTTTATTTTCGACAAAATTGGACAACACATTTAATAATATTGCGTTAATGGGTTTTTACATCGAAACTATGTTTCTAAATGTTGGCCTAATACTCTCAATCGATCTAAAATATTTTTACTAATTTTCGGAGTATTTCTTGAAGTTTATATCGGACAACACGTTTGATGATTTTGTGTTAATGTGTTATTTCATCAAAACTATATTTCTAATGTTATCCAAAATACTCCCGATCGGTTTAAAATGCTTTTACTACTTTTTCGGAGTATTTCTTGAGGTTTATTTTTGATAAAAATCGGACAACATTTCATTTTGGAGGTCGACCAATCGGCCAAAGAGGCGACCGGTACCTGGGAACGAGTTTCTTGAAACAGAACTCGCAGAACCCACAAAACATGTCAGGGTGATCGGTCAACCAAGGGGGCGATCGGTCGCACCCCTGGGCGACCGGTCGACCACCCCTAGGACCGGTCACTCTGTTGAATTTTTGCTGCGTTCTTTTCAAATCTTATTTGTGTGCGACCTGTCGCCCTAATATTTGACAGTAAAATTCTAACCGTTGTGTAGCAGACAACTTTTCCTTAATTTGTGGGATTGATTTCTAACAGCTATAATCTTGATTTTAATTGCAATTGTTTTGTAGATATCAGATTCCAAGATGAGCCTATCAAGTATCAATCATCTCCTATAAATAGATGAAGATTTGAAGCACAACAATAAGATAGAACAATACAACACAACAAGAAATACTCAAGCAAACACTTGGTCTCATATTGTCATTATTCTTGTTGTAATTTGCCTAGCTTATCACTTTCACATTCTTGAGGTCTAGGCTATTCTTGATTACACTTGCACTCAATTGTATAATTCATTATCGAGTTGTAATCTTGAATTTTTGAGTTATCATTCAACATAAGATATCCTTGTGAGTGTTCTTGTGGTAAGAACACACTTGGATGATCTAGGTGTTAGGTGTAAGAAGATTGTGGTAATCTTCTTGTTGAGGTGTTGAAGAATTTGGTATTCTTCAAGGTTGGAGATTGTGGTAATCTTCAAGAGAGATTGTGGTAATCTCGAAGGTGGTGTTGAAGAAGAGTGTGGTGCTCTTCAAGGTGTTGTATTAATTTTGATAATTAATAAAATCTTTTTTTCTTTTTGAAATCCATCCCGGATATACTAGGGTAGTAGAGGATTAGGCTCTAGGTGGGTTGAACCTCTATAAATCGACGTGTGTTGTTTACATTCCGCACCTTCTATATTGTCTTGGCTTGTTTTGTTCGAAAAAGAGGGGGAAAATCGAAAAGATGGAGATAATCTATTCACCCCCCTCTAGATTATCGTAGCCGCTTGGACTTACACCCCATGCGTATATTTTGTACATAAAAATGAATGGTGGGGCTAAAAAGTTGGACTAATCCCGACCCACGAACCAAAATGGGCCACACCAATTAGACCCAGCTTTTTTTGGGACTAGAAAATCATGGTCTAATATAGCCCAAACTTCTAGGCCAGTTGGATTAGCCCACGGGCCGAGTTGCATTTTGTCAGCTCTACTTATAATGCAAGATTTACATTGAAAGTATATTATAAGTTTCTTTGTTTCAAAAAAGGAAAAAAGTCTTCAATTTTTTATATATATTATCTTAATTTATAGTACATATACAAGGTTAACAAATATTATAATTGTTATTGATAATTTATTACTTTTATTAATAAACATAGTGTTTATATCAATATATTTCAAAATAATCGTCAACTCTAACAATAAATTTGTATAAAATTAATCGATTTTGTTTAAAAACATTTCTCAAATTTCATTTTTTTCGAATAACGAATTTAATAATGGGTGACATTATTCACAACTTTCTTTCGTCTAATACACTTACCTATTAAATTTATGGCATTTAAAATATTATAACGTCTTTATTACCTAAAGCATGTGTCTTACGTACCATACGATCATGCCACATAGTTTGCTACACCATCGTAGAAGAGGTATTTAGAGGTGAGGGGATAAATAAAAATAAAATAAACCGATGAAATCGTATATGTTCACGGTTTCAAAATGGTCGAACCGTAATCCAACCGTGTAAAAGCGGTTCACGATTACGATTCGAACCGAAACGGTTAACCGTTGATCACGGTTCGGATGCGTTTCGAACCGAACCGCTGAACTGTGAACCTCTTTAATACTGCCAAATACTAGTATCATTATACATCTACGGCAAGATTGGTATGTGGGAATGAGGTAGGAATGGAATAAGCATTCCTTGTTTCATTCTCATTCACATGTTTGGTATGCTTTAGCAATAGGAATACTCATTCCCGTGGGAATCCCTATTCCCAAAAGTAAGGGAATGACCATTCCTCCTCTCCCCCATGGGTTTAGCTATTCCCAATCATCAAGAATGACTAAAATTTTATTTTTAATAAAATTATCTTTCTATAAATGACTAAAAATATTGGATATAATCTATATTTTCGAAAAGTAGTGTTATAAATAAAAAAATATTATTCATAATTTAAATATGAGTTATATTTAATATTTTAATAAATCATAGTCAATTCTATAAATATTCAATATTTAGATCAAAATTTTGATATAGAATTCTTTTGGTGATTTTCTATATTTTCTTAAAAAATAAAGATAATTACAAAAATACCCCTGAGGTTTGGGATAATTATATAAAAACCCAGAGATTTTTTAAAATTACAAAAACCCCTTGAGGTTTGATTCTGTCTTACATTTTTTCCCTTCATAAGCAAAAAAAATATCAAAACCTCCCTGATATTTATAAAAATAGTATAGTTACCCCTTAAATTTAACCCATAATCAAACCTGATGGGATTTTTTGTAATTTTAAAACATCTCTGGATTTTTGTAATTAGCCCAAATCTCAGGGGTGTTTTTGTAATTATCCCTAAAAAATATTATATAAAATATATTTGATATCATAGATATAAATATATATATATATGTATATATATTATTTAGCACACATTAAAACAATCTTATATCAATTTACGAATAACATATTTAATAAAATTTATTTAAAAAATCTTATTTAAGAGAATTTGATACTTTAAAATTATTTTCCTCAATTACTATCATTAATTTATAATTACCAATCAAGATATTTAAATCAAGTAAAAAATCGTCATCCATTCATTTCTCCATTCCTTGTACATACCAATCATAGGAATAATAATACTACATCATTCCATTCCTAATGCTATTCCATTCCTAAATTCATTCCATTCTAACCTAATTCCATTCATTTATATCAATCATGCCGCTAGAGCCGAGGGGAGAAGAAAAACCGTAAGAGCAGAAAAAGGAAATATACATGGCGTCGGCACCCACGCGCGGCGAAGTGCTCGCACTCTTCCGCTCACTCATACGGACGGCGCGTGGGTTTACGGACTACAACATAAGGGAGTACGCTAAGCGCCGCACCGTCGACGCCTTCCGCCACAATCGCCGCCTCGCCGACCCGGTGGAGGCCACCGCCGCCTTTGCAGACGGCAAGTCGCAGCTTGCCGTCGCCAAACGGCAGGCCGTTATCTACTCTCTCCACTCGCCAGGCGTCAAGAACGTTATGGAAATTGAGCAAGCATGATATCATTTCTGTCAGCTGTTCTCAATCAATAGGTCAGTTTCTTTTTCTTAGGGTTTTGTAGTTTTCTAGAATAAAGAAGTTTCTGCATCGATAGGTTGTTATCGTTCTGGAGAATAATTTTTTTTTCCAATTTCTATCTTCCAAATGTAATAGTTCGTACTCGGTTTTCATTCGATTATGTCAGTTTTTTCTTGTTTACTCCTTTTAGTGGTTTTGTAATTAAACAAAAAAATTGCTGCTCGATTCTTATTCATGGTGGTAGCCTTTTTTTTTTTTTTTTTGGATTTTTCGTAGGTATCGATATTGATTTTCTTCTTTTTTTAGTTAGTTTTCAATTCATCGGGCAATGTTATGAATTTTGTCTTGTCAAAAAAAGTTATTATGACCTTTTAAAAGGGAAAAAAGGGAAAAAATCTTAGTGTGGCCTTGTGGGGAGATCTTTTTCTATATTAGGTTAATTTTCTTCTTGCCTATTCTTTCTGGTTCTGTATTAGTGTTAAAGATGTTTGGCTTGCTTTGTGATTCATTTGAAGTGGGTTTATATGTTGCATACGGATAGTGTATATCTTCCATTTTGCTAATTGATTTCTCAAGTGTTTCAAATAGTTCGGTTTGTCAAATGGAAGCGAGATTGGCTTAGATGTGATGTGATATTTTTAGTGAAAATGGTGATTAGAAAAGTGATGGTGAGTTAAAATTGTTACTTTTGAAATATTCACGAGCAACAATAAACTGGGGCATAAAAATATTTTTTAGCAAAGTTTTGCGAAAAAATTCTATAGGCAAACACTTTCAGATTTTCTTGCATCTCAGCACACATTTCTCAGCAAGAAAACCAGATGATCCTCAGAAAAGTATGTCAACAGAACCAATCCTACATTCCATGAATACACTAATCACTCTCACTTTTACAATCACTTGTCACATTCAATCACCATTTCACCAAATAAAATATTAAAATCACATCTCACTTAATCATACTCTCAGAATTCGTTCTTTCTTATTTTCCAAAACAAGTTTTCTTACTATTCTCTGGCCAAATAGTATTATCCGAAATGGAAAGTCAAGCAATCACCCCCTAGTTGTTGACTTCTCAATCATGTGGTTTTGTGTCATAAATTATTGATCTTTTACCAAAGCTAATCAAATTTATTAGTCATTACAGTTTTACAGTACCAACTCAGTATATTACGGAAACGTGATATTATTGGTGCACAGAGTATATCTTCGATTTTGATGTCAACGACCGTCTTATAGAACTAATTCTGGACTTCAAAATAATAGTATTGTTGGAAAGGATCCTAGATAAGCAATGACTAGTTACGGATGAGTTAGGACACATTATCCGGAATGATTCCGATTGATGTTTAACTTTAAATTTGAAGCTGGAATGTCACAATGGATGTCTGGGATTTTATGTTTAGTCAGAGGTGTGTGGTATTGCTCGTGACTCTCTCTGATGTTGTTCAGGGTAGAATTGGAAATTGGTTAGCGAACAGGGAATATATGGAGGTCGGGAAATTAATATTTCCGGATTGTGAATTGAGTAGAGGATTGGGAATGCTTCAACATTTTTTGGTAGTGTCAGTATGTATGTGGGCATGATTCAATTGAAGTTGTGTCCTCACTGTTTGCCCATACAACCCATAGGCTAGATGTGTGAAGTGTAGAGGTATACCGTGTTCCAATATTGAATGTTTATTACATTTAGCCAAAAAGCAATATCTAATTATTAGTTGTGGTAAGGGAAAATAAAGGGTCCTATGGGGCACATTGTAACAGTAACCTATTCATGCTGCCTAGATTCAATTGTTTTAAGGTGAAAAAGAGTGAGTAAACTAATTGGTGATTCCAAAGGCAAGAGTGAGGGCTAACTATGTTACTAGAAATATCAGGTCATTTGTTGTGAGGGGTCTGAGTTGAAAGTATCAGTCTGATGTAACATTTAACTCTCCTCCCTGACGAATACATGCACAACATCCATACGATAATCGTTGTCAATGGGAACTACCAATGTAAAGTTTTAGCATGTTCTTTTGGTAATTCTTTTTTTTTAATAACACATTTTTTAAGGTTAATTACAAAAAATACCCTTGAGATTTAGTCTAATTACAAAAAAATCAGCTATCTTTCAAAATTACAAATACCTCCTTGATATCTGTTTCTATTTTACAATTTACACCCTCGATAGGGGATATTTGTTAAAAACAAAACCTCAAGGGGATGTTTGTAATACCTTAAGAGGGTATTTGCAATTTTAAAAGATAATTGCTTTTTTTTTTTGCAATTAGACCAAACTTCAAGGGTAGTTTTTGTAATTATCCTATTTTTATATTGCTTAAACTTGATATTGTATGTCCTTCGGTCGAGCTGTGGATGTAAAGCCCTGGAGTTATTGTGCAGTATTGACTGCAAAACTGGGGTTTCAGAACCAACTACTTAGATAACTTATTCTTGTTTGATTACTGCTTTTCAAAAATAGGTAAAGTAATGTCAGCACACAGTTATTATGTCTGTGTCGCCGTATTTTGTGGTAGATATTGTTTTCTGTAATGAGAGTTTCATAACCTGAATGTTATGCTTGGTTTTTTATCTGCTATTATTTTTAATACCTCTTATTTTCTATTTCAACAGTATTTGACCAAGAGAAAATGAAAGATGAATATATTATGGAGAAGAAGAGGAAGACAAGTACATTTTTCCCAATAGAGGATTACTGAATGTAACTGACAGTGCATTAGATGTATTTCCCACGTTTGATTCTTCTTGCTCCGAGATCAAAGGCAAATAATATGAACATTTGATAAAATATTAGTGCATGAAATAAGTTGAAGCTGTTATGTGATTCATGCATGATGTTTCCTTTGCATCACCCTTTTCATTAGTAGCCAATCTTCTACTACGCAATTTATTTTAGGGATAATTACGGAAAACCCCCGAGGTTTGGGGTTATGAAACTGAATGTATTTCATCTTGTATAAAACATGAAGGAATGCATACATTATATAGGCTAAAGACTACCTAATTAGCCCATAAATTAAGGAAAAAAAGAAGAAAACATAAACCCCAAAGATAGGGCACTAAACCCCAAAGATAGGGCACTACCCTAAAGATAAAACACTCATTATATATTTTACAATATCTCAACACTCCCCCTCAAGGTGGAGCATATACATCATATGCATACATCTTGTCACATATATAAGTTATTCGAGGACCACGTAGAGATTTAGTGAAAATATCAGCAAGTTGATCTCTAGAGTTAAGTAGTTAACAAATGAGGTCTTGATGATTCCAGAGAGAATCTTTTCTCTAATGAAATGACAATCGACTTCTATATGTTTCGTCCTCTCGTGAAAAACTGGATTGGAGGAGAGGTGCAAAGCTGACTGATTATCACACACGAGCTCCATAGGACCAACATCACAGAAATGTAATTCTTGCAATAAATATTTGAGCCACAAAAGCTCACATGTTGCATGAGCCATAGCCCGATACTCGGCCTCTGTACTTGATCGAGCAACAACAGTCTGTTTCTTACTTTTCCATGAAATCATGTTTCCTCCTATGAATATACAAAGAACTGTAAGTAGATCTTCGATCATTCTCATCTCCCGCCCAATCAAAGATCCGAATACCCAATGATATTAGTGTGGCCTCTATCAGTGAAAACAAGTCCCTTCCGAGGTGACCTTTTAATGTACTTGACAATTCGAATAACTGCATTCCAATGACTATCACGAGGAGAGTTGAAGAACTGACTTACTATACTTACTGGGAAAGATATGTCTGGTCTAGTCATGGTGAGATAATTTAGCTTTCCAACTAGCATTCGGTATCTTCCTGGATCAGGATAGAGCTCCCCCTGATTAGGAAGGAGCTTTACATTAGGGTCCATTGGAGTAGCAACTGGTTTACAATCTGTAAGACATGTTTCTTCTAAAATATCAAGAGCATATTTTCTCTGAGAGATAGCAACACCTGACTTTGATTGAGCTACTTCAATCCCAAGAAAATAACGAAGAGGACTGGAGTCCTTAGTTTGAAAATTTTGAAATAAGTGTTGTTTTAATGCCTTGATACCTTCACAATCATCGCCCGTAATTACAATGTCATCAACATAGACCACAAGGTATATATATCTATTTGCTGAGGAGCATCGGAAGAAGACGGAATGATCTCCTTCGCAGCGGATCATACCAAATTGTTGAAGAACTTTGCTTTGAATCGGCCAAACCAAGCCCGAGGTGATTGTTTCAAACCATATAAAGATTTACGAACTTGCATACCAAACCAGACTCCCCCTGAGCAACAAAACCAGGAGGTTGCTCTATATAAATCTCATCTTCCAAGTTACCGTGCAAAAAGGCATTCTTGATGTCCAACTGAAAGAGGGGCCAATGTTTCATAAAGCGACCATAGCGAGGAATAAACGAATCGAGGACATCTTTGCAACCGGAGAAAAAGTATCACCGTAATCCCGACCATAGACTTGTGTGTATCCTTGCTACCAAGCGAGCTTTCAAGCGATCGACTTGTCCATCAGGGCCGATCTTAACATTAAACACCTAACGGCAACCAACAACAGACTTTCCAGACGGAAGGGGAACAAGCTGCCAAGTATGATTGCAATCCAAGGCTGACATCTCATCAATCATGGCCTGTTTCCATCCGGGATGGGATAGTGTTTCGGAAAGTGTCTTAGGAATATAAATAGAAGATAGTGTAGAAACAAAAGCACAATATGTGGGAGACAAACGATGGTAGGACATAAAATTATAGATAGGATAAGGGTTACGGGTAGAGCGTATACCTTTGCGGATGGCAAAGCAAATCAGGTGAAATAGGTGGATCGGGTGCGGGGAGAGAGATCTCCTAATGAATCAAGCTCGTGGCTCGGACCGTCTTTCATAAGTAATCCCAAATCGATTTATAGGTGGTGGAGATTGTGGAGAAGATGCATCCGCAATGCAGGGGAAACAGAAGCTCGGAACTGGTTGAAGAAACTCCAAGTAGGGTATAGGCAAAACCTGATCCAAGTCGTGAGAAGGGATAGTAGTTTCGGCAAAGTATGATATGTCCTCGAAGAAAGTAACATCAGCGGAAATGTAGAAACGGTTTGTTGGAGGAGAGTAGCAGCGGTAACCCTTCTGAGAACGGGAGTAACGAAGAAAAATACACTTGATAGATCGAGCAGACTATCACGGCTAGGAGATAGATCATGAATAAAGCAAGTACAACCAAAAATACGAGGGGGAACAACATATAAAAGGGTTGTAGGGTGCAAAATAGAGTAGGGAACCTGACCATTCAACACAGAGGATGGCATTCGATTTATTAAATAAGTGGCAGTCAAGACATCATCACCCCAAAACTTTAAAGGTGCATTGGCATATATCAACAAGGTGCGAGCTGTGTCAACAATATGTCTATGCTTTCGTTCAGCTACCCCATTTTGTTGAGGTGTATGGGGGCAACTGGATTGATGTATAATTCCGTGGGAACGTGTAAAGGAATTGAAACAGTTAGAGAAATATTCTTTTGCATTATCACTACGCAAGACACGAATCATTTTACCAAATTGAGTCTTAATCTCTGAGGCAAAAGTTTCAAAAATACCAAACAACTCAGAACGATCTTTCATTAGAAAAACCCAAGTACACCGGGAAAAATCATCAATGAAAGTCACATAATACCGATAACCTAAGATAGACGGAACACGACTCGGACCCCAAACATCAGAATGGACAATATCAAAGAGAGATGGAGCTCTGTTATTAATACGATTAGAAAAAGAGGTTCGAACATGTTTGCCTAATTGACAAGACTCACAATTTAAAGACTCTAACTGTGAAAGACCAGGTACCATGGTTTTTAACTCAAGCGGACTTCGGATGACCCAAACGACGGTGAAGAAGATCGGGGGATGCGATGGCGGTACATAGAGTGGAAATTGTTGGTTGAAGGTAGTAAAGACCACGAGATTCAGATCCTGAGCCAATTGTCTGCCCTGTACCCCGGTCTTGTATCAAAAAAGAATCAGAAGTGAACATTATGGTGCAATTTAAGGAACGAGTTAATTTACTTATGGATATCAAATTAAAAGGACAATTAGGAACCAATAAGACTGAACTCAATGGAATTGAGGGAGTTGGTGAAACCCGCCCAATTCCAGTGGCTTGGATTTTAGACCCATCTGCAACAGTAACATAATGAGAAAATTTGGTTTGTGATAATTCTGAGAAAATTGAGGAATTACCAGTCACGTGATCAGAAGCACCAGAATCCAAAACCCAACCCATAGGTGTAGAGTCAGAGAGACAAACTGTAGACTTACCAGTAGGAACTATAGTGGCGGAAGAGGTTGCCTGTTGAGCATTCAATATGTCGGTTGTAATGGTTGTGGGCCCTTGAAAGGCGTGCGAGACTAGCCCCGTTGTTTTGAAAGAAGAATAAGACATTATGACTTAAATAACCAGATGTGGACAGTGTTTTCCGGCGTGAATAGTGATTTCCGTCAGGAGTTTTTTTTTCGAACTGAATAGTATTTTTCTGGACGTGAACAGTGTTCCAGCTAAACAATATTTTTCGGATGTGAATAGTGATTCCGGTGAACAGTACCTCGGCGTGAACAGTGTTGTCGGGATTAAACAGTAGTTACGTAAGTGAACAGTGTGCTGGTGCATATATTGACGTTAACAGTATCTTTGGTGAACAGTACCGCGGCGTGAATAGTGGTTTCGGTATGAACAGTGATTTGGTAGGGGAAAAAAAAAACTGAAAAACTAATGTTGAAAAAAAAAACAAAAAAAAGGGTTTGTGAACCTTGCTCTATGATACCATATGAAACTGAATGTATTTCATCTTGTATAAAACATGAAGGAATGCATACATTATATAGGCTAAAGACTACCTAATTAGCCCATGAATTAAGGAAAAAAAGAAGAAAACATAAACCCCAAAGATAGGGTACTAAACCCCAAAGATAGGGCACTACCCTAAAGATAAAGCACTCATTATATATTTTACAATATCTCAACAGGGGTTATTACAAAAAAGTAGGGGTGACAATCCCTGGCACAACATGAACCCGACTTGAAGTTACTGAGAGAAATACGAACATAAACATGACATGAACACGAGTGACACGAATTTGACACGATCAAATTCGATGTTACCAGTTTCCCTTAGAACACACTTATCTAGTTATCTTATACTTAATTATTGATGTATATGAACATAACCGAATTGACTTGAAGATTGAACACGACCTGATTACCCGAATTGTCACTCCTAATAAAAACCAAAAGTTTTACAATTACAGAAACCCCATTGAGGTTTGATTTCGTCTTATATTTTGAGGTAACCGTTAGTTGACCTGCCGGAATTTGCCGACATCATCAATATTTCCTAGTTACATCCCTCAACTTCTCTGAATATTAAAAATAATCCCAACTTTCATCTGGTTATTTGTAATATTTAGAAAAATTGAGGGCTGTAATTGGAAAATATAAGACGAAAAGTTTGGGTACTACACTTGCTACAAGGAGCTCCATCTCAGTTATTTATGATATGGTCAGTGAAAATACTCAAGGAGCTGCAAAACCTCTACTTTGTCTAAATGCAGACGATGCAGGCACGCGTAAATTATGCATCCTGTCCCTACTAATGGTTAAGCATATTAATTGTTTCATGCATCAGAACATCATGGAGAAGGTAGAAAAATGGCCGAAAATGTTTGTCTATATCGCTTTCGTTACAAACAAGCATAACATAAAAATCTGTATCTCCCAGAATTGATGCTGATACAATTTTGATTAATACAAATGCATGAAAATTGGAGAAAGGCTATAAGTTACTAGAGAGTATATAACTTTGTATATGAAGTCAATTGTGCAGAGGATTGGGTCCGCTTGGAACCAGCCGCTTCTCAATGCCGTATCTTGGGTCAATCTCATCGCCGCCATCCCTAGGTGGCGGTGGGGCCGGCGGCTGTGGCGGTGGTTTCTGGAGCCTTCGTGGTTGCAGAAAAAGACGAGGTGGGGTTAGAGAAAAAGAGACTGTGTTTCTCTGTTGGGGTTGATTATTTGGTGAACTTTGTTGTGGGGCTATGTTTGAACATTCTGTGTTTGCTGCTACCATGAGAATAATTATAATACTGGCTGAAATCCAGCGGCCGGCGGTGGCGGTGGCGGCGGTGGAGGTGGAGGTGGTGGATGATGAGTTGTTCATGGGGTTGGTGATGAGAAGAGAGCAGAAATATAGAAGTATTATTTTGCAGGTGAAACTGAAACATGAAGACAATAAAGAGGTTTTTGTGGTGGGCATTTAAAACTTAAACAAGTGACCCATGAACCCTTGTACTTGACACCATTAATGCTCTAATCAATACACAGGTTGTGTTTTCTAGCACCAAAAAGAGGCAAAAGTTGGTGGTGTTTTTATGGTTTATCACAAGGGTATTGTTATTTAAAAGTAAGTTGAGAGGCTTTGCATTGATAGTTCATGCAGTTAACAATTATTCTTACTATATGATCACAACCAATCAAGTGGCTAAAAATTAGTTTTTTGTTTTTTTTAGTACATAGGATGGGAGGGAGTGGTGGAATTGAACCCTAGGCCTCTACTAGGATAAGCATGAACGTTTTAGTTACTGGAATCCCCTAAAAAAATTAGGTTTATAAGTCTTATTATTATTTGATCTATATGAAATGATAAATGCACGTCTTTTTTTATAGTACGAAGAACTCGTCGCACTTGTTGGGATTAGATCATACATACTATAAGAAAAGAGAAGCCAATAAGTATTGTTCCAAAATCCTGGCCTAACCCCGATTAGTTCTTGCCTAGGCGCTAGGTTCCTCTTGACCACCTTGGTTATTCTTAAGATTAAGCCCCGCCTAACTTCGTCATACTCCCGCCTACCCCTCGTCCGGCTTTGCCTAGGCGCTAGGCCCTAGTTTGCCGCCGACTAGCGCCTATCGTTTATAGTGTCAATAAGTGGTTCGTGAGCCACTTCAAATAGGTTCATTGCTTGCTCCGATCCCGAATAGGAGTGACAATCTCTGACACGACACGATAATCCGATATAAACACGACTCGAAGTTATTGTGAGAAACCTGAATATGAGCACGAGAAACCCAAACACGACTAACACGAATCTGACATGATGTTACCAATTTGTTTAAAACGTAGTGAGTTTTATATTTTTATTAATTTTCGATGTATTTTAACCATAACTCGAATCTGACCCGAAACAAAATATGAATCCGACTTGCCGACCCGAATTGTCACCCCTAGCACTGAATAAGATTAGTTCGGCATGGGCTACACGAGCTCTTAGTAGTTTACCGAATAAATTAATAGGTCGGACTATGTTGTGCTCAATTAGGCCCGTGAGTGAGTTTTCTGCTCATTGCAGTCATCTCCCATTATTATTTAAGACAATGTATTTCATTGAAATAAATTGCATAAAAAACAAATATCTTCTAAGGAATGGCTAATGAATTAAAAGTAGAGATGACATGCATGGCTTATTTATGAAAGAAAGGCTTCAAATTGATGCACCGCCACAAATTTCGTAAAAATATCGAATTCTTATACTATTCAAATCTACAAATTTATGAAGTGTGAGATCTTCAAATGTAGTAAAACCTTTATTTTATTGTTAAGATAAAGAACAAAGGGAGAAAATAAACAATATTCCCTTAGGGTGCATTTGGATAGAGGGATTTGGGGGAGGATTTGAGAGGAGAGATTTGAAATACTTAGCTAAATCCACACTCCTGTTTGGCATATAAATCCAAATTAATGGATTTCAAATACCTCTTTAACTTTTAGTTCATTTTCAAAGGATTTCAAATCCCTACCAAAACCTAGTCATTTGAAATCCATTCTTTATTTCCCTTTATGCTCACTTGCATATTCACACACATTTACACACATTGCACACATTTACACACATCACACACATTTACATACATTTACACACACTGCACTCACTACACACACTACACACACTTGCACACATTTACACACACACTGCACATATTTACACACACTACACACAAAATAATAAGATTATATTTTTTATTTTTATTTATTTCATATCAATTAAGAAAATAAATAGAGCTTCTTATTTTTTTTTATCAAAACTTAGGATGGATTTGAAATCTTTACACAAATCTACATTATCCAAATAAGCGGTGAATTTCAAATCCAATGACTTTGAAATCCTTTGGAATTTCAAATTTCTCTATCCAAATGGGCGCTTAGTAAAGTTTGAACAAAATCTATACAAAGTAATGCTTAAAATATCCGTTATTGGTTCAGAAAAATTCCATGTATGGAAAGAGGCTTTACAGCGAAGCTTGTCATAATTTTGTCACTGGATATAAAAATAAGGGATGATTTTCCACCAAAAAAAACAAACAGAGATTCGGACTAATTACAAAAAACTTCAAAGGTTCTTGAAAATTACAAAAAAAAAAAAAAAAAAAAAAAATCTTAAGGTTTGATTTCGTTTTACATTTTCCTCCTTCATAAGTAAGAAACATTTCAAAAGCCCCAATGATATTTATAGAAATATTACAGTTACCCCTTAAATTTAAGACATATAGGGTTTTTTTGGTAATTTTGAAACATCTCTTGATATAATTACAAAGAGACCCCGAGGTTTGGGCCGATTACAAAAAAATCAAGAGATGTTTCAAAATATTACGGTTATGAGTTACCCTAATCTAAGACATAATCAAACTTGAGGGTTTTTTTTTTTGTAATTTTGAAACATCTCTTGATTTTTTTGTAATTTGCCCAAATCTCAGGGGTCTTTTTGTAATTATCCCTAAAAATAATAACCAAGCAAGTTTCAAATCCCATGTACACATCCAAAAACTTTAGCCACTGGTAAAAATCCTCATGCAACAACAAAGCTTAATATGTAGCACTTAGACAAAACACTTGATAGTAATTCACTAAACCTATGAAGAGGCAGAAAATATTTGCAGCAGAAAAGACTAAAAAGCAAGTCTCTTGTGAGACGGTCTCACGGATCAAAATTCGTGAGATGGACCTCCTAAGGGCTCCGTCTTCAGAACATGAACCATGAAGAAACAAAAATAAACCTTAAAAATATGAACCATGAAAAATAAATTCGAAAAACAAAAATAAACCCAA
Organism: Rehmannia glutinosa; assembly: GCA_016081115.2. Taxonomy (NCBI): domain Eukaryota; kingdom Viridiplantae; phylum Streptophyta; class Magnoliopsida; order Lamiales; family Orobanchaceae; genus Rehmannia; species Rehmannia glutinosa. Next base: position 99,775,841 of record CM071934.1, on the reverse strand, counting down.
AAAATAAAAAATAAACCCTAAAAAAAACTGAAAATCCTAAAAACCCAAATCAATTAAAAATAAACCCAAGAAACAAAATAAACCCTAAAAAACAAATATAAACCCTAAGAAAAATAAAATCTGAAAAAAAGAACCTTTAAAATTTGTGTAAGGGCTCCGTCTCACGGATCTAAATCCGTGAGACCGTCTCACGCAAGTTTTTGCCAAGACTAAATTTCCAGGAAGATGGACATAAGAGAATCTCAAGCATTTGCTAGAAATATAGAGTTGCATTGCAATTAGCTCAAATGAATGAAGGGATAATTACAAAAACTCCCTGAGGTTCGTGACAATTACAAAAAAACTCAGAGATTTTTGAATATCGCAAAAAACCTATTGAGCTTTGTTCGACTTACATCTTCCCCCTTTATAAGCAAAAATATTTCAAAAACCACCCTGTTATTCTTAAAAATATTACAAATACCCCCTTAAATTTAACCTTGAGGGGCTTTTTGTAATTTTGAAACATCTTTGGGTTTTTCTTAATTAGCCCAAACCTCAAGGGGTCTTTTGTAATTATCCCTTGAATGAATAACAATCATCAACAATATTTTGGTTAACATGTGCGGCAAAGCCAACAATCGATACAAAAGTGTGAATACAAACGTATCTGGTATAATATCGAGGGTAAAAGCTGTGTAAGTGAAGCGTGCAAGTACTAAAGTTAAACGTTACAAGATAGGCAATAGAAGGCCCAAGGCAACATCAAACAGCAGCCCGATCGACGGTCCTCTATTTTCCAAGTAAATGACGAGTACGCTGATTGGCACCTTTCACTCGGAAATTTAGCTCATCCACATCATCCTGAACATGATCCAAACCTTTGTTCTGCCTGCATTGTGATAACCATGACAAAATAAAATCGAATTTGGTCAAGAAAAAAGCCGTTACGACAAACACGTGATGGGGAACCTTCGTAATATGACGTAAAATGACTAACCTATCAATTTCAGATCCCATGTCGATAGCCATATCCTTTAGCTCCCCCAAGAGATTACTTAAATCCGAGAGGGCATCATCTTGTTTCACCTTTTCTACCTGTCATCGTAAAATACAATTAGAAATCGGAATGTGCACATCTAGATAAACATTGCAGAATGTCTAAAATGACATTATATGTCGGTATATAAAGTTAAGCTTCCATAAGGAAGGCAACATGAATTAACCAGTTAAGTTTATACATCTTAAAGCTGTGTGGGCAAATATTTGCAGAGATGAAAGACAATATTTGCAAATAATGTCATTCAAATCTCAAAAGAATACAATATCTGCAAGGGATAATTACAAAAACTACCCTCAGGTTTCGGGTGATTAAAAAAAGACCCAGAGAAGTTTCAAAATTACAAAAAAGCCCCGAGGTTTGATTTTGCTTTAAATATAAAGGAATAACTGTAATATTTTTACAAATGTAAAGTGGGTTTTTGTAATGTTTTTGCTTATGAAGGGGGTAAAGTATAACACAAAATCAAATCTCACGTAATTTACAAAAACCTTTTTTTTTGTAATTATCCCAAACCTCAGGGATAGTTTTTGCAATTATCCCTATTTGCGGATATAAAAGACATGATTAGAACAGTGGTTACAATGTACTTCATAAGCAGGGCATCAAATTAAGGACCCTATCTTGATTTGAATGAAATTAAGGGAGTGCTTGCTAACACAAAATCAAATCTCACGTAATTTACAAAAACCTTTTTTTTTTGTAATTATCCCAAACCTCAGGGATAGTTTTTGCAATTATCCCTATTTGCGGATATAAAAAACATGATTAGAACAGTGGTTACAATGTACTTCATAAGCAGGGCATCAAATTAAGGACCCTATCTTGATTTGAATGAAATTAAGGGAGTGCTTGCAATCACTAAAAAAAAGTGCTTCTCAGCTTTTGGCAGAAAAAAAAGAATACTTTTAGGGTTTGCAAGTGCCAATTTCTGGTATTGATTCTGCTTCATTTAAACAAAATCTAAAAGCAACGAGATGGGTACTATAGATTTTTTGTTATGCTTTTGGATTGACTTTTATAAACAAATAAGCATTTTCACAACTTTTTCACGGAACCTCATCAGCTTTTGATTCTCAATTTATGATTCTATTTGCAAACAGTATCAACTTTATTTCAACTACTTCTATCTCTGCTACAACAAATAATTTCTTCTAAAAGCAGAAGTTTTTGCAAACACCCCCTAAAACTAGCAAGAAGTAGGAAATATCGTACAAAACAATAATAGTGTCTATAATTCAGGGTTCTGATGTAATTCAAATTTATTGCTATTTAGTTCTTGATACAAACTTATGAATAAACATCCGACGTCAGCAACATACCTCAACTTTCTGCAATGCATTTGTGGGTTCAGGAGGCGGTGTACGTGTATGTGACCGTTCCTTTGAGGCAGACGTCAACCCCAACCTTTCCCTCTGCTCCAAGTGGTTACCCTTTCTTTGTACTGGATCATCTACACGACCATCAAAGTGTTAAACCACAAGTCATGCGCAAAATGCTAGATTAGAACCGTGCATCTCAAATAAGCCAAACAGATCACCCTTGTAAACATGTTCCACAACTGAACATTAAATGATAACGGTAAGGCAGAAAAAATGACATACCTCTGGTGATTACGGGGCCTATTATTGGGCGAGTCATCTTAGGCTTCCATGTCTTGGAGAATATGCCCCCAAGACTTCCCAAAAGCTTCTCACCCTAAAATCAATTAGAAAAAAGTTGAGACCCTAAATGATCGATAGCAAAAGAATTTTACAACTCCGCAACATTTACAGATTAAACATGGAAGATGCAGCATCTAGTAGCATTATAATGTCTTCTAAAGTGAATCCTTCGGTCCATAAGCTCAGTTGGTAGGTGTGATATTACCATTTGTATTTGTTTCACTATGAGTAGATCAATTTCGATACGTCTTCTTTCAATTAACACAAATTGGCAAAAGAGAAAAGAAAATAAATTGAGAAATATTAAATAAAGTAAATGAGAGAAACGGTAGTCCTAAAACTGTCCGATAATATTCAAGGAGCCTGCAGTATTTCCAGTCAAACAGGATAATTCAATATCCATTAAAAAAAGTAGTTCAACCAATTTAGCAAAACATGCTGCTAGGATCAGATTATGATATGGAGCTTTAGCAAACAAGCAGAACTATGAGTATTCAACCACTATCAGATAAGCATGAGGGATACAAGATTGTAGTAGGTTTAAGCTAAATAGACACGGGGCTAAAAAAATGGGTTCTAAGAGAACTAAAGTTGAATGCAAGAGCTCAAGTTTCTGTTGTAACCTAAATTCCAGATTCAACATCATCCCCATGCCTCCTCTCTACCAGTAATACAATACACATATATAATTTTAAAGCATAAGCGCAAGTGATGCACGTTTTTGTTTTTGCTTAATTAGTGAATTAGGATCAAATTTTAACACTCTTATGAAGAATTGTGAAGCTTCACATGAGAAAAATGAAGGTAACACATATCATGCATAGGGATGGCGTTTGGGTGGGTTCAAACTCATATTGAGGTGGCTTCAAATTCGGACCCGCCCCACTTGGTGCGCAATACGTTGGGGAAGGGTCTTGCATTTATATATATTATTTCTAAAAATGTATATGTTTGAAATTCTTAGGATTGAGCCTTAAAATCCTTGATCGGGCATGTCTCTGGTTCAAATACACCCGCCCCACTGCCTTAATCATGTACTATAATTAATTCTCTCACACCCAAATTCCAAGCCTAGGCTGACTTGTAATATGTTAAATATCTATCAACTACCCGAAAAACAATTGTAATTTCGATAACACATACCCGACTAAGGTCATGCTCCATATCGGCAGCAACCATGTGAGTTCTTGTAATCTGCTCTCCCTGTTGATGCAAAGTGACCAAAGTTTTGGTAGCATCTTCTCTTATGTCCTCAGCAATCTTGAGACAATTGTTGACCGTCTTAGTAGTCTCCTCAGCTTTATATACAGCATAATTTTCCAGTTCCTGTACGGTCTGGTTCTCTGGTCCTCCAGCGTCACGGAAATCATTCTTGTATCTGTTTTTGGCTGCCGAAGTAAGAGACATTTGAGCAGATGAAACACCTTTCATCTCGTCATCATCGAAAGGATTTGTGCTCAAATCTGACGTAAACAGAGAAGGTTCCGAAGATGTTCTTCCAGAAGTTTTAAGGGTTTGTTTATTATCCGACTCATCATCAGAATCAAAAGGATTAGTACGGGTATTAACAGGAGGAAGCCTTTGATCTGCTGAGTTGTGTTTAGAAACCCCATGTATGGGAGATTTCTTAAGACCAAACATTTTGTACTAACACGAAAATGTAGGATGATAAAAGGCTATGTTTTCGGCGACGTTTACTTCTTATCAACAAAAGAATCTCAATGCGTCTCTGGATGAGCCTGAAAATTATAGAAAGCAAATTACATCAAACCATACGAGCATCCATGCTATTGATAAGCCATAGCTACAACCATAAGCAACACATAGGAAAAAATAATTTAAAAAGCTTTTACGATTGATATTGAAGAGTAAAGGCATCCAGAAATCAACCAAACAAAGCATTAGATAACATTTTCAAACAGGAATAATTACAAACAACCCCTAGAGGTTTGGGGTATTTACAAAAAAAAACCACAGAAGGTTCAAAACTACAAAAACCTCATTAAGGTTTGATTTTGCCTTACAGTTTTACCCCCTTCATAAGCAAAAAATATTTCAAACGTCCCCCATAAATTTATAGATATATTACAAATACCCCCTAAAACTAAGATGAAATCAAACCTCAAAGGGGTTTCTGCAATTTTGAAGCTTCTATGGGTTTTTTTTAAATACCCCAAACTTCTGAATTGTTTTGTAATTATCCCTAAAAAAAGTGGAGAGCAATCCTAATCAGAAAAATTAAACATCCAGAGTTTATTATAATTTTTCTTGCTCATCGTTCATTACCATCGAAAACATATGGCCTTTACCATTTACATATTTACATATGCAGAAACACAAGAAGAAACAAACAATATAGGCAAAAGGTTCCTCAAAAGTTCTAACACCATACAAAAGCATAAAAATCTTAATCAACAATATGATCAAACAAAACTAACCCAGAAACAGAAAATAAAAAGTAAGAAATATATACAAATTTCACAAGAAGACTTAACTCCCAGAAACTGAAAAACCAAGAATTTGGATTGCTCTACACAAAAATACACTCCAATAAATGTAACTGAATTACTGTGCACATACTGAGAGATCTCATAATCCCCTGAAGCAACAAAAATTAGACTTGGGTTTTTGGGCATTAATCTGATGAAAATATATAACCCAGACCAAAACAAAAAAAAAAAAAAAAAGAGAAAGCCGACACAAATTTCAACCCATGTTTCATTAATTATAAATACGAAATTTTGAACAAGCCCAGAAGCACAAAACAAGTTTAATCCAAAAATGTAATTATTTTAGAAAGAAATCTTGGCGGGGGTACCTGAATTTCAAGAAATATAAAGAGATGATCTTTGTATTGGAGATAGCTCCGAGAGTAACGCCTCTTTCTAAAATTCAACAAATCTAGAGCGATAAAATACAGAGAGAGATAGTGGGAAATAAATTTTTGAAGTGTTTATCAGTTCCATATGGAGAAAACGAATAAATAAATGGGAAAATTATTGTCAAGAGAAGTTGGTCGGAGATGCAGGTTGAGTAGTGTACTGAGAAAAAAATAGGAAATTGCAATTTGAATATTCAAAATTGTGTACTAAAAATGAGATTTATTCATCTGAAAAAAATTGAATTATAGTAATTTTATATTTGATGAGGCCTAACTTAGGCCATCATGTCTAGAGACATCTAATCATGTCTGATATAATCCATGAGACAAACACTATATTTAAACAGAATTTGGATTCAAACTCACACACATGAAAATAATCAATTTTTTCTGTATGTGCTTAGGATTCATCTCATGAACTTAGATCTATGAAACGGTTTTACATAAGACCTCCTCATTATTTTTTTACCTATAAATATATCTCTTCGTGTAATGCCTGTAATGGTATGCATACCTTTATATTCTATAGTTATTATACACTCTTGCATTATTTTACTCCAAATAAAATGTCGCATGACTTCAGCATCAAAGACCTATAAGTATCAGAGGGGTTTCGACGGGAGACCTCCCGACCTCCTACTAACAGTTTGTTTGGTAGGTTTCCGTTCTTGATGGTTTTCATCTAGAACCCATTAATATTTTATTTAACCATGTATTTGTGAGTTAACATATATTATTTTATATTATCTTTTTTTAAAGATAATTAAATATAAAAAAATATATTATTTTATTTTAATTATGACTATCCAATTAATGATTAGGAAAATTACTATCACTATTTCACAAAATTAGTAAATATTATTTTGAAATATATTACACACTTTTTAGATTTGTGATGAATATGAAATTTACAAGTATAAATGTATTTGTTAGTAGAAAATATATCCTATTATATAGTTATTTAATATGAATTACATCAAATTTAATAATAGCCACTGAATGTAAATATACCATAAAATTTTGGATAAATTGAATGCTAATTATTACTTAATCAAGTTGAGTAATTATTAGAATATAAGTCTATTAATTTTAAGATACTTTTAACTTTTAAGTGTTTTAATAAAATAATAAGTAATGACAATTACATCATTTTTCTACAAAAACCCTCGCATGGTTTGGCCTGATCACAAAAAAAAAATTATATATGTTTTAAAATTATAAATTATTCTCTTAGATTTGAATATGTATTAAATTTAAGGGGATAACTGTAATATTTATATAAATATTAGAGGATTTTTGAAATATTTTTTTACTTATAAGTAGAAAAATATAAGACGGGTTTTATTGCAATTTTCAGATTTGTAATTAGACAGAACCTGGGGCGGTTTTCTGTAATTATCGCTTAATCAACCCCACTTACAATTCGACCGTTCACAATGAAGAGACGCAACTCAATCAAATCACAAAGTTACAAATTCGACCGTTTTCTAATAAGGATAGGTTTTGGTGGGTCGGGTGCAATGGATCATCAGATTCCTTAGCCAGAAAGCTAATTGGACATCGCTCTGGGCTTTTTTATACTGGACCGCAAATCAGCCCAAAACAAGCCCATTCATGGGAACCAAACGGACCCCTATGAGTACAATATTTAGGAGTAAAGTACTTAAATTCATGGTCCATCATTTATAAAAGAATCTTCCAATTATTAGAATATATTAAAATCATCTTTAAATTTTTTTTCCTCACTCATTTCATAATTCCAAGGACAGTCTAATTGTAATTTGTAAATAACTCATTATTTGGAAAATGCATTTACCCGGAAATCATATATTTGTCCAATGGTTATAGGACTTTCATACTCATAACCAGTGTTTTAAATACCGTACCGGTGATCAAACCGGCCAAGCCACCGGTATGTGGTTCAACCGGTCGGACCGGTTCAACCGTCGGTTTTACCGGTTTTAATAAAAAATATTTATTTGAAATTATATTATATAAAATATGAATATAATTTATTAATATAGAAGGGAAAGTTGTATATGTTTTAGTTAAAACGAAAAAATGTATATATTTAGCTCAAAATGACATAAATATAATTAAATATTAAGTTTATAAATTTTATTTTTATAAAAAAAGTGAAAAAAATAGAAAAACTAAAAAAAAAAAAGCAAATTCCGGTTCAACCGGTTTTAGGCCGGCATGACCGGTATTGTCCGGTTTGACCGGTATTGACCGGTTTAACCGTTAAAACGGTTATTAAGACCTTACCGTACCGGTCCGACCACCGGTATCCGGTATAACCGGTTGAACCGGCCGGTACGATACGGTATTTTGAACAGTGCTCATAACAGAAGTTAGGGGTTCGATTGCCACCACTCCATCTCCTTCCAGGATATGTACTCAAAAAAAAAAAAAAATGCATCCACCCATCTTGAGTATCATTCTATTAGAAATTCAGAGAAATTTACCCTTACAGGCATCAGTAAGTAAAAATTTCTCACTACCTCCGAAGCTCCAACATCTTATAAGATATTACAACCATATTGTATAAATTGTGGACTTTAACACCTTTATCACATGTGATAATGATTAGAGGTGTCAGGCCCGACCGACCCAAATATTAGACTAGATTGAGCCAAGAATTTCCAGGCTCGAAAGGACCGAGCCAATTTGGTCCGACCTAATGGGCCTACGGCCCGGTCAACCCGACATAAAATGCACTACACGGTCAGGGTAGGCCGTGAAAAAATTGCTCCAATGGATCTCGGTCGGCCTGACCCAGTTTTACCCTTTGGCCCATCAGGCACGTACGGGGCTGGTCCAACCCATCCTGATTGACACCTCTAATAGTGATATAGGTTGCTTGTTGACTTTTAACACGTTTGGTATGGATGGGATTGGGTTAGAATATAGGATTACATGTGTGTAGTGATACACACGGTGGCTTGTAATTATTGCTACAAATGCAATAGTAAAAATTTGTGTATATATTTATGGGAAATGAAATGGGAAGTATACACGGATTTCCTTCCCACGTTTTGCTATCATGCACTAATTTGTCATTTTCTCTCTACATGAATGTGCTGCGTGCATATCTTTCATCTTTCGTATGTATATATTTTAATCCCGTAACTATAATTTTATCATATAAAATACGAATTATTTACTATATAAGACACATTTTTAGAACTTATTTTAAAATAAATAGTTGAAATTTTATATAAAATAAGCAAGAACTAATATTATCTTTGGCATATATAACAGCTTCTAAGAAAATTGTGCAGTAATAAATAAAAGAAAATCATGGTAATTTCTTTAGTATATATAACAATTATCCCGCATATGATAATTGCATCATGATATTTATACTTCACAACAACTAATTTTCTCTTTGGCAACCCTAATCCAGTTGATGAAAACTCAAAGTTTTTTTACTTGAAAACATCAACTGGAACCAACAACATTTTCAGTGAGAAAATGCTAAAAAAAATCACATTCAAAAATTGCAATAAACACCCTGCATCTAAAATAATTAAACAAAACCAAAAAGAAATATTCCTTCAACTATCGACACCGAAACGACTTAGAAACGCGCGGAGTTGATATGCATTTGTAACTCAGGCTATTCACACAGCACTCTTTGAAAGCAATTCTTCAGGATTTCAATTTTCCCTTCAGAACCATTGATGATATGCAAAACTAATTATGTGCTCAAAAAAATGTGGATGACAGATCCGCACCTAGGCTCAGATAACCGGTATGAATTGGGGTCTGAGACGAACGCACCTGCAGTAAAATTTGTATAAGCATGTTAAACATTGTAACAAGAGTGCCGCCAAGGTTTCATAATCTCTATGGAAAATAATTACAACAGCAAGAAGAAAGGCATAATTACAAAAACTACACAAGAGGCTTGGGTAATTACAGAAAAACCCAGAGGTTTTTAAAAATTACAAACATCCCCTTGAGATTTTATTTTTTATTACACTTTACTCCTTCATAAGCAAAAACATTTCAATATCCCCTTTACATTTGTAAAAATATTATAGTTATATCCCCTTACATTAAAGGCATAATCAAACCTCAGTTTTTTTTTGTTTTTTTTTTTGTAATTTTGGAACTTCCCTGAGTTTCTTTTAATTACCCTAAACCTCAGGGGTAGTTTTGTAATTATAAAAAAATGATAAGATGACTCAAGAGCCGCAAACCTTGAACACAAATTTCACATGAAGAAGGGCACATTTAATTTTGAGGCCTTAGTCTATGTTTTACTGATTCCTGACAACAATATCTTGAGGGCCGATGGATTTCTTCCGTTCTTTTGCAATCTTCATTTAAACATGAAAAAGTTAATCGATAATCTTGAAAGTTGAAACTTCTCTTCCTTGAAGAACAGAGAAGATCAAGTTTCACCTACCTGAGCCTCCAATTCAGCTATTCTATGTAAAGATATTTGTTCGACATTTGCACGACGTTTGCACTCTTCTTCAAGCATGAGTGTCAGTTGATACCTTAACTCAGCCATTTCCTGAGCTAAATCCTCTGCTTCTTCTTTTGCTTTCAATCTTTCCGCTCTTAGTTCTTCCTGCAAAATATTCTCAATTATGTTTGCAGAGGAAAATAATAAAACAATGATAATAATTTACTTATTTAATTATTGTTTCTTTTTTTCATATTTCCCAACTATGCTATGACTTGAACCACTTATGAAATATGATGTGTCCACATTGCAGTATTATAATTTAGGACAAATTTTAAGGATAGCTCTCTCCCATGGATATCATGCAACATACCTTAAGCCGTCTTACAAGAAGTTCATAGTCATCTATCTGACGTGACATTTCAGCCATCTTGCTCCTTAAATCTGCGTCAGGTGCCCTTGGAATGGCAAGTTTAGAAAAGAGAGGGCCCAAAACTGTACCATATGTGCTGCACGTGTAGGTCAAATTAAAAGGAGTCCAAATAAGTCGAAGATGCACTACACAGATTATAATTACAGCGTATATCTAAAAAAAGATTGTAATTACAGCGGTTATAATTACAGCAGATAAACGCTCATGCCTAATGGAGGATATATATACCCATTTGGGACCTGACCAACTACCCAGATAAGGCCTTAAAGCCCCATATGAATTAATTTTGTTGGCATAACTCTATCAGAGTAGAGTGAGGTTGGTGTACACATAGAGGTCCAACATTTTATTATCTGCACATAAAGATCTGCGCAAGTTATGGGCACTAATTCCACTTAATGGTGCAATAAGTTCTAATGCCTATCACTAATATCATTTTTGAAGAACTCTTTTATATTAACCATCAGAATGGAAGTTTCAAATCTTAACATACATAATCGTGTTAACCATTGGGGTTAGCCCAGTGGCCATCACCCCTTTGAGTGAAGAGGCCCAAGTCCGAGTCTCTGCAATGACAGGGCCGAATTAAAAAAAAACATACATAACCGTGTTTGTTAAACATACAAGGCATATATGCAAAATTGTATCATCAATTATGAAATCATTATTAGCCAACAAGAACCTGAAGTTTTCTCCCTTCAGATTCAACTTTCTTTTCCCTATTATCTGTTGCTTTGATTAAAAATGACACTGTCCACAACATATTTACAATGCACCATGATACTATTGATTATCTAAATGACCTTTATCAAAGAATGAGGAAACTCATGTTTCTTTTACACTTGTGCATTAGAGGAAACAATAGGAAAAATTAAGAAAAGAAAAGGAAAAAAAAAAGGCAAGATAGCTTAGCAAGAAACATAAAGAGAGAGAAAAACAATTTTTTTAGAGAACCTCTTTCAGGGGCATAAATAAGTCTGACAGCACTCAATTTCAGCACTAAATAGTAGTAGGTTAAGGTATATTTTCAATTTTCTTTTTCTAGTCACCAGTAATAACAAAAGTTTAAAGTGAAACTGTAAAGTATAAATATCACTGTTCCAATCTCACATGATTAGTTAGTTGTTTGTTACTTATTGGAAAACCTTAGTTTAATATTTGAACGTTCCAAATATCAGTTGATCGCTTGGCAAACTAGTTGTCCTAGGTAACAAAATGAGGTCATAATGAGGCAATTTCTTTTTTAAATATCTGATTCTGCCATCTCAGTTATCTCACGCCTTTCTAGCATGACCACTTGGGATTATCACTATCAAATCATCTTGCAATGCCGCGAGGCATGGGTTAGAATCCAAGTTTCACTCTTTTTTAATCCTTCAGTAATTTTGTCACTCAACATGAAGTTGATGGTGAAATAGATGCATTCAGACTAATCTTTAATAATAGCAGGATTCCGATAATGGGTTGTGAAAGCTCGTTCCTCTTTCTTCTTAGGGATAATTACAAAAGCTATCCCTGATGTTTGGGTCAATTACAAAAAAAAGAAAAAACAGCGATGTTTAAAATTTGCAAAAAACCCCTAGAGATTTGATTATGTGTTCAATGTAAGGGGGTAATTGTAATATTTTCACAAATGTAAGGGGGTGTTTGAAATGTTTTATGAAAGGGATATAATGTGACACAGAATCAAACCTCACTGGATCTTTTGTAATTTTCAAAAAACTGTGGGATTTTTTTATGAACCCAAACCTCGGGGTTAGTTGTTGTAATTATCCCTTCTTATTATTCAGGTAGGTAACTAACATGCAGACAATATAAGGTGAAGATTAAATGCAAAACTTCACACACAGATACACACACAGGCGTTTTAAGCTTACCTCATATCTTTCTCTAGTTTACCAAAGGACTGGTTATCAGTTTCCCCCAACCACTCATGAAACTGCTCTTTCACCTTTTCGACAAATGCTTCGATATTCATATCAGACCTTTGGAGCTCTTCTTTCAAATCTTTATTTTCCTTTTCTAAGCTGTCAATCACCTTATTTGCATCCAGATATTGAAGCTGAAGATCTCGAATCAACTCATGCAACCTGGAATTTTCTTGAGCTTTTTCTTCCAGTAATTTCTCAGTTTCAAAAAGATTCTGCTCAAGGATATTGACTCCAGCTTCGTGTCTCTATTTCACATTGATATTCCAATGCCATAGATGAAATCGATTCCTCAAGCTTTTCAACGCGCGATGCTGAATTTCTTATTATAACTTCTTTATCCTCTATTTCTTGTATTAACATCAACCTTTCAGATTCGGACATCTTCAACTGTTCCCTTAACCTTCCCACCTCCTCGACAGGATTTCCCATATCTGTAAGTTTCAAATGAAGACTGCATACTTGCTCACCTGGACAGCCTAGGTCCGAGTTCCTCGTGTTCAGTTGATCCTGCAGGTAATCTGTGAGAAAATTTATAATTCATTGAGTAAAAAAGGAAATATAAAAAGTCATTGGAGGAGAATTAATGCAAGAATAGTCTTAAAAAAGTTATATTGACACTAGAAGACAAGTAAGCTAAGCCATCCTCTTCTAAACCTTTAAAATATCTTTTAAAAGAACTAGTTGAAGGTTAATCAGAATTCAGAACAATACAGATACTAAAGATCATTCAACCCTAAACTTTGCAATGGATAGATGATATGAGCATACGGATATACAGACATGAAACTTCAGGAAATGGGCAGGAAGATATGTAGATATACATCTATATAAGTAAAGCAACTATAACTGAGGATTCAAAATTCTTCAATGTCTCATTTATTTTGTTTACGAGGAAACAGCCACCCTTAAATAGGTATCTCATTTTAATTTCTAAGATGTAAAAAAGGAAAGGGAAAAGACAAATTCAATCCTCAAATCGTGCCATTAGCAGTAGCTTGAGTTGACCCCTGTTGACGATTACCGGAAGCCCAAGAGTTTGAAGTGAAAAATGACTAAACATGTACAGTTACAACAAAAAAGATGATATATATATAATATATGTATAAAAATAATGCCACCACCTATTTCTTGGCTGCAATTATTGAGTTCTCTTTCCAAATCTGCAATGTGTTTCTTGTCTTCTTCACGGGATTCGGATAATGTCTTAACATGGAATTCCAGTCTCTGCATTAAATAGAACTGCAATTTAGTGTCTCCGAGACCAGCCACGTCAAATCTCAGTTTATTCCTTCTTTATCTTAAATTCCTTAAACCTTGAATGGGTAATGCAAGATTCCATCTTCGAGATTTCAAAAGAAAAAGGCTATGTTCTACCATTCTAATCCAGTAATAATGCTTTCTCAAATTGGATAAAGACAAAAAATACTAATTACCAAAAAACTTTAAACACTAAATTACGTGAACTGCCTGACAGTAGTGAAAGGACAAATGTGGCATCCCAAAGGTAGTTCAGACACTAGACATACACATCATTGGAACCACAACTGGTTACGCAATAGAAAGTCAACATGGAGAAAACCATTACAACCTAGACATAACACTTTCCATATAACAGAAAACGAAACATGTTAAAACAGTATGTTGAGGAAAAAATTTACTACGGGGTCATAAAATGATTTATAACCTTATGATATTATAATGTAACTAAAAGAAAAGGTAATACTCTGATTAGATCAAAGCTCTGGGACTTTGAATCTCTTAGCATCTCCTTTTCCTTCGTCAGCTGTATCAGACAAAACAAAGCGCAAGTATTAATGCAGAACAATAGGCAATCATAGGTATGCAACTAAAACATCTAGTTCAAATGACCAAATTAGAAATGAGGCAAAGACAACTGATTGATAGCAAGGAAGTTAATAATCTGCCTTTCTCTAGCAGGCTAGCAGCATCCACTTCATAGGGAAATGTCGCTCCAACACTTAAACAAGTTGAAGTTAACCATCCCCATTTCCAGAAGTACCATGGGAACTTATTCATTTTGCTTGTTTCAACTGTCAATTGTTTATTCTAACAAATGCGTAGTTTCCACTACAATACTTTGAACTCGTTAATCATGACAACAGCCTCATCTCCGAATAAGACAACAAAATGAAAATGCATTTCAAGAATTTGGACATGCATTTAATTATAACAAACTGATGACTATAATCAAACAAGAAAGAAGATCCTGTATCACAAAACAACATCAATTTAAGGAAAAGTATATTTATCTTTATTCTATCTTGCCTTCCAGGTTTCCAATTTAACCAATCAAATTGGGAACATAGATTTACCTCCTTAAACCGTTCCCTGATCTCCACCAAATCGTCAGCATCTAGAGAACAATCACTACCGCCACTTAGTCCACCCGACATCTGCAAATAACGATTTCAATACAAGCATATACACCCACAGAAAATATTGAAAGGCTTCTTTTGCTTATTTTCTTTATATTTCCTTTAGAAAAAATCATCAAGTGAATGTATGATTATCTGGAGAGAAAAAAAAAACAGAAAAATATTAACACAAAAGGAAAAATAGCACAAAGCCCCATAAAACATAAATTCTTTGACAACAACAATACAGAACAATATTAAAAAACTGCTACTAAGAGATTGGTGATTGATCAAATAATTATAACATAATAACATTCATGTTTCACGAACCCAGACCTTAATCCCGCCATAATAAAAAGCTAAGAACGAAAGGGAGGAAAAAAAAAGACCCTTGAAAATAAGGTTAAATATTAGCAAAAAAAACAAGAAGACATTTCGAAAAAATGCTTCAAAAATGAAAGTTTTTCACAAAAACCTTGAAATAAAAAATAACGACGAACAATTGTTTGCAGGAAGATAGAAGGAATTACTGATTCTGGGGCGTTCAATTCCGCATAATTACCGTAATGAAGAGCTTGAAATTACGAGATGTGGGTTACCCTTGCGCCCCTTTACCTGAAAGAATTGTGAATTTGATTCAGGTCTTTCCTGTTTTGCAATTGTTACAATATTTTTCGAATATATTGAATCATTGACGATGTTTGACAGTGGGGAATGACTAATCAGAATGATGTTCGAATTGGCAATAATATTTGAAAAATATTTGTAGATTTCCCTACTCGATTCGAGATCAATTGGTAAAAACTCGTTGAGTGTGATTCATTACGGTTCATTAACATAAAGAATCGAGCTTGAACATATTTTTCGATTTGATAAGATGTACAGCTCGGCTCAAGCTCGGCTCAATTAGTTAAAATAAAATACGTGTAAAAATAAAAAACAAATGTGCATAAAAACATGAAGCTACTCGAGCTCGATTGTGTTCATCTCGACTAAAACATAATTTTTTAAGCTTGATTAAAATTTAAACAAGCTTGGACAATATTATGTTCGGCACGACTCGACTCGACTCATTTACACCCCTAGTTACATGTACCATGAAACTTTGGAAAATTGTGAATTAACCCCATGAAGTTTGAGATGTTTACATTCACGGCCTTTTAATATTATAGCTTTTAGTGAAATTAATAGAAGAAATCATCTCCAAAAAAAAAAAAAAAAAAAAAACTAATAGAAGAAAAATATAACTTGACTTAGGAAATGTCACGAGGAATTTCTTAATAATTATCATTTTGATACAAGAATGTGGAATATGGAAAAAGTATTTTAATGCCTAATATACATAAATTTACTATTTCAATCAATAAATTTACTCTTTCAATCAATGTTCGAGCATATTAAGCTATCTTGTGTAAGTATTTGGAGTCAGTCTTCGTAACTCAATTTTGAAAATGTAGAGATGGTTGTTCGTGCTGGTGTTTGTGTTTGTTGCACCAGTTTGGTTAGTCTTCCCTGTAGGTAGTGATTTAGTCTCGCTGGATGAGAGTGTTCGAGCTTGTTTCCATCACTCCTTGATAATTGTTAGTGCAATGAGTCTATTTTGCAAGTTGGCAATGCGTGTAATTTAAAGTTTAAGTTAACAATAAAAGTTATATTGTTTATGAAAAAAAATATATGTACACATTTTATTTATAGCTCTGATTTGATCACAATAATGATTGAGCAACGTACCCAGACGTCTATTCATTTAGTTAGAGAACGCTAAGGGAGTGCTTGTTTGTGCGATTTTTCCCTTCCTTTTATTTCATAGGAATTTCTCACGAAACGTGCGTTATCTATGAAACATTCAAAAAAGATTATATTTATTCGTTCTCACTTTTACGATCATCAATCATATCCATATATAATTTTAACAAAAAATAATCAAACCAACTACCTTCATTACAAGTAAAACAATATTCACTCTCTTATTTTTCAAATAAAACATCACATTTAATCACTATTACACTAAAAATAACTATCACGTCATCAACTTTCATCAACACATTTTCATTTCATATCAAATAACACTTTCCGAAAAATATATTTATTTTCCGAAATATTTTTTCACACTGTTCTCTCGATAAGTCGAAAAAGATGAAATGAAAGGTCAATTAATCACTCCTTTCATATCATATTGTGGCTCCTTAGCTTGAGTGGGTTGTTTCATCTTCGAACAAGTCTTCGTGTCTCGGTTCAAACAGGTAAAAAGTTTATTTATTTATTTATTTTGCACTTTTTCCTATCTCTATTAATTCAACCTTGGATGTGTATCTCAAGTACGTTCATAATTATTTCAAAAAGACAAAAACTGTCGTCAGACAGTCTAATGGGCCCAAATCTGTTAGACGAATTCCAAAAATCGATCCGCTAACGTTTTAATTTTATTAGCAGGGACCGATATTAGTAGTCTCATTGAAAAATATTAGTACATAGTTCATTTGAAAATATTAGTTTTTGCAATATTGAACATTGATATAATAACACGAGAGTACTGGAAATATTAGATCTTCATCTGAAAAATATCACTAGTCTATCTAAAAACTATTACTACGTAGTTCACTTGAAATATTTAATAACCCCATAAAAAATGTTAGCTTTGTTCATCAAAAGTATTATCAGTCCCCGTTAAACATATAAGTAGTTATCCTGAAAAATATTAATTTTTCTTGAAAGATTTTCAATAATTCACCTAAAAGTATTATTTTTTCTAATTAAAATATTAGTGGTCCAACTGAAAAATATTAGTAGGTCCTCGAAAAAAATATTAATATTCCAATAGGTTAGTGAGGACCTGAGTCGCTAGATTTATTTCCGCTGATTAACCCTCTCCGGCTCTCACAGTTCGCATCGCAAATGAATTTCTCCGATACTATAGAACGATGATATGAGAAGAAACTGGTATGGAGAAGTAGGGAGGCACACGGCGCCGAAGTTGCAGAGGAAACTCCCAGCATCTAATTTTTTTAATTTATTTTTTAATGGAAAAAATTATATTGCAGAATCGAAATCGATTCCAAACAGATGCTTGGTAGATTCTCAGGATAGGTGCTGGAATTGGTCGAGTAAGGTGGATTTTTGGGCTGACGGCGGCGACAGAGTTATTGAAATACTGGGTTGTCCTGTAGATTGGTGCTAGCGTAAAGGGGCGAAGTATAATACCCGTATTTCTCCTTTCCATTATCATCAGTTGGTCAGGTACATTTATCTCCACAATTCTGAAACTTGAATCTGTGCCTGCATGCTTGATTAAGGAATGTTTATGTGTCGAATGGCTCTTTGCAATCTGTTTTTCTCTACTAGTGTTTCCCCTTTCGTTCTGATTCTTGGATTTGTCAACAAATTATGATCTAAGTTCTGGAATTTGTGCTATGAATCGGGGTGCATGGTTGATTTGGAAGGTTAGAGAGCTGAAATTGTGTTAGCTTTATGGTTTGGGTTTGTGATGTGAAGTTGCATTCCATGGGAAGTCCAATTATGTGAGTTAGGTTAAGTTCACAATTATTTAGATGGGTATAAATTCATATAGATATACAGATTGATATGTAAATATATATTTGTATGGAAACCTTAAGGAACTTGTGCATACTGGATATACCATTGGATTGTTTATGTCTGAAGTAATTTTGGTGATCCTGGTGGGATTTTGTTGATTGCTTGAGTTTGTTTAGTTTAGATCTTCATTTTGTTAACTTGAGACTGTCTAAAGTTAGTTCCTCAAGTTCGGTCCAGTGTATAGTTGGGGTTTCTAACAACTGAGAGGTATGGCAATACACACAAAAGTTTTGAATATTAAACACTATATCAGACCCAAATTTCAAGTTGGTATATTTAAAGCAATGAGTAAATGAATTGAAGGAGGAAATACACATTTGGCATGTAAAAAACAATAAAAGCATGTGGAAGAAACTGATCCAGTGTTTGGTGTTGTTTTGTCGTTATGAAAATGATCTGGGAAAATGGTTACACTTTCTACACTGGATTCACATATGTTTTTGTCCAGTACATTGTCATATCAAATTTTGTTTTCTATATAATACATTACCATTATATTACTATGAAAAATGAAATATATATATTCATAATAATGTAATGATTGGAAGTTGTATGTATATTTACTTATTTATGTAATTATTGACATTTGTGTAACAATATACGTAAATATTTGTAATAATTGGAATATATATGTAAAGTAATAATTATAGTTTCTTTAATAATACTTGGTAGGAGTAGAAAACTTCTTTTTGGAGTTAAATGTTGGTTCCATTTTTGGAAAAATCCATTCTACCCTAATTGCGAGTTTGTGTCACGTGTTGGACAGTTATAATTTGGGGTTTATCCGTTTATGGTAATTAGGAATCTGACTTGGACTTATTTTCTGTCCTGTCCTTTTCCTTGTCTTTTCCCTATGTTTTGCCGAGAAAGCCTGCTGATTGAATTCACAATTTAGCTTTATCTAATTTTTTCAACATTTATATATCGGTCATAATTTGGTTCCATATGATTAAAAGTCAATATAATGTTTATACCTATACCTTATGTTCGTTATATATTTTGTATTTATATTTGCATATGCAACATAGACTGCGGAATTAGATCATCAGACTTGATATGGCTGTTGCTATTGCCAAAGCAAAAGTTCATAATGCTAGAGCAAATTCCCATTTAATGCCTCATCTGAGCATTTCCATTTACTGACAAACAGGAACAGTGTGTCAAGTGAAGAATGAAGATAGTGACGTACAACGTGAACGGGCTGAGGCCTCGTGTCTCACAGTTCGGGTCTCTCCGCAAATTGCTCGATTCTCTTGATGCCGATGTCATCTGCTTTCAGGAGACGAAGCTGGCAAGACAAGAAATGAGAGCGGACTTGGTGCAGGCGGAGGGCTATGAGTCTTTTTCTCTTGCACTCGCACTTCTGATAAAGGCCGAACAGGATATTCTGGTGTGGCGACATTTTGCCGTGTCAAGTCTGCATTTTCTAGCAATGAAGTAGCTTTGCCAGTCTCTGCGGAGGAGGGTTTCACTGGTGTTCTTAAGATTTCCTCAGGGTTTGGGAAAAGTGAATATCCGTCAACAATTGAAGGGCTAGAAGATTTTCCCACTGATGAGCTTCGAAAAATTGATGGAGAAGGACGTTGTATTATAACCGACCATGAACATTTTGTTCTTTTCAATGTATATGGGCCTAGAGCTGAATGTGATGATACAGAAAGAATCCAATTTAAGCTCAAATTTTTCAACGTACTACAGAAAAGGTGGGAGTCTCTCCTAGGTCAAGGACGACGGATAATTGTTGTTGGGGATCTCAACATTGCTCCCTCTGCTATAGATCGTTGTGATGCTGGACCAGATTTTGAGAAGAACGAGTTTAGGACTTGGTTTAGATCTTTACTGGTGAGAAATGGAGGTCCCTTTTCTGATGTTTTTCGAGAAAAACATCCTGAGAGAAGAGAAGCCTACACATGTTGGCCTACAAATTCTGGCGCGGAGGAGTTCAACTTTGGGACACGAATTGACCACATTCTTAGTGCTGGGCCATGCTTACATAAAGAAGAAAATAAAGGACATAGTTTTGTGACTTGCCATGTTAAAGAGTGTGACATATTAAGGCAGTTCAAACGTTGGAAACCTGGTAATACACCTAGACATAAAGAGATAAAGGCAAGAAATGTCAAACTGGAGGGCTCAGATCATGTTCCTGTCTATACGAGCTTGATGGAGATCCCCAATGTTCAACAGCACAACACTCCTTCACTATCTACGAGATATTGTCCGCAGGTCTATGGATGTCAGCGGACACTAGTGTCAATGTTCGCGAGAAGGCAACCTGAAGAAATTAGCTTATCTGGAGAATCCAGTTCTATTCCAGATGATAGTGTTGTTGTTCAAGTGTGCAGTCAACTCATTAAAAGACCCCAACATGCATGTAACCCATCTTCATCAGACTTGATTCATGAAGGTGTATTTTGTACATCAGATGACTGTTCTGAAGGGTTATATAAAGACTCACCTTCTGACTTACCTTGCTCTGAAATTGGTCATACTAAGTCATTTTCGCCAGTGGTTTATAAAAAAAAAGCAAGACAAAGTCAGTGGTCTCAGCTTTCAGTGAAATCATTTTTCCAGAAAACAGTAGGTGACAGTGGTGATTCAGATAGTGTTTCTGATAAGGAGCTTACTCAAGCAGATATCTCCATTCCTTGCTGTGAATCAAATGAAACTCTCACTGACGGTGGTGAACAGGATGCTGCAAAGGAGTGGCAGTCAAAACAAAGCACATCAATGCAAGAAGATGATACGTCACAACCTTCAGAAAAAGATAAGAATAATGTGGCCTTAGTTGAGTGGCAAAGGATTCAGCAACTTATGCAAACTAGCATACCTCTTTGCAAGGGCCACAAGGAACCTTGTGTTTCTCGAGTGGTGAAGAAATCTGGACCTAATTTGGGGCACCGATTCTATGTCTGTGCACGTGCTGAGGGACCTGCATCGAATCCTGAAGCGAACTGTGGTTTTTTCAAATGGGCTACTGCAAAATCAAAGAACAAAAGATGATTTTGATGGGTGATGAACCTTGAGGACTTAGGTTGATATTCAAATTTCATCAATGAAACCGTATGCTCTATCCGCATTTTCTTGAGTTCACTCCATGCTTCTAAAGTCAATTTACTTATCACAAGTTTTCCTTTTGGGACGTCGCCATATATCTCAGAAAATAGGAAATCGAGGATAAACAGCCTTGGCACGCGGATAATTATGTGAATACCAGAAGAGTTAAAGCTGGAGGAATGACAGGTAGTTCTTCAATTTCTTTCTGAACAGATTTCTACGTGACACTCTGAAAGTCTTTCCATGGAAATAAACTTTAGGGATTGTAATAGATTGGATTTCGACAAACCCTAAGAATATCTGTCCTGGCCCAGTTTTCCCTCAACCCCACATCCGGCCAAAAATCCAAATTTGACAAATCCAATTTGATAGACTCGTTTACTTCCAAATTGTTAAAAATATAAATACTGTTTTTCCCCAAAAATTGCTGAAGTTCTGAAATTTTATGGAGATGAGTTGGTTTGCATGGTTGATTTGGAAGGTTAGATTGTAATGCCCCATGACTTAAGTCTTGTGACATCACAAATTGGAAATTCTTACATTCATGGTTTGACTTATTTGTGAGTAAGCTTAAAAATATTTGAGGACTCTTCAAATAGAAATCTGAGTTAATGATAGAACTTTGTGTACAAACAATTTTGCTATCTATTTCAGCAAATACTATATGACCTACATCTTTTAACCAAAAAGAGAAAAATAACTATAAATTCAATTACCACGACGTTTTTAGTAGACGTAATAGACACATAAATGGTTATACAGAAAGTTTTTCATAATTTGGACGTGCATATATCAACCTAAATGGTTATGCAGAAATTTGGTCGTGCATAAATCAACCTAAAAACTTGTTCTGTATATGAGAATTAACTAAATTCTGGAATTTCTGTTTTCAGTGAACATATAATAAAGAAAATCAAGAACTCATGAAATACATGCCGTGGGGGCTTGAAATCTTATCGTGTTTATAACATGTATATCAAAGTTAGCTAATTTTTCCAGAATTATTTGCCATCATTTACCACAGTAAAAGGAAACACAAACTCTAAATTCCAATTCTGTCAGATTATTTTGAATTATGCGCAGCAATAATGTAAAATTTATTTATCCTAAAATATACGGAAAAATTCTAGAATTTTCAGTGGTTCCTAAACACAGAGAAGATTATCATATAAAATTTTCGGAATATTCTTAGAACATCCAGAAAACGAAATTCATGTCCATATCTAAGCTATCACATATTTCAGTAAAAACATATGGTACTTTAAGCATCTTGAATAATAAACACACTTCTTCATACTTAAACAAATTTATTTTAGTGACTGGACAATAGAAAAAATTGAAAACATTTATTCTATTATTGCTTGATAGATCTTCCAAATTTCCATGCCGACGCCTCGTCCGCTGTCCATCCAACCCTTCTTCCTATCCTAACCTGCTGTGGGACTTAAAATCCACATAAGTTTTTCAACTTTGTAAGACACTCAAAAATAAAAGTCTCACCGTTCTGGGTCTAGTTCATCTCAATATCCACATAGAACGTAGACAGATTTTCTCTCTTGTGTAATCTATCTGAATCTCAACTTAGGTCATAAACAAACGCGACCGTCTCAATCTCGACTTAGGCCGGCGTTGGTTCTAACGGGGTCAGACTCAAATATGAAATTCTTGGTGAGCAAAGTCATAATTCTACATCATGAATTTGAACTGTTGCTTGTTATATGTAATTAAGTGACAATCATTGCCTATTTAAACAAACTCAAAACTGAAAATTCCTTGTATGATCAATCAACTCCTGGAGACTTGAGTGAATTGAGGTGAGATCAATTATGTTACCTCATGCTTGATACTCTTGGAGTGCTTGTATGGAATAAAGACATTTTTGTTTTTCTTGTTACTCTTACTTTACTGTGGAACCCTTTGTTTGGTTGGTTTGTTGGTCAGATGGCATAAAGATTGGAGAGGCGTGCTATGTGGTGTCGTTTTATTCCCCTTGCATCGCATGGGTAAAACTGTTTATGGTAATGGCAAGTAACTTTTATCTGCCTGTTGACTTGGTTTGACTCTAACTAGTTTAGTGGATGCCTGCAGTTTTATGGTGCTTGGTATGATTGAATGATAACTCACTCCGTGATACTTGTAGTTTGATTCTTTTCGTAAACTATGCAAAGGCTATTTGAAGACCTCCATGGGAAAAAAAAAAAGAAGGGGGAAAAGAAGGCCAGGAGAGAGTGTCCACCGACTTGGTAGTCACTTAGAGAAAAGCTAAACTTGCATTAAACATAATATGTTCAAACTCTTGAACTCACTAAGCTTTGTTGTTTATGTTTTATTATTATTGTCCTTCAAATTCAAGCAACAAGCCTAGCAACACTCATTTTTGGGCTTCGATAAATTTCCAGTTGTGGAAGTTAGGTAAAAGTATGCCCTCTGGTAATTTGAACATTCATTCCTTTAGTGTTATAAATGTATAAATACAAATGGATAGATGGATCGCTATATCTGTGTCTATGCACGTGCGTGTATATATATGTACAGATATTCATATTTAAACCTCAAAGAAACCTGTGCATATTGGATATACCATTAAACTTCTAATGTCTTAAGTAATTGGGTAATCTCAGTGGATTTAATTGATGTGCTTGAGTTTGTTAGTTTTGATCTTCATTTTGTTTGCTTGATCTTGCCTTAAGGTAGTGTCTCTATTAGGTCCCTGTATAGCTCAGGTTTGTGACAAGTAGGGCGATACACATAAAAGTTTTTAATATTGAAACGTTATATTAGACCGATATTTGTAATTGGCGTTTCATTTTCACATTAAATGCACTTTAATCGTATATTTAAAGAGATGATTAAATGGATGGGAGGAGGAACTACATATTTGGTATGTATATAAAAACAATGAAAGCATGTGTAAGAAACTCTTGTGAGTGTTTTGAAAATATGACAGGGGAAAATGTTGTGGGTACTGTTTGGAAAAAAGGATGTTTGGTTTTGTTTGCTGGGAGCCACTTTCCATTGTAATTGTTAATGTATGCTTTTATCTTTTATGTATGTCTTTTACGATTTTACATACTATTATATGAACATTGAAAGATTTATATGTATATTTATTTTGATGATTGGGAGATGTATATATATATATATCTTTTATTAATATATTTGTTAAACAAATCTCTCTCTGTGTGTGTGTGTATATATATATATATATAAATTTAATATTCGGAATAGATGCATGTATAGGAATTGTTAGAGTATGTTTAACAATACTTTGGGGGCATAGAAAGATTTGTCTTTGGAGTTAAATTGTTTGGTTCCATTTTTTGAAAATCCATACTACCTCAAACATGGCACAGGTTTGCATGGCAGGTTGGAAATTGATAAACTAGCCTTTAGAGAATAGGAATCTGACTTGCATCTATTTGTTGTTTTTTTTTTTTATCATTTTCGTTGGCTTTTTCCCTTTGTAGTTTTATTGTTCCGAGAAAGCATGCGGGTTCGAATTCACAATTTAGCTTTGGCTAATTCTTTCAACATCTATAAACGGGTCACTTTAATTTGGTTCCATAGCATTAGAAGTTAATATGATATTGTACATATCCCATGTTTGTTATCTATTGTATCCATATCTGTGTATCCTTGCCCATGCAACATTGTCTGCAAAATCACCAGACTTTATATGGCTGTTGCTATGGTCCAAAGATTTAATTGAGCTTGGTCTTGTCTGGGTGACTCCTCAGTTGGGCTCTATCTATTTTACTTACCTCTCAAATCTGATTTACATCAAAAGAGTGTTGTGTGCATTCTACGCAGTGAATTCTAGGCGTAGTTCAATGTAGCCATTTATAGTGTATCATTCTTTGTTGAATGTTATTTTCTATTTTTGTAACATTTTGACGAGGAATTTAATGGTTAGAATATAACCATTAGAAAATTTGGAAACTTTCTCGAATTGGATAGATTGATTTGATTTTATATGTGTTTATAATCGACTTCTTTACAATTATAAATATCAATTCAATGTCTCCACGACATGCATCCAAGAAAATAAACTCAAAAAATCAAAACTCTTTTTTTGTCTTAAACCCTTGATAAAAATGGCCCAAAGAAGTTAATTTCAACACTCCAAAACCTTACAATAGATGAGTTTTGAATTAAATTCTAACTCCTCAATTAATGTATCTTTTCATACCTTCATATTTCTCTAACCACTTTATGCACTTATGTATTTTGTGATAAAGCTTTTTGTTAATTTGCTTTTCTGTGCAAGAAAAAAATTGAAGAATGTTAATACTTCAAGCATATCTGAATGATATCATTGGTTGGTTGAAAGCTTAGACTATTAATGTATCTTAGATACCAACATTATACACAATAACAAATATTTTGATATTGAATTTAAGTATTTTGACAAGTATTGATGTTTTCACATCTTTTTATTTGTGTCATTCAAGAGACTCAAAACTAATAGTTAATTCAATTATTTTGCACGTACGTTGTATAATGATCATCAACAAATTCAATTTTGTTAATTTCATCATGTTTTGTTTTTATCTTTTCGTTGGGGTTTCATACATTCCTTCTAACTTCTGTGGCATCTTCGTATGTGCTGGTTTTTGCCTCTGTATCATAATAAATAAATTAGAAAAATAATGCCAAACTTTCAACTAATAATAATGCAGACAAAAATAATGAAGTATGTAAAATGAAATTTTGTTTCCTTTTTGTTTTTTTGTTAATATTTTCTTTCATTCGAAAAGAATTTTTTTACTTTGATACATATTTAAAAGGTTAAATAGTGATGATCCTGTACAAATGCAATATAAATACATTGTATATAATACCTTCTTACTAAACAATGGATACTAGGCACTTTGTGTGCAACTTATGTTGTGCATTCTTGTCGTGGTTTAACATAACCATTTATAGTATATGTTTTGCTGATTGAGATTTCCATTTTGGTTACATTTTTAAAAGTATTTTAACTTATGGAATATAACCATTCAAAATTTGAAAATTTTATAAAAATTGACTAACTAAATAAATTCTATATAACTTTCAGACCTACATCTTTACATCTATAGGTATCACGTCAATGTACCTTCTGGTTCAATCAAATTTCCTCAAGCGTACATTGATGCATTTATTTACTCCCGACCCTTAATGTTTTCCCTTCTTGTTAATTTGTTTTTCAGGAAATAAGTCGGATGCATGAAAGAATTGAAGATGATTCATGGGTGACCTCTGCAGCCGCAGAACACTCTTTCGATGTAAGTGATAAATATATATTAATTAATATATTTTTTTATTATTTATTTTGAAGTGACATGGAAAAGTTTAAATGTGAAAAGTTTAGGTTGAAAATTAACTAATAACATAAAGTTTGGGTTGCAAGTGCAATAACTTTGATCACTTTAGATTATTTGACAATTTTTCCCTCACGTGTTGCGCATGTGATGACATCTTCTAGGAATATTCCACTATCGGTATGCCTGAAATTATAATTTAACAATCCCTCAAAGTTTAGGTACTAAATTCCAACAAAACAAAGTTTAGATACCAAACCCGCAAAATGGTCATAATACATGCTACAAAAATTAATTTCCTCTACAAATAAATTGAATGTAATATAACGTTATTACACAATGGATACCGGAAGTTTTGCGCATCCTATGCACTGCATTCTAGGCGTAGTTCAATGTAGTTATTTATAGTGTATCATGCTTTAGCTGAATTTGGTTTTCTATTTTCGTAACAATTTGACAAGGAATTTAATGGTTAAAATATAACTATTAAAAAATTTGAAAACTTTTTTTGAATTAGATAAATTGATTATATTTTATGTGTTTATAATCACTATCTTTACAGCTATAAATATCAAGTCAATGTCTCCATGACATGCACCAAAGAAAATCAAACCCTAAAAATCAAAACTCTCTTTTTGTCTTGTATGCTTGATAAAGATGGCCGAAATAAGTTAATTTCAACGCTCCAAAACCTTACAAGAGATGAATTTTGAATTAAATCTAACTCCTGAATTAATTTATCTTTTCATACCTTCATATTTCTCTAGCCACTTTGTGCACATATGTATTTTGTGATAAATCTTTTTGTTAATTTGCTTTTCTATGCAAGAAAAAAAATGAAGAATGTTATTACTTCAAGCATATTTGAATGGTTTTTTTATATGATACTATTTTATTAAAAAACGGATGCTAAGCACTATGTGTGCATCTTGTGCTATGCATTCTTGTGTATTCTTTTAGATTGTGCATTCTCGTTGATTATGAGACAATTTTTTTACATCTTGTTCGGTCAGTTTACTCTTGAATTTATGATATTAGGGTTGGCGGGTTTAATTGATTGAGTGTTAATTTAATTTGATTTACGAGTCAAGTTAATTTGACTTGGAATTAAGGTTGCAGATTTATGTATTCCTTGAATAGAGTACGAAGATCATTTGGATTTATTCTACAGACCCAACTTAGGAAATATTTATGGGTGTTTTAGAAATTGGTAGGTGATAATCATCCACGAGTGATATCTTATTCCATCTATGTAATTTGCTAACTGTTGGCAGCTCTAATTTAGATTAATCTGGGTTACTTAGCTTAGACTATTAATGTTGAATTTTCGAAAGTCAATATTATACATGATAACAAATATTTTGATATCAAATTTAAAATATTTGACAAATATTGAAGTTTTCTTGCATTTTAATTTGTGTCATTCAAAAGACTAAAAAAATAGTTTATTCGATTATTTTGTATGTACGTGAAATATACTGTATTATTAATATACCTATAGAGTTCATAAATGTAACAAATTCAATATCGTTATTTTCATTATTTTTTGCTTGTAACATTTAGTTGGAGTTTTCAATGGTAGAGATGATAAAGGGATGGAACCCGTGCCTAATCATCACCGGTAATTGTTGGGAAAAATCGGATCCCACATTCATCCCCTAGGGATAAGCAGAAATAACCGAGAAATAAAATGAAAAATAACAACAATCCACAACACAAGAATTTACGTGGAAACTCCAAAACCGGAGAAAAACCACGGGCCCACCGAGAAAGAAATTCCACTATGTGAAACATTTTTACAATCACACGACATTCTCTCCCCCGACCCCAAGAACCCCACACTCTTACAAACCTTTGACTAACTCACACCTCTCTCCCAACTCTCCATACTTGAGAATACAAGAGAGGAATTTAACTAGAGTCAAACCACAAAGGTTAAAGTGTATTTGATCGTGTGCAATTGAAACACCACCACACGGGTTCCTTAAATAACCTTAAGCCTCCCATCCCTTTTGTTCCACAAGCAATGTGGGACAAAAGCCTTCTTCTATTTTGACACCAAAATCCAACAAACTCCACCTTGGCAAAATAAAAGAAGCTCCACCATTGTCTTCACCGACAATCACGATTCTCAAACCGGGAACCATCATTCTCAAACCAGAGAACCCTACTCCACCATATGAGTAGACCACTTAGAATAAACCATTCTAAGAATTTCCTCGGCACATGTCGAAAACCCCGCTGAAATTTATGGTGCAACTCCCAGCTTTTGGCCCTCCTGGAAGTCCTTCAGCCATCAACATAACACACACCTTGTATCCATGCCAAACCGATACCCGCGTGTAAATTCCACCACACACCCTGCATCCATGTCAAACCAATGCCCGTGTGAAATTCCACCACACCTTGCATCCATGACAAGACAATGCCCGTGCGCAAATTTCTGGACCCGCTAACATAACTACATCCTCTTTCATGACAACTCACATGCCAAAAGGACATACATTTTCTCATCAGAGAAAATCCTCACTGCCACAATGTTAGCCCGGATTAGGAGTTATTTGCCAGATTAACTCCACCTCCACTTTGACAGTTAACCTTCAACGCCTTATGTAACCCGGATTGTACCAACGCATCCTTGACTTATACTTGCTATAAGCCAAACTCGACCCTTCCATCAAATTTCTCCACCTGCTTGAACCACCCTAGCCTAATGAACAACCGCCTCCAAATGAGACCCCCGGACACCGCTCAAGAAATCTTTTCTGATGTGGAAGGTCAGACATCGCTGCGACCACAGAGCATACTCAGAATTCCAAGAGACCCAACCCGGGCTCTGATACCACTTGTTGGGAAAAATCGGATCCCACATTCATCCCCTAGGGATAAGCAGAAATAACCGAGAAATAAAATGAAAAATAACAACAATCCACAACACAAGAATTTACGTGGAAACTCCAAAACCGGAGAAAAACCACGGGCCCACCGAGAAAGAAATTCCACTATGTGAAACATTTTTACAATCACACAGACATTCTCTCTCCCGACCCCAGTAACCCCACACTCTTACAAACCTTTGACTAACTCACACCTCTCTCCCAACTCTCCATACTTGAGAATACAAGAGAGGAATTTAACTAGAGTCAAACCACAAAGGTTAAAGTGTATTTGACTGGTGCAATTGAAACACCACCACATGGGTTCCTTAAATAACCTTAAGCCTCCCATCCCTTTTGTTCCACAAGCAATGTGGGACAAAAGCCTTCTTCTATTTTGACACCAAAATCCAACAGTAATTACCCTCACAAGTGTTCAAAATTAATGCAGCAAATCACTGTTTATAAGTAAATCAATGTTGAGAGATAAGTAGAAGAGATGGAGAATTGAAGTCAATTCTGAATGACATATAGGGATAATTACAAAACTATCACAGAGGTTTAACCTAATTACAAAAGAACACAGTTGTTTTTCAAAATTACAAGTACCTCCGTGATATTTGTTTCTTATTTACAAATTGTACCTCAGGGGTATTTGTAATACTTTAGGGGATTAATTGTAATAATAAAATATAAATGATGTTTTTTGTAATTAGGCCAATGTAATTTTGTAATTATCCCTATACACATGTGCATATTCACATAAAGAAACAAATAACTAATAATCTATCAAACAATAAGTCTTTTTTTTTTTTTTTTTTTTGAGGGGATATCAAACAATAAGTCATGAATGGATACAAACATAGATTACATTATTGTCATATTCAGAGTTATTCCTGTATTTCAAGCTTACACTTACATGGTATAATCTTTAAAGAGTTGGAGAGTGAAAGAATTGAAGGGTCCAATTCTAATGAAAATGCAGTGTGCAGTCAAAAGTGATGCCAACACTTTGTAAAAACACAACGAAAGACTTTTAATTAAAACACAATTTCATAATTATGAAATAAAGACAGAATGAGATATAAAACACAAGAGATTAAAAATTTTGTACAAGTATTCATTAGAACAAAAATTATACAAAAGGTAATGTTGTTTACAACTTACAAAATTACAAAGTAAATAAGGAAACTAGAAGAACAACTCCCCTTGGGTCTCCAAAAGTAACAACACTCCTTTACAAAATGTGAGAATCTATTTAGTGCACTCCAAACACTCAATATACACTGAATCTATCTCACAAAAACACTCAAAACTCGAGTTCTAAAAATGATGCCAACAATGTTGCCAACATTTCTCGTATCATCGAGCTTCGCACTTTACGATGTGAAATTGCTGGAAGATGAACTCACAACTCATAAAATCTGTGTCCGAAATTTGCTGGTTTCTGATCCTTAAATAGCCATCCCTTGAATAACGTCCTGCAAGAAAATAGAAGAGAAACTACCTGCAAGATTTAAGGAAAGAAACCACCCACTTCCATAAACTTCTAGGGAGTTAGTAAAGACAGAAAACTGAATTAAAAACTTCTAACATAACTCCTGTAAAAAGAAACTGATAATATTAACTGACAAGAATTAAACCTGAAATCTGGAAGAATAAAAATCGAAATATAATGTTTGATGAAATTCAAACATTAACAGAGAGGATTTGTCTGGCTCCACATATATATCCATAAGAATAAACCATGCTAAAAGTATTTAACTTTCATCAATATTATACACTTTAGATAAAAGAACAATATAACACACGTAGCATCTTATTATTGTCACCCAAATTTATCATTCCCAGTTTCATACACAAGTTTAAAAACTTATTCCTTCTAGTTTTTGTTGTTTTTTCGTATGTGATACTTTTGCATCAAACTAAATAATAAAAAAATAATGCCAAACTATCAACTAGTAATAAGTAGACATATTTAATTAGTGCATGATTGGGAGTATTCTAGAACAAAAGTCCCTCTAGAAAATTGACTTTTTATTTGTAGAGGGGAGTCAAGTGGCGGACAAGCTTGCAAATACGACAAAGGAGAAATCATTTTTCTGATGACGCTAACATTTTATATGTTTTGATATAGCAACAAGATATTTTAACTTCTTAATCCTTAAATGAAGTATTGAAATAAAATTATATTTTCTATTTTTTTACTTTTTCTTTCGCTAAAAACATTTTTTATTACTTCATACATAATTGAAAGGTTAAATTGGTTGGTTGAGAAAATAAAAGGTCGAGTTTCAATAGTGAAGATCCTATTCAATGAAATACAACTGAATTGAAAATAATGCACTTTTATTACACAATGGATAATTAGATATTTGATATGGTGTGTGTATTCTATGCTGTGTATTCTTGTCGCAATAGAATATAACCATTTATAGTGTATTAAGATTTCATATTTTTATTAACATTTTGAAAAGGATTTTAATTAGTGGAATATAACAATTAAAAGGTTTGAAATCTTTCTTGAAACAGACTAACTAAATAGATTCTATTTATGTTTCAACCTACATCTTTACAACTGTATCACGCCAATGTCTCCAAAATATGCACCAAAGAAATCAAACCTTATTTTTGTTTCAAACCTTTGATAAATATGGCAGAAATAATTAATTTTCATGCTCTGGAGCTAGTAGAGACAAAGTGCTTGTGTGATGCTACTGCCATGTTGTGGTGGGAGGCACTCATAAGGGCGTAGATAGGGCTGGGCCAACCTGGGCTCTGGCCCAGCCCTTTTTTTTAAGAAAAAAAAATTTTAGTTAGAATTTCAAAAAAAAAAAAATTTAGTTATAATTTATATTGTTTTTTCTTGGATTTTCTATCCGGCCCACCTCGTTTTCGTGTATCGGCCCACCCTACTAAATCGTCCTGGCTCCGCCCGCCGCCAGTGGTAGATGATGAGTAGTGGTCTCAGTCACAGGCTAAACCGCATCGTACTTATGAAGCAAATGAATCATTGTTATAGATATTTTACAATGATACTGGACCTAAAAACTTGCAAAAGATAGGTTTTGTATTAAATATATATTTTGTGAAGTTTTTTGTTAATTTGATTTTTTGGTAGTAGCTAGGATGCTAGAGAAATTGGAGATTTTAGTAATTCAAATAAATGTTATTTGTTTAATCAGTTGGTCTAAAGAACGGAAATTCGTGTTGTAACAGACAAGATGAGGTTTATATACAATGCTAATAAATTGAATTTGATACCCCTTTATTGAACAATGGATGCTAAGGAATGTGTGCGAATCATGTGTCGTATATTCATGTGCATTCCTGTGTGTTGTGCATTCTTTGGGCTATGCATTCTTTGGGTATTTGGCAATACATTTCGGCAAAATTGCAAAATTAGTCCTGTAATTAAAAGGAGGTTGTGAAAAGGTCTTGTAAAATATTCGAATTGCAAAATAGTCTTGTAACTATGTACGATTTTACAAAATAGTCCTGCATATTGCATAGTTTGCCAAATAGTCCTGTAACTTATACTTGAGTCTCAATTTTAGTCCTAATTTCAGTGGCAATTTTGAAATTTTACTGGATTTCGATCACGTGAGCGACACATGTGACTCCCAATTTCTGGTGAAATTAGGACCAAAATTGATATTCAAGCACCAGTTACAGGACTATTTTGCAAACCCATACATAGTTACAAGACTATTTTGTCATTTGACAATTTTAAAGGACCTTTTTGCGACGGCCTTACAGGACTAATTTTATAATTTTCCCATACATTTCTATGCATTCATTGTGCTAGGCAATCGTGGGTGCATTACCGTCGATTAGTAGATAATTTATTTATATAATTTTAATCAATATATTCTTGAAATTAGGGTTCGGCAGGTTCATTTGATTGAATGTTAATTTATTTTAATTAACAAGTCAAGTTAATTTAACTTGAAATTATGGTTGCAGCTTGATGGACTTACTTGAATAAAGTACAGGGATCATTTGGATTTATTATACAGACTCAATTTTGGAATTTTTTTTTATATTATACTCCCTTCTATTCACAATAAGTGTCTTTTTGGCCCATGAAATATTTTTCAAAAAGAATGTCCTTCTCACATTTCAAGGTTGGTGAGAAAAATATTTCCCAGATTACCCTTAAATATATTATTTTCCAACTAAAACCTAAATTTGTTTGTTCCAAAATAGCATTTATTATTAATTAAGGGTATATTTGGTATTTTAACACAATCCTTAATATGTGTGTTTTTCCTAAAAATACACTTTTTTTTTTTTTTGAGGAAATTGTAAAGCTTTATTAAACCAAGGAAAGGTCCGCACTTATAATTTCATCCACCCAACGTGGAATATCTTCGTTCGTCCAACAAAAAGACATAAAAGATGAAAAAGCAGCAAAATTAGCTAGCCTATGAACAACATTATTAGCTATGCGTCGTACATGAGTGATTTTAGAAGCTTCCAAACCAGCTAACGAAGATAAAATTTCTTGAATCAAAAAACCGTTGTAGCTAATATCCTCTTCAATGGCCGTGACTGCTTGCACCGCCATTAACGAGTCCGAATAAACGTCGACATTCCCCAGCCCTGCCTCTTTGGCTCGGTGTATCCCATCTTTAATTGCTCTAAGTTCGCCCTCCAACACACTGTTAGAATATTGCAGTTTAGCACCAAAAACCAACATAATCTTTCCTTCCTCATTTCTGATGATACCCCCAGTAGCAAACTTATTTTCCTTCTCATTATGGCATGCATCCACATCAACCTATATCTACCATACAACTTCAGCATCAACATTTATTTTAGGATCCCTCCCAGTTGTTTGATTCACACTTTTGAATGCTGTTAAAAAATCTGTAGCCCACTTGACAGAACAACTAAGTTTTTTCTGATTCTCATCATGCACAAACTTCTGCTTTTCTTTCCATATACCCCATGTACAACACGCAAAGTTCTCAAATTGGTGTTTGTCAAGTTGTCTCCTCATCCAAAAGCATATGTCCATGATATCCCCATCCTTCATCTGTTTTATGTGAAAAAGACACTTATTTTGAATAGGAGGGAGTAGGTGTTTTATAAAAATGGTCGGAGATACTTTATCCTTGATGAGTAACCTTATTCGTGCTACGTAAGTTGCTAATTATTGGTTGTTTCAATAGTTAAATTTCCAATTCCAAAAAATTGGAATATTATTGTATCTTGGATGTCAACATGATACACAATAACGAAAATTTTGATATCAATTTAAAAATTGTTGACAAATAATGAAGTTTTCATATATTTTCATTCGTGTCATTCAGAAGATTAGCGACCAATCTTAAGTATTCGTCACTAACAAATTATAAATATGTATAGTTCTAGTCAGTTAGTGATGAAATTATTAGTCATTAACAAGAAATACTCAACTACATTCCAGTCAAACAATTATACGAAAGCATGATGGGTTGGATATGATCGTAATGAACCATTTCCCACCTTCATCTCTCTCTAGCCACTCTAGGCACAAGGTGGCTGATAATGGGATGGAACCCCTACCTAACCATCAACTGCAACCTCCTTCACAAGTGTTGCAAATTGATGCAACAAATCATTCTTCAGTAGAAAACCATTGTTCAGAGGTAAATATATGAACTAAATCAAATTCGTAATGACTCTAAATGGAACATATATAATTTGTGATGAAGCTTCTTGTTAATTTGTTTTTCAGGAAATAAGCCGGATGGAAGAAAGAATTGAAGATGGCTCATGGGTGATCTCTACAGCCGCAAAACACTCTTTTGATGTAAATTAGTTTTTAGAGGTGAGTAGAATAGATAAAGCCCAGTCTGAATGGTGCCCAGTGAAACACATGCATTTGTGATGTAGATTTTTTTAAATTTGTTTTTCAGGAACCAACATGGATGCAAGAAATAATGGGAGATAGTTCTGGGGTGGCCTCTAGAGTAGCAGACAACTCTTCAGAGGTAAATCACTTTTCAGAGGTAAGTAGTAGTGATAAAGCGAAGTTTGAATGACGCCCAGTGAAACATATATATTTGTGATGAAGCTTTTTGCTATTTTTTATTTTGTTTTTAGGAACCAAGTCAGATGGAAGAAAGAATGGGAGATGGTTCCAAGGAGACCTCTAGTGGCCCAGTAAATGTGTGTCTTCTTTAATTGCTTTTTTTATCATGGGAAAAATTTAAATCATGCATCTACATATATAGTTCATGCTTGCAGTAGTTAATTAAGGTGGGAAAAAATAGAGATTTGACGTGGAACTAATGAGCTGTTGACTGCGAATGGGACTTTTTTTTGAAATTTCTTTTATTTCAAGCTTAATATTACCTAATGTTTTGTACATAAGCCAACGAAGAGAAGAGTCTCGGATTAAAATTCCTGGATGCCTGAAGGATGGGTAAAGAAAGTGAGCCAGAGGCCGCAAAAAGGGAAGTTTCCGAGCTACGTCGATAAGGTAAAAGTTTATCATATGACAATTGCTTAGGACATAATAGAGGGCTTTTGCGAACCAAGATTATTTGTTTATCATGGAAGAACATACTTTTCTTTGTTTTCTTGAGAACTTAATAAACCTGAAACTGGATGGATGAAATTTGTACTCATCTCAAGTGTGTATATGTGTCGTAAATTTTGTAGCTCTATCACAAATATAAGTTTGTGGCCATGTCACTTTATTTTTGTCATTCAATAATGAGCAAAGCTGTATAGTAAACTCATTGAAAGTATCAGTCAATACTCCAACTTTTAGTAAAGCAGACATGCACAGATTTAATTTTAGTAAGCAGACATGGGCGAATTTAATCAATCAATAGGGAAGGTGAAAATAGTGAAGGGTTGACCAGTTATAAATAGCATTTCTCATAATAAAAAATGTGAAAATTGACGAATTTATCAACTGCTATTCTTTAATTGTAACTTATATATAGCTAGCGTGATACATATGTGAACAATTATAAGAAATATTTTCGTTTTGTGTTTGGTGCAGAAATATTATGCACCGGGTGTAGCAAGAGCATTCAGATCGAAAGTTGAAGCTCTAAGATACATAGAGAGTTTGAAGAATGCTGCTACATCATCAAATATGCAGGTAAGTACGAAATTATTTTACCTTCTGGTTAAATCATTTTTATACAAAGGTACGTCGTTGATGCATATATATACTCCCGGCCACGATTTTTTTTCTAGAATCATTTATTAAACCATTTGATGGACATCTTTTGAAATATTGACGTTAGGGCTTTCATGAATCCTGTAGGTATGATAGAAGAGACAGATGCCGCAATTTTTCTATCCCCCCTAAAATTTGGAAATAAAAGAAGCATAGTTTGATATTATATTGCTGAACCATGCTAATTTATTATGTAAAGTCCTACATCTCATCAATTATAATCATTTTGGATGATTCTATTAAAAGTTAAATAATTTGTAATAAGATTTCCTTCAATTGCTAATACAGTTGCGAGTTCTACTCAGAAGCTTCAATTGGTGTTCTTCACATATTTGTAGAGGGCAACTAAGTGGCGGACAAGCTTGTGATTATGGCACAGGAGAAACCAGGATCCCATTTTTTTGATAGAGCTAAAATTTCTATGATTTTTTCTTTGCATTTAACATTTATGTTTTAATGTAGCACAAGATGTTAGTTTCTTAATACTTAAATGAAGTATCTGAAATGAAATTCTGTTTTCTCCTTTTTTTTCCGCTTTCGCTCGAAAAGAATTTTATTACTTCATACACATTTGAAAGGTTAAAATGGTTGATTGGAAAAACAAAGTAGTCGAGTTTCAATAGTGCAAATGCAATACAACTAAATTGAACGTAATTCAACGTTATTACACAATGGATACTAGATGTGCGCATCCTACGCGGTGCATTCTAGGCGTAGTTCAATGTATTTATAGTGTATCATGCTTTGCTGAATGCGATTTTATATTTTTGTAACATTTTGACGAGGAATTTAATGGTTAGAAAATAACCATTAGAAAATTTGAAAACTTTCTCGAAGTGGAAAGATTGATAAGATTTTATATGTGTTTATAATCGACATCATAACAATTATAAATATCAAGTCAATGTCTCCACGACATACACCAAAGAAAATCAAACTCTAAAAATCAAAACTCTTTTTTTGTCTTAAATCCTTGATAAAAATGGCCGAAACAAATTAATTTTAGCACTCCAAAATCTTACAAGATATGAGTTTTGAATTAAATCTAACTGCTCAATTAATGTATCTTTTCATACCTTCATATTTCTCTAAGCACTTTGTGCACATATGTATTTTGTTATAAAGCTTTTTGTTAAATTTTTTTCTGTGCAAGAAAAAAATGAAGAATGTTAATACTTCAAGCATATTTGAATGGTTTGATTGGTTGGTTAAAAGCTTAGACTATTAATGTATCTTAGATACCAACATCATACACAATAACAAATATTTGATATTGAATTTAAGTGTTTTAACAAGTATTGAAATTTTCATATATTTGTATTTGTGTCATTCAAGAGACTCAAAACTAATAGTTAATTCAATTATTTTGCACGTACGTTGTATAGTGATTATCAACAAATTCAATTTTGTTAATTTCATTATATTTTATTTATATCTTTTTGTTGGGGTTTCATACATTCCTTCTAGCATCTGTTGCATCTTCGTATGTGCCTGTTTTTGCCTCTGTATCATAATAAATAAATTAGAAAAATAATGCCAAATTTTTAACTAATAATAATGCAGACAAACGTAGTCATGTTTGGATGTATATGTTGCAACAAAAACCAATCTACAAACTTGACTTTTTGTTTGTAGAGGGGAATCAAGTGGCGGACAAGCTTGCAAATATAGCATATGATAAACCCTTTTTTTTATGGCGCTGACATTTATTTGTTATAATGTGGCAACAAGATGTTGACTTCTTAATTCTAAAATGAATTAGTACGTAAAATGAAACTGTGTCCTCTTTGTTTTTTTTTTTTTGATTATATTTTCTTTCATTCGAAAAGAATTTTATTACTTGATACATATTTGAAAGGTTAAATAGTGATGATCCTATTTAAATGCAATATAAATACATTGAATATAATACCTTGTTACTAAACAATGGATAATATACACTTTGTGTGCAGCGTATGCTGTGCATTCTTGTCGTGGTTGAACATAACCATTTATAGTATATGTTGCTTTGCTGATTGAGATTTTCCATTTTGGTAACATTTCTAAAAGCATTTAAACTTGTGTAATATAGCAATTAAAAATTTGAAAACTTTCTAAAAATTGACTAACTAAATAGATTTTATATAACTTTCAGACCTACATCTTTACATCTATAAGTATTGCGCCAATGCACCTTCAGGTTCAATCAATTTTTCTCAATGGTACGCTGATGCATTTATTTAATCCTGACCCTTATTTTTTTTCCCTTAAATTTTTTGAAAAAGCTGCATAGTCTAGTATCAGCCAATGTCTCCACAATATGCACCAAAGAAAATTAAACCCTAAGAGCCAAAACCCTTTTTCTTTTTATCTCATTTCCTTGTTAGAGATGGAAGAAACAGTCAATTTCTGTGCTCCAGAGCCAGAGGCAGTGGTAGCGGATGAGTCGTGTTTTCAGCCACCTACTGAAAACAACTTACCTATGAAGAATGTGATATCAAATCATTGTTGTGGCCATTTTACAATTATATTGGACCTAAAACCTTGCAAGACTTAGGTTTTGAATTAAATATAACTCCTTCATTGATGCATATTTTCCCACCTTCATCCCTCTCCAGCCACTCTGTGCACAAGGTGGCTCATAATGGGATGGAACCCCTACCTAACCATCAACTGCAACCTCCTTCACAAGTGTTGCAAACTGATGCAACAATCATTCTTCAGTAGGAAATCACTGTTCAGAGGTAAATATAAGAAATAAATCCATCACTAATGCATGTGTTTCACTGCGCACCATTCAGACTGGGCATTATCTATTCTACTTACCTCTGAAAACTGATTTACATAAAAAGAGTGTTGTGCGCATCCTACGCAGTGCATTCTAGGCATAGTTCAATGTAGCCATTTATAGTGTATCATGCTTTGCTAAATGCGATTTTCCATTTTTGTAACATTTTGACGCGAAATTTAGTGGTTAGAATATAACCATTAGAAAATTTGGAAACTTTCTCGAATTGGATAGATTGATTAGATTTTATATGTGTTTATAATCGACTTCTTTACAATTATAAATATCAATTCAATGTCTCCACAACATGCACCAAAGAAAATCAAATTCAAAAAATCAATACTTTTTTTTTGTCTTAAACCCTTGATAAAAATGGCTGAAACAAGTTAATTTCAGCACTCCAAGACCTTACAGTAGATGAGTTTTGAATTAAATTTAAATCCTCAATTAATGTATATTCTCATACCTTCGTATTTCTCAACCACTTTGTGCACATGTATTTTGTGATAAAGCTTTTTGTTAATTTGCTTTTCTGTGCAAGAAAAAAATGAAGAATGATAATACTTCAAGCATATCTGAATGGTTTCATTGGTTGGTTGAAAGCTTAGAATATTTATGTATCTTAGATACCAACATCATACACAATAACAAATATTTTGATATTGAATTTAAGTGTTTTGACAAGTATTGAAGTTTCCATATAATTTTATTTGTGTCATTCAAGAGACTCAAAACTAATAGTTAATTCAATTAGTTTGCACGTACGTTGTATAGTGATCATCAACAAATTCAATTTTGCTAATTTCATTATGTTTTGTTTTTATCTTTTCGTTGGGGTTTCATACATTCCTTCTAGCTTCTGTTGCATCTTCGTATGTGCTCGTTTTTGCCTCTGTATCATAATAAATAAAGTAGAAAAATAATGCCAAATTTTCAACTAATAATAATGAAGGCAAATTTAGTCATGTTGGGAGTATTCTGCAACAAAATCCAATCTACAAAATTGACTCTTTGTTTGTAGAGGGGAATCAAGTGGCGAACAAGCTTCCAAATATGGCATATGAGAAACCTTTTTTTTTTTTTTTTTTTTTCGATGGCGCTAACATTTATTTGTTTTAATGTAGCAACAAGATGTTGACTTCTTAATTCTTAAATGAAGTATGTAAAATGAAATCTTGTTTCCTCTTTGTTGTTTTTTTGTTTATATTTTCTTTGGTTCGAAAAGAATTTTATTACTTGATGCATATTTCAAAGGTTAAATAGTGATGATCCTGTTCAATTGCAATATAAATACATTGAATATAATTCATTGTTACTAAACAATGGATACTAGGCACTTTGTGTGCAGCCTATGCTGTGCATTCTTGTCGTGGTTGAACATAACCATTTTTAGTATATGTTGCTTTGCTGATTGATATTTTACATTTTGGTAACATTTCTAAAAGAATTTTAACTTGTGGAAAATAGCCATTAAAATTTTGAAAACTTTCTAAAAATTTACTAACTAAATAGATTATATATAACTTTCAGACCAACATCTTTACATCTATAAGTATCACGCCAATTTACCTTCAGGTTCAATCAAATTTGTCAAGGGTACATTGATGCATTTATATACTCATGACCCTTATTTTTTCCCCATAAAGTTTTTAAAAAAGTTGCATAGTCTAGTATCAGCCAGTGTCTCCACAATATGCACCAAAGAAAATTAAATCCTAAAAGCCAAAACCCTTTTTCTTTTTATCTCCTTTCCTTGATAGAGATGGCAGAAACTGCCAACTACTGTGCTCTGGAGCCAGAGGCAGTGGTAGCTGATGTGTCGTGTTTTCAGCCACCTGCTGAACCACAACTTACCTATGCAGAATGTGATATCAAATTATTGTTGTGGCCATTTTACAATGATAATGGACCTAAAACCTTGCAAGACTTAGGTTTTGAATTAAATATAACTCCTTCATTGATGCATCTTTTCCCACCTTCATCCCTCTCCAGCCACTCTGTGCACAAGGTGGCTCATAATGGGATGGAACCCCTACCTAACCATCAACTGCAACCTCCTTCACAAGTGTTGCAAATTGATGCAACAATCATTCTTCAGTAGGAAATCACTGTTCAGAGGTAAATATAAGAAATAAATCCATCACTAATGCATGTGTTTCACTGGGCACCATTCAGACTGGGCATTATCTATTCTACTTACCTCTAAAACTGATTTACATCAAAAGAGTGTTGTGCGCATCCTACGCAGTGCATTCTAGGCGTAGTTCAATGTAGCCATTTATAGTGTATCATGCTTTGCTGAATGCGATTTTCCATTTTTGTAACATTTTGACGAGGAATTTAGTGGTTAGAATATAACCATTAGAAAATTTGGAAACTTTCTCGAATTGGATTGATTGATTAGATTTTATATGTGTTTATAATCGACTTCTTTACAATTATAAATATCAATTCAATGTCTCCACAACATGCACCAAAGAAAATCAAATTCAAAAAATCAATACTTTTTTTTGTCTTAAACCCTTTATAAAAATGGCCGAAACAAGTTAATTTCAGCACCCCAAAACCTTACAAGAGATGAGTTTTGTATTAAATTTGAATCCTCAATTAATGTATCTTTTCATACCTTCATATTTCTCAACCACTTTGTGCACATGTATTTTGTGATAAAGCTTTTTGTTAATTTGCTTTTCTATGCAAGAAAAAAATGAAGAATGATAATACTTCAAGCACATCTGAATGGTTTCATTGGTTGGTTGAAAGCTTAGACTAAATGTATCTTAGATACCAACATTATACACAATAACAAATATTTTGATATTGAATTTAAGTGTTTTGACAAGTATTGAAGTTTTCATATATTTTTATTTGTGTCATTCAAGAGACTCAAAACTAATAGTTAATTCAATTAGTTTGCACGTATGTTGTATGGTGATCATCAACAAATTCAATATTGCTAATTTCATTATGTTTTGTTTTTATCTTTTCGTTGGGGTTTCATACATTCCTTCTAGCTTCTGTTGCATCTTCGTATGTGCTGGTTTTTACCTCTGTATCATAATAAATAAATTAGAAAAATAATGCCAAATTTTCAACTAATAATAATGCCAAATTTTAACTAATACTAGGCACTTTGTGTGCAGCTTATGCTGTGCATTCTTGTTATGGTCTAACATAACCAATGTACCTTCTGGTTCAATCAATTTTTCTCAAGGGTACATTGATGCATTTATTTACTCTTGACCCTTAATTTTTTCCCTTCTTGTTAATTTGTTTTTCAGGAAATAAGTCGGATGCATGAAAGAATTGAAAATGGTTCAGGGGTGACCTCTGCAGCCGCAGAAAACTCGTTTGATGTAATGATTAGGTCCACGCATATTAGAGATAGTTGTTATAAAATTGATAGAACCTAAAATGGATGAAACACCATATAGATGAAGACTAGAAATTGCTAAATCAACTGCTCCTCCAGAATGGCTGATAATACCACTTAAGGGCGGGTAGGCCGTCCACCCAGTTCCGCTACCCACTTCTACTAAGGCTGAGCTTAATAGGAGCAAGAGATTATTACGGAAAAAAAGAGTTGGCACCTAAAAGAACTCAGTACGGGGAATGGTTATTTGATAGTTATGTATGGGATGTCCGAGCATTGATTGAGAAGGAAAGATCCTCTTCAAATGTAAAATAAATAAATTGAATATAATACCTTGTTACTAATCAATGGATACTAGGCACTTTGTGTGCAGCCTATGTTGCATTCTTGTCGTGATAGAACATAGCCATTTATAGTGTATATGTTGTTGATTTTGCATTTTGTTAACATTTCTAAAAGGATTTTAACTTGTGGATATAGCCATAAAGAATTTGAAAACTTTCTGAAAATTGACTAACTAAATAGATTTTATATAACTTTCAAACCTACATCTTTACATCTATAGGTATCACCCGATGTACCTTCTGGTTCAATCAACTTTTCGCAAGAGTATATTGATGCATTTATTTACTCCCGACCCTTATTTTTTTCCCTTAATTTTTTGGAAAAGCAACGCTAATTTATTATGTGAAGAAGCCCAACATCTCAACTGTCTAATAATTTTTGATGATTCTAATTTCTATTACATGTTAAATTAGTTGTATTATGATTTTCTTCAATCGCTAATACAGGTGCGGGTTCTACTAGAAGCTTTCAATTGGTTTTCTTGACATATTTGTAGAGGGCAATCAAGTGACGGACAAGCTTGCGATTATGGTACAGGAGAAACTAGGATCTCATTTTTTGAGAGAGTATAAGATGTTAATTTCTTAATTCTTAAATGAAGTATCTGAAATGAAATTTCGTTTTCTCTTTTTTTCCGCTTACGCTAGAAAATAATATTATTACTACATACATATTTGAAATATTAAAATGGTTGATTGGAAAAACAAAAAAAGTCGAGTTTCAATAGTGCAAATGCAATATAAATAAATTGAACGTAATACAATATTATTACACAATGGATACCGGATGTTGTGCGCATCCTTTGCACTGTGTTCTCGACGTAGTTCAATGTAGCCATTTATAGTGTATCATGTTTTGCTGATTGCAATTTGCTATTTTGGTAACATTTTGACAAAGAATATAACCATTAAATTGTTTGAAAACTTTCTTGAATTGGATAGATTGATTAGATTTTATGTGTGTTTGTCACGCCCCAAACGTGACGCGACAACGATCAATCACTTAAACAGAATTAATCAACGCCTAATCCAAAGGTACCAAACTCCAAGTGAAATAGAGTCTAATGCAATGGAATTATAACAACCACGAGTACAAATTATATCTTAAGGTCCTGCAAGATCCGAATACAACCCAAAAGATTATCTTAATTAACTTACACCAAAACAAAATAAAATGAAGGAGTCCAACAACAACAAAAAAAAAAAAAAAAGGAAATATCGCTCCACATCGCCGATAGAGATTCAATCTGCGGTAGGTTCGATGTCTTCAAATAACTCTTCATCTAAAGGTTAGAAAACGAGGAGGGAATGAGACAAATCTCGGTGGATGGGGTGATCGTGTGTAAGTGTGGCGATATAAATAGTTAATGCGAGAAATTTAGTTGTATGAAAAACGCATGAGAGATGATGCATGATTTTACACACGATCCACAAGCGTCGTGATAAATATATTTAATTAATATACTTATACGATTAAGAAAACAAATTCATGGTCAAGCGTAGCACTATGGTCCAAGCAAACAGAGGATTGCGTGCGGATTTGTAACGCCAATCCTATGCAAGACAAGTAGCGGT
The DNA here is from genome assembly GCA_016081115.2 of Rehmannia glutinosa. NCBI lineage: Eukaryota > Viridiplantae > Streptophyta > Magnoliopsida > Lamiales > Orobanchaceae > Rehmannia > Rehmannia glutinosa. The sequence goes on along the minus strand of CM071934.1, from coordinate 99,731,023 downwards.
TGCGTGGGATTTGTAGCGCCAACCTATGCAATACAAGTAGCGGTTGCGTGCGGTTTGTAGCGCCAACCTATGCAATACAAGTAGCGGTTGCGTGCACGGATTTGTAGCGCCAACCAAACGGGTCCGATTAACTCCTAATCGTGTGGATCGATAACGATTCCTTCGTTCTTCCTTGTAACTCCCCGAGCAAGATGGTCCAAGACCTGTCACCTTATCGCTCCAGCAGTGCAAAGACAAAATCCACAAAGGGAGCTAGCAAGGCTCGGTTTGTCATAATCATGATTATACCTCAAGTACTACGACCCGCTTCCTCGACAACTCCGTCCCTCGCCATGGGGATTAGGGGCGATGGGGCCTAAGAGAGTGGAATAGCAGCCGAGCTGCCCTTCCCATCCCCGACGTATCCATTCCGACGTGAGCTCGACACACACCAAGTTGACTCAAGCAGAAAGTAAACACAAGTTCATGTAGTCAACCAGCAAAATGAGTATTATTGATTCGGGAAGCAGTTCATGAAAAGTTCTCAAAAATTTGCACAAGATAGTTATGGCGTTGGTGGAGTTATTGGGATGAAGATAATTATCGGGAGGATAAGTAGTCTTCGATATCTTAAGGATTAGGAGGAACATAAGTCCCGTTATAAATTCGAAATCGCGAGACAAGGAAATCGCCCCGCGATCGGGTATTAATCGGTCAAGACGATTCGATAAGTCAATGGGTTTTTGAGAAAATAAAATATTTTAATTAAGAATTGAAGTCAGAGGAAAGGGCTGTTTTAGTAAAAGAAAAATAATTTGAGTTAGGTCCTTGATAAAAAGAAATTTTACAATCTAGCCCCGTTTTGTAAAAACCAATACTTTTGGGGTTAAAAATTAAATAAATAAATGTCCCGACCTTGAAAAATTATGAGGTCAGTTCCTAAATTCTCTAAATTGTTCAGAGATTCAGGTTTTTAAAGTTTTGAGGTCGAGTTTTTATAAAATTCTCACATTGGCCCCAAAATTGTTAAAATTGTCATTTCGGGCCCTAAGTTTAAAATAATCGGAACTCACAAACCGGAAGGGCTTCTAATGTGATTCCAATTGGAAAATGTCACTAAGGTTGGTGGAATATTGGGACAAAAGCAGTTTTAAAACGTCATAAGTATAGGTCCCTCAACTTTTGAAAATCTCATTTTTGTCCCATTTTGAAATAATTGCCTTTAAGGCTTTTAGGGGTCCAATTGTTATGAAATTTGAACCTTGGGTCCAAAATATAATTATGTTATAGGTAAATTAGCATTTCCAGGTACATGGGCTGTATAAGTCCTGGAAATTTCATTTGGGTCCTCAAGTTTAATCTTTTACAATTTGGTCCCTCAAGTTTTATAAAATTACTTTCCAAGCTCTAAACACTTGGATTTTTGGAATACACATAAAATATGTTATTTCCAGTCCCTTAAGAGTTAAAATTTCAAAATTTAAATTTAGGGTCTGGTACAGTTTCGAAATTTGCAAAATAGCCCTTAAACTTCTCAAATTTTACAATCTAGTCCTTGGGCTTTTAAGGGTTGATTTTATTTATCTAAAAACTCTTAAAACTTTATTAAAATGTCAAAACATCATTTTTGGACCTGAGTACAGTCCCAAAATCGAAATTTGCAGAGAGGTCCCTTAAGTTTTATTTTCTTGCACTTAAGCCCACCAACTTTCCATTTTTGCATTTTAAGTCCAAAAATCGAAATTTAATCAATTATGCTCGACTTGTCCAGGTTATAGGTCATTCAAAACATATATTTCAAGAGTCATAAACATACATATCCATCTCATACAAGAATTTATCAAATATGACAATAAAGTGTACATGTATGTCCTAATTTTCGGTAAATCGCATTTTGAGCAACACTTGAGAAATTTTTCAACTTGATACAAGAAAATAGCATGCAATACATAATATATATCTCAAATGCTCAATAACAAAATACTACATGCATTTTCATGAATTAAAACACCTAGAAGTTGAAAGGATTTTTCCACCCACCTTAAAGATCGGTTTGTTGGTGAAAATGGGATAAATCTCTCTCGGTGAAGGAATGACTTAGGTCAGCCCCTAAGTCAAGGAATATCAAAAAATATAGGAGTTATAAGAATGTGGTTAAAAATTAAGGAAAAGAAGAAGATAGTGAGAAAATTGGAAATACTACACTTACCTTGTGTAGTGAGTAAAATGTGACTAGTAATGGCTTCCAAGTATAAGGTTTTGGTCACCCTTAATGTCAACCACCAAGGTCAGCCCCTAAAACTCCAAAAATGAAAATGGAGTGTAAAAATTTGGAAAATAGAAAGAGAAGAAGAAAGTGTACTAAAATTCCATTTCTTACCTTATAGTCCAACTTCTTCACAATTTTTCTTCAAGATGACTAGTCTCTTAACTTCTTCAAAGGTCTTCTAGGTATACCTCAAATTCAAAAATCAAACTTAAATTAGAAGGTGAAAGAGGTGAGCTAGAAGGTATAAGAATAGATTGAAGAAGAAAATTTCTTACCTTGTGTAGTGTATATGGTTCGAATTTTTGAAGAAAATGGGAGATGAATTCTTGAAGTTTTGGTTAAGTGTTAGTGAAGAAGATGAAGAATAGGTAGAGAGATGTAGGAGGATTTTTAGAGAGAGGTAAGAGGAATTTCAAGACTTAGAAGAAATTTGGTGTTGGTGAAATGAAATGGGAAGAATAAAAATTTTGTTTTGTTTTGATTAAATGATAAGTTAGAGTAATAATTGAGGGAATTGGGGAAGAAAGTAATATTTAGGTATCTTTATTAGGGACAATGGGCCAAAATGCTAAGCTTAGGGAAATTTTTAATTTGGTCTTGTTTGACCAATTGGATGATTGAAATGGTGGGATTAATTTAAGATGTAGGTTTGAATTAATGGTGTATAAATACACAAGAGAAATACACAAGGTGTACATGTACAAGAGTTGAGAGATATTTCTACACCAAAAATTACACCAATGCCGTCCCCCCAAGGGTATTTTGGTAATTCCATATATTTTTTTCTTTCCAAAATTGATGATAATAGATGAATAAATATCAATCTCCAAAATAATTAGTGATGTCCTAGATCACTTATAAGTCTCATGATCACTTAATCTAAATCGAATTCTTAATTCTATAAATTATAATCCCTAAAATAAATAGTCTCTTAAAATTCTAAGGTGACTAATAATACACCAATAATAATAATGATGATCAACCAAGTGATCATAAATGCGAATTAAAATTAATAAATGATTATGATCACAAATAGAAATTAAAAGAATTAAATGCAAAATATATTTATCATTAATATTTACCCGTCAAAGTGACGCGGTAGAATTGTCAAATAGTACAAAGACGATACGTGATACAAGTACATGTTCGAATAAAAATCGAGGGCTTCACATTCTCCCCTCCTTAAAAGAATTTGGTCCCCAAATTCTCTTGAAATAGTTCTGGTATTGATTCCTCATGTCTTCTTCCTTCTCCCATGTTGCGTCTTCGTCTCGGTTGTGGTTCCGCCATACAACTTTAACCATTGAATCTCTCTCACACGCAACCGACGTATCTCCGTCAATGATTCTCGATTGGTTCCTGGTGTAAGATAAATTCTCCATTAGAGGAGGAGCATCACGAGTGATAATATGCTCGGGATCCGGTTGGTACTTTTTCAATCTCGATACATGGAATACATCGTGCATTCCCGCATCTTTGTGCTTGTAACTCGAGTCGGTAGGCCAACTTCCCGATCCTCCGCAAAATCTTGTAAGGTCCAATATATCTCGGACTTAGTTTGCCTCCCTTCTTTGATTGATCAATCCTTTCTCGGGCAAGAGTCCGAGAAATACTTCATCTCCTGCTTCAAATTCCAAGTCCTTTCTCCTCTTGTCCGCGTAACTCTTTTGGCGGCTCGAGCCGTGCGATTCGTTCCTTGATCAACTTGACCTTCTCCATGGCCTCCCGAACTAAGTCGACCTTTGGAATCGATGGTGACTTTCGTTTCTCTTTTGGAGTCCATTGGTCATCAATCTCCCAAAGTGTAGTGGGGATCTACACTTTCGTCCATACAAGGCTTCGTAGGTGCCATCCCAATCGTGGCCTGATAATCTGTATTATAGGCGAACTCGGCCAATGGTAAGTGCGAATCCCAACTTCCTTGAAATCCAATGTGCAGGCTCGCAACATGTCTTCCAGGGTCTCAATTGTTCGCTCCGACCGCCATCGGTTTGCGGATGTCTTCTTGTCTTTGAAACTTAGCGAGGTACCCACCCTCATGTAAGCATTTCCAGAATCGGAGACAAACCTCGGGTCTCTGTCGACACAATGTCGATTGGCACTCCATGCAATCGGATGATCTCTCGGATGTAAATTTGCGCAAGTTTCTAAAGCAGCTTCGCGGTTTTCTTCATGGGTAGGAAGTGTGCGATTTTGTGAGTCGGTCTCACGACTACCCATATAAAGATCATCGCCTCGTCTGGTCCTTGGTAGATCCGTCACGAAGTCCATTGTTATGTGTTCCCATTTCCACTGAAATTCTCAACGGTTGTAACAAACCAGATGGTCGTTGGTGTTCAGCTTTTACTTGTTGACAAGTCAGGCATCTCGCAACGAACTCTGCTACCTGGTTCTTCATGTTTGCCCACCAGTAATGTTGTTTCAAGTCCTTATACATCTTGTTTCCTCCGGGATGTATAGTGTATTTCGAACGGTGTGCTTCAGCTAGAATTCTACTCCTAATCTGCTCGTCACTCGACACAAATTCGATTCCGAAATGATGATCCCATCTTCATGTACCGAGAATTCTAATCTTTCCCCTTTAAGTATCTTCTCTTTCGCCTTTGAAGTTGCACATATGTCTCTTGTGCTGCTTTGATCTCGTTCAGTAGGTCGGGTTTAACCGAAATATTAGCACACAAAATTTGAGTATTGGTTCTTGTCGGATTCCAAGTGCTCAACTCTTCTAATGATTTCCCCTCTCGAATCATTAGTCTAGCTAAACTCGCTTTTCTCGCTCAAGGCGTCGCTACTACTTAGCTTTCCCGGATGGTATTGAATATCAAAGTGATAATCTTCTATTAACTCCATCCATCTCCGTTGCCTCAAATTGAGTTCCTTCCGAGAGAATAGATACTTTAGGCTCTTATGATCCGTAAACCGTGAATGTTGCTCCGTAGAGATAGTATCTCCATTTCTTTAACGCGAACACTATTGCCGCCAATTCCAAGTCATGCGTTGGGTAATTGGCTTCATACGGTTTGAGTTTCCGTGATGCGTAAGCAATGACCTTTCCTTCTTGCATGAGTCGCTCCTAGTCCTTCCTTTGATGCGTCACCGTAGACGACAAAGTTTTCTGTTCCTTTGGAAGGGCTAAGACGAGTCGTAGTAAGTCGTTTCTTCACTCTTGAAACTAGCCTCACACTTGTCATTCCACTCAAACTTGACTTGCTTCCGGGTTAGTCGAGTGAGTGGTCCTATTTATCTTGGAGAAATCCTGGATAAATCTTCGATAATATCCAGCTAGTCCTAAGAAACTTCGATCTCTCATTACGGACTCGGGTTGTTTCCATTCAACCACCTGCTGTACCTTCAAGGATCTACGGCGATCCCTATGGTGCGATACTATGTGTCCCAAGAATGCGACTTCACTAAGCCAAAATTCACCGCACTTGCTTTGAATTTGGCATACAGCCTTGTGCTCTCGTAGTGTCTCTAAAACAATTTTCGATGACGCTCATGCTCCTCTTTTTAGACTTAGAGTATACGAGTATGTCATCAATGAATATCACTAAGAATTAATCCAAATAAGGTTGAAAGACTCGTGCATTAGATCCATAACGCTGCCAGTGCATTTGTCGACCGAAAGGCATTACTACAAACTCGTAGTGTCCATATCCGTCCGAAATGCTCGTTTTGGAAACGCCCTCTTCACGGATCTTTAACGATAATATCCTTGTTGTAAATCAAACTTGAGTACACCATCGCTCCTTGAAGTTGATCAAACAATTCGTCTATCCTCGGGAGGGGATATTTGTTCTTGATGGTCACGCTGTTAAGTCCGCGATAGTCTATACACGCTTAATGTATCTTATCCGTGATACCTAAATCACAAGTCAAATTCCCTTACTTAAGCTTGTGCAAGTATCGAGAATGAAAATACGAGAATGAATAACACAAGGGTATTATCATTGATCATTATACTTAGTGATTCCCCTACTATCATTTTCCCAAAATAATATCATTAGGTGTCTAGATCCCATAATATATCACATCCAAATCATATACTCATTAAGAGATATCCTCATATTCTTCGAGTCTCACCATATCGGGCATTATAACTTCTAAATCACGGATTTTCTAAATCACCTAACGTCCAAATAGAGGAATATCCGGATATCTTAACACTATAATAGCCCAAAAGAGTTCAAATATTCCTCCAAAATTCAACTTAGGTCAACTAGTAGTGGTACCTAATCCAAGGTCATAGAACTCTATCCTGGTTAAACAAAACTAAAGCGGATTAGACGAATGTAAGGAAAAGATAAGGAAGAACAAGAAAGAATGACTAAGGAAAGTCACAGAGTCAACTAAGTCAAATCAAGTATGACTATGTATTCTCCAAGTATAAATTCTCGACTTAACATAAACATCAATAATACGGTTCTATGCCATTATTGAAATCGATTTCACAACTTAATTAGTCAAGTCACTGCACTACCCAACACAAACGGGGTCCTATCCTGGGTCACCTCGGTGTAAGTTTCCATCTTACTAGCCGAGCTCGATACCATAACCGCCACGCCCAAACGTGACGCGACAACGATCAATCACTTAAACAATTAATCAACGATCCTAATCCAAAGGTACCAAACTCCAAGTGAAATAGAGTCTAATGCAAATGAATTATAACAACCACGAGTACAAATTATATCTTAAGGTCCTGGCAAAGATCCGAATACAACCCAAAAGATTATCTTAATTAACTTACACCAAACAAAATAAAATGAAGGAGTCCAACAACAACAAAAAAAAAAATAAAAGGAAATATCGCTCCACATCGCCGATAGAGATTCAATCATGCGGTAGGTTCGATGTCTTCAAAACTCTTCATCTAAAGGTTAGAAAACGAGGAGGGAATGAGACAAATCTCGGTGGATGGGGTGATCGTGTGTAAGTGTGGCGATATAAATAGTTAATGCGAGAAATTTAGTTGTATGAAAACGCATGAGAGATGATGCATGATTTTACACACATCCACAAGCGTCGTGATAAATATATTTAATTAATATACTTATACGATTAAGAAAACAGATTCATGGTCAAGCGCACTATGGTCCAAGCAAACGGAGAGGATTGCGTGCGGTTTGTAACGCCAATCCTATGCAAGACAAGTAGCGGTTGCGTCGGATTTGTAGCGCCAACCTATGCAATACAAGTAGCGGTTGCGTGACGGATTTGTAGCGCCAACCTATGCAATACAAGTAGCGGTTGCGTGCACGGATTTGTAGCGCCAACCAAACGGGTCCGATTAACTCCTAATCGTGTGGATCGGAACAACGATTCCTTCGTTCTTCCTTGTAACTCCCGAGCAAGATGGTCCAAGACCTGTCACCTTATCGCTCCGCAAAAGACAAAATCCACAGTGGAGCTAGCAAGGCTCGGATTTGTCATAATCATGATTATACCTCAAGTACTACGACCCGCTTCCCTCGACAACTCCGTCCCCTCGGTTGGGGATTAGGGCGATGGGGAAGAGTGGAATAGCGTAAGCTGCCTTGCCCATCCCCGACGTATCCATTCCGATCGTGAGCTCGACACACCAAGTTGACTCAGCAGAAAGTAAACACAAGTTCATGTAGTCAACCAGCAATGAGTATTATTGATTCTTAAGCGAGCTTCATGAAAAGTTCTCAAAAATTTGCACAAGATAGTTATGGCGTTGGTGGAGTTATTGGGATGAAGATAATTATCGGGAGGATAAGTAGTCTTCGATATCTTAAGGATTAGGAGGAACATAAGTCCCGTTATAAATTCGAAATCGCGAGACAAGGAAATCGCCCGCGATCGGTATTAATCGGTCAAGACGATTCGATAAGTCAACGGGTTTTTGAGAAAATAAAATATTTTAATTAAGAATTGAAGTCAGAGGAAAGGGCTGTTTTAGTAAAAGAAAAATAATTTGAGTTAGGTCCTTGATAAAAAGAAATTTTACAATCTAGCCCCGTTTTGTAAAAACAATACTTTTGGGGTTAAAAATTAAATAAATAAATGTCCCGACCTTGAAAAATTATGAGGTCAGTTCCTAAATTCTCTAAATTGTTCAGAGATTCAGGTTTTTAAAGTTTTGAGGTCGAGTTTTTATAAAATTCTCACATTGGCCCCAAAATTGTTAAAATTGTCATTTCGGGCCTAAGTTTAAAATAATCGAACTCACAAACCGGAAGGGCTTCTAATGTGATTCCAATTGGAAAATGTCACTAAGGTTGGTGGAATATTGGGACAAAAGCAGTTTTAAAACGTCATAAGTATAGGTCCCTCAACTTTTGAAAATCTCATTTTTGTCCCATTTTGAAATAATTGCCTTTAAGGCTTTTAGGGTCCAATTGTTATGAAATTTGAACCTTGGGTCCAAAATATAATTATGTTATAGGTAAATTAGCATTTCCAGGTACATGGGCTGTATAAGTCCTGGAAATTTCATTTGGGTCCTCAAGTTTAATCTTTTACAATTTGGTCCCTCAAGTTTTATAAAATTACTTTCCAAGCTCTAAACACTTGGATTTTTGGAATACACATAAAATATGTTATTTCCAGTCCCTTAAGAGTTAAAATTTCAAAATTTAAATTTAGGGTCTGGTACAGTTTCGAAATTTGCAAAATAGCCCTTAAACTTCTCAAATTTTACAATCTAGTCCTTGGGCTTTTAAGGGTTGATTTTATTTATCTAAAAACTCTTAAAACTTTATTAAAATGTCAAAACATCATTTTTGGACCTGAGTACAGTCCCAAAATCGAAATTTGCAGAGAGGTCCCTTAAGTTTTATTTTCTTGCACTTAAGCCCACCAACTTTCCATTTTTGCATTTTAAGTCCAAAAAATCGAAATTTAATCAATTATGCTCGACTTGTCCAGGTTATAGGTCATTCAAAACATATATTTCAAGAGTCATAAACATACATATACATCTCATACAAGAATTTATCAAATATGACAATAAAGTGTACATGTATGTCCTAATTTTCGAGAAATCGCATTTTGAGCAACACTTGAGAAATTTTTCAACTTGATACAAGAAAATAGCATGCAATACATAATATATATCTCAAATGCTCAATAACAAAATACTACATGCATTTTCATGAATTAAAACACCTAGAAGTTGAAAGGATTTTTCCACCCACCTTAAAGATCGGTTTGTTGGTGAAAATGGGATAAATCTCTCTCGGTGAAGGAATGACTTAGGTCAGCCCCTAAGTCAAGGAATATCAAAAAATATAGGAGTTATAAGAATGTGGTTAAAAATTAAGGGAAAAGAAGAAGATAGTGAGAAAATTGGAAATACTACACTTACCTTGTGTAGTGAGTAGTAAAATGTGACTAGTAATGGCTTCCAAGATAAGGTTTTGGTCACCCTTAATGTCAACCACCAAGGTCAGCCCCTAAAACTCCAAAAATGAAAATGGAGTGTAAAAATTTGGAAAATAGAAAGAGAAGAAGAAAGTGTACTAAAAATTCCATTTCTTACCTTATAGTCCAACTTCTTCACAATTTTTCTTCAAGATGACTAGTCTCTTAACTTCTTCAAAGGTCTTCTAGGTATACCTCAAATTCAAAAATCAAACTTAAATTAGAAGGTGAAAGAGGTGAGCTAGAAGGTATAAGAATAGATTGAAGAAGAAAATTTCTTACCTTGTAGTGTATATATGGTTCGAATTTTTGAAGAAAATGGGAGATGAATTCTTGAAGTTTTGGTTAAGTGTTAGTGAAGAAGATGAAGAATAGGTAGAGAGATGTAGGAGGATTTTTAGAGAGAGGTAAGAGGAATTTCAAGACTTAGAAGAAATTTGGTGTTGGTGAAATGAAATGGGAAGAATAAAAATTTTGTTTTGTTTTGATTAAATGATAAGTTAGAGTAATAATTGAGGGAATTGGGGAAGAAAGTAATATTTAGGTATCTTTATTAGGGACAATGGGCCAAAATGCTAAGCTTAGGGAAATTTTTAATTTGGTCTTGTTTGACCAATTGGATGATTGAAATGGTGGGATTAATTTAAGATGTAGGTTTGAATTAATGGTGTATAAATACACAAGAGGAATACACAAGGTGTACATGTACAAGAGTTGAGAGATATTTCTACACCAAAAATTACACCAATGCCGTCCCCTAAGGGTATTTTGGTAATTCCATATATTTTTTTCTTTCCAAAATTGATGATAATAGATGAATAAATATCAATCTCCAAAATAATTAGTGATGTCCTAGATCACTTATAAGTCTCATGATCACTTAATCTAAATCGAATTCTTAATTCTATAAATTATAATCCCTAAAATAAATAGTCTCTTAAAATTCTAAGGTGACTAATAATACACCAATAATAATAATGATGATCAACCAAGTGATCATAAATGCGAATTAAAATTAATAAATGATTATGATCACAAATAGAAATTAAAAGAATTAAATGCAAAATATATTTATCATTAATATTTACCCGTCAAAGTGACGCGGTAGAATTGTCAAATAGTACAAAGACGATATGTGATACAAGTACATGTTCGAATAAAAATCGAGGGCTTCACAGTGTTTATAATCGCCATCTTTACAATTATAAATATGAAGTCAATGTCTCCACGACATGCACCAAAGAAAATAAAACCCTAAAAATCAGAACACTCCTTTTGTCTTAAACCATTGATAAAGATGGTCGAAACAAGTTAATTTCATCGCCCCAAAACCTTACAAGAGATGAGTTTTGAATTAAACCTAACTCCTCAATAGATGTATCTTTTCATACCTTCATATTTCTCTAGCTAGCCACTTTGTGCGCATATGTATTTTGTGATATAGCTTTTTGTTATTTGCTTTTCTGTGCAAGAAAAAAGATGAAGAATGTTCATACTTCATGCATATTTGAATGGTTTTATTGGTTGGTTGAAAGAACAAGTCGAGTTGTAATAGATAATAACCAGTTTAAATACAATCTAAATAAATTGTAAATGATACCATTTTATTAAAAAAAAAAATGGATGCTAAGCGCTATTTGCGCATCATGTGTTATGCATTTTTGTGTATTCTTTTGTACTGTGCATTCTTGTTGATTAGTAGACAATTTATTTATATCTTGTTCAGTCAATTTACTCTTGAATTTATTATATTAAGGTTGGCGGATTTAATTGATTGAGTGTTAATTTAATTTGATTGACGAGTCAAGTTAATTTAACTTGGAATTAGAGTTGCCGGTTAATGTATTTCCTTGAATCGAGTATGAGGATCATTTGGATTTATTCTACACACCCAACTTTGAAAATAATATGGAAATTGGTAAGTGATACTTAATCATCCACGAGTGATATCTTATTCCATCTATGTAATTTGCTAACTGTTGGCGACTTTAATTGTTAATTTAATTTATTTTTTAGAGAAAAGTATTTTTTGCCCTCCGAATTATTCGGGTTTTTTTGACATTGACACCTAAACATTTTTTAAAGACACTTTGGGGATGTATGGATGTGTTTCCAAGTCCAAATTCCAGTTTTCAGTGTTGGAAAGTGAATTTTCAAACTTTATTGGTTTTCATATGAGAATTGAGAATATGTTTGGTTTGTTATCTAAATTTCTGTTTAGAAATGAAAATATGTTTGGCTATAGTTTTTCTAATTTATTTTTGACATACATTTTGCGTGATTGTAGTGTATTTTTACATGGATTTGCGTGATTATGGTGAAAAATTGTTTGGTTGTGTTTTCAAAAAAATATTTCCATAAAAAAATAAAAATTGAAACTGACTTTATTTCTATTGAGAATTTCCTAAACAAACATAAACTCATTTTTTGGAATGGTTGCAAAGTGAAAAATTGTATTGAAAACACATCATACATATCCTTTACCTCCTGTAGTTCAAGGGTTTCACACATCGCCTCCTAGGTCTCGTCGGCGATGGAATATTCCACCGGAATCTCATCACATGCCATGCACATGGGGGCAAAATTGTCATTTGAGTCAAATTATATAAATTTATCGCACTTTTCCAACTAAACTTTGCCCGATTGTTACTTTGCCATATGAACTTTGAGCGATTTACACTTTACCACCTCATTTTAAAAACAATAATATATATATATATATATACACACATTTATTTTACATATTTTTAAGTTTCCTGATAAAAATTAAATAAATTGAACTAGTATTCACTTCAATAAAATATATATCACCAATAAGATTACTTTATATTATTTTCTTTTTTCCATTTCTTGTAGAATTGTAGAATTAAAGTTTACTTCCTTGATTTACTTTATTAGTTTTTAAAAAGTATGAAATTAATGATAATCTAATTTATCAAATTACAAATAAAAAGTATACATAATTATTTATCTACTTTGAGGTAAATAAATAATATACGTAGGCAAATAAAAATTCTAATATATTAGAATAAATTTTCATAAAAAAAATATAGTAGGTACTTGGTAGTAATAAGTTTGAACCATATGTTAAAATCCTATATTATATTTTAAAAGTAGAAATAATGCATTTCATTGAAGTTGCAATACTTTTATATTTTGAAATAAACTTGAATTTATAAAATTAATTTTTAAATTACATTATATTATTATAAATTTGACATTGATGTATATTTATAATTTTTTTTACTTCAAAGTTCAAAAAATTGGTTGTTTTCCAAATTTTGATGTAAAACATTAAACTCGTTTAGTTAAAAAGGAAGAGAATGTAAAATAATAGTATTGATAATATATTTTATTGAAGTGAATACTAGTTAAGTTTACTTTTTTTTTGTCGAAAAATTAAAAAAATATATAAAATAAATGTATACAAATAATTTTTATTTTTTTTTAAATTGGGGAGGAAAAACGTAAATTGCTCAAAGTTCATATGGCAAAGTAACAATCACACAAAGTTTAGATGACAAAGTACAATAACATTAGTATAAAATTTGAGTCAAATGACCATTCTGCCCCCATGTGCATAGCACGTGACAAGATTTCGATGGATTATCCGCCGCCGACAAGACTAGGAGGCTATGTGTATAACCCTTGAATTTCAGGAGGTTAAGTGTCCCAAAGAAGCTTAGGTGGCAAAATAAAGAAAACTTGAATAGTTCGTCGGGCAAAAAATATTTTCCTCATAATTTAATTTGAGTTATATATAGTTTCGACTATTAATGTTGAATTTTCGAATTTCAACATTATACACGATAACAAGTATTTTGATATCAGACTTAAAACTATTGACAAGTATTGAAGTTTCCTTGCATTTTAATTTGTGTCATTCAAGAGACTCAATAATAATAGCTAATTCAAGTATTTTGTACACGTGATATATAATTGATTATTAACATACCTATAGAGTTCATATATGTAGCAAATACAATTTTGTTATTTTCATTATTTTTTGCTTTTATCTTTTAGTTGTGATTTTCATTGGTAGCGAGTAAAGGGATGGAACCCATGAAACAATGACCGTGGCGCTATTTTTGAGTCTGGTCCGATCCAACCCACAAAAATATACTTAAAAAACCAGGTCAAACCGGTTTTTTGGGCCTAATGAATCGGACTAAAAGGCCCGGTTCATTTCAGACCTCTAAAAATAAAGTTCAGTTCGATCATTTTCACTAGGTCAGGCCGAAATTGACAACTCTACTTGTGACTCTGATTTGATCACAAGAATGATTGAGCAATGTACCTGGACGTCTATTCCTTTAGTTAGAGGACGTTAGCCCTTCATATCCCATGGAGGTCATCCTTTGATCCTTAGCTTGAATAGGTTGTTTGTCTTCAAATAAGTCTTTATGACTCGGTTCAAATAGGTTAGAATTTTTATTTATTTACTTATTTATTCATTTTATAGTCTTGCTTATATCCATAACCAATGTTCTAAAAAGCTCTAGACACTAGTGAGGCGGGCGCTGGGGTCTAGCGTCTAGGCAGACTGGGCAGTGTTAAGCGGAACTTGGACGGAGTTAGACGGCGCCTAATCGGACAAGAGGGGCCTAGCGCCTAGGCGATGACTAATCGAGACTAGTCAGAGATTTGTAAAAGGGTGTCTATAACTCAAGATTGGATGTGGATCTCTAATATATTTATAATTATTTCGAAAAGGGTAAGTAAGAATCAAATATTTCAATTACATTTTTAAAGTATGATGTCGTAGTTTTTTCTTTTTTTAGTAAAAAGTATATGTAGTTATGTCTATACATGTTAATATATAATAGGTAAGGGTGATCATAAATTTTAAAAACTGTATGAACCGCACCATACCACCCGGTTGATAGTAATTCTCTCGGCATCTTTTGAAAGGGAATCCCATATCTGGTAAGGGCGAGTCGGCTACTCGAAGCGGAGAAGGCTGGTAAGGTTTTGCGCGTTGTATCGAATTAAACCACATGCTCCACCGCTTATGCAGGCCCCCGTCAATTCCTTTGAGTTTCGGTCTTGCGATCGTACTCCCCAGGCGGAGTGTTTCACGCGTTAGCTGGGCCCCTGAGATCAAAACTACAACTTAAAATATTGGATGAAAACAAAATCACCTTGTTGGTGCAATTGTGATTGTGGAACTAAAAAAGCCGTCAAAAATCACAACGCCCTTATACAATTTAATACATACAATAAAAGATATCTTTTTCTCTCTTTATTTAATAATTAAGCAGTGAATATGTGAAGTACTAATTCGGTGAATGATAAATTTAGATTTGCGCACTTTGCATTAGAAATATAATGCATTTTACATGGATAACAAAGTTAAATATTTCCCGCATGGGGATTTTGTAAATTCAGAACTTGGAGCTCGCGACATATGCTTATATGCAAAGGAATTCCAAAAGGTTATATGCAAAGGGAGTGGTGGATGCATTTAAGAGATAACGAGGCCAACTTGTCTGAATTTGGCAAAATCATCCGAAGATGTAATGGTATCCTCTCTTCTGAATCTAATTCTAAGATTCAATAATGTTATACGACAAGCAAATGTAGTCGCACATGCTATTGCTAGAGTTTTTACTTCTTATGTTAGTCCTTCTACTTCGGTGAAGCCACTGTCCTTCATGGTCCATCAATTCAAGGGCGGAGCCAGGACGCTTTACCAGGGTAGGCCGATACACGAAAATGGGGTGGACCAGATAGAAAATCCAAGAAAATTTAATACAAATTATAACTAATTTTTTTTTTCTTTCAAAAATCCTCACTAAAATGTTTTTTAAAAAAAAAATGAGCTGGGCCAGGGCCCAGACTGGCCCAGCCCTGTCTCCGCCAGTGTCCATCATCACCTACACAATCTTTTGTACTTTGTACTCCTTACCTTTTCCCCAAAAAAAAGGGTTAATTACAAAAAGTACACTTGAGGTTTGACCTAATTACAAAAAAACCCACTTAACTTTCAAAACTACAAATAATACCTCCGAAGTTACATTTTGTCTAGCATTTAAATCCTTCGTAAGCAAAAATCATTTTAAAATCCCCCTTCGTATTTATAAAAATAGTGCAGTTTACCCCTTAGTTTTAACACTGAATCAAACCTCGGGGGGTACTTTTTGTAATTTTAAAAGTTAGCTTGATTTTTTTTTAATTAGGTCAAACCTCAGGGGTACTTTTTGTCATTATCCCAAAAACAAAAAGGAAAATTCATTTTACATTCAAAAATATATTATATTTTGCCTTCAAAGCAAAATACAATATTAAAATATAATGGTCTTGTATGATATGTTTCCATAGACCATTTTCAATTTATAGAAAAATGAATTTTGAGAATTTATTGGTTTTGTTGTGAAAATTGGAATATGTTTGCATGAGTGAATGAGAATGATTTTTATGTAGGTTTGGAAATGAGATTATGTTTGGTTGAATGGTTTTGAAATAGTATTTATGTATATAATAATTTGAAAAGTTGATAGTGATTGAATATTTTATTTGAATATATAATATTATATTTGTAAGATTGTGAGTGGTGAGTCCCATTAGATATAATTTAAAAATAATAATATTTCAAATAGATAAAGTTAGTAATAGAGAGCTCCACGGTCTATTCCATGCCACCCACTTCGGTAGCTACCCAAGTGGGTTAATCACCATTAGATGAGCGCACACACATACACAACCACATGAGTGTGTGTTCATCAAATGGTGATTAACACACTTGGGTTGGGTAGCCACCCAAGTTGGGTGGCATGGAATTTACCGGGTTCCACATATATAATTGGATAAAAAATGAGAGTAATGATTGATGAGTTATGTGAAAAATGAAAAATGAAAATAATTATTTCAATTGAAAAATTTATTCACAAACATGACTTCAATTATATGAACAGTTGGAAATTAAAAATGGGCTATTGTAAACATAACAAAAAAAAAAAACAAGGCATAAACATAACACTTTTTCAACGATTTACACAAAAAAATAAAAAAAAAGTGCAAGACCATTATTTGGCTAATCTATATAGGGGCAGAGTTATATAGGATCCAAGCATTATATGAGTACATAGGACCAAATTTAGACCACATATCTACCTATTCCAATGGTAATTAACACACTTGGGTAGCCACCCAAGTTGGGTGACATAGAATTTACCGAGTTTCACATATATAATTGGATAAAAAAAATGAGGATAATGATTGATGAGTTATGTGAAAAATAAAAAATGAAAATAATTATTTCAATTGAAAATTTTATTAACAAACATGACTTCAATTATATGAACAGTTGGAAATTGAAAATGGACTATTGGAAACATAAAAAAAGGCCATAAACATAACACTTTTTCAACGATTTACACAAAAAAATAAAAAAAAAATACAAGCCATTATTTGGCTAATCTATATATATATATATATATATATATATATTTATATAATAACGACTCCGTTTCTAAAATGTTTCGATAAAAATAGTAAATCTATTTAAGACTTATATCATAATTTTCATTTAGATTAATGATTCAAATTTGGTAAAGTTTAGTACATATGTTAAATATTTAATGCTAAGTTTTTTCAATTTTTTGATTAAGTATAATTTAAGCAATTTTTCATACCATAAATATTATTTCTACATTTTGAAAAAATTAATAGCAAATCAAAATTTGTCCTCTTTTTTCAAACCCATAATTCCATAAATTGGATCACCATGGAGAGGCGCTAAGGCACAAAGATTGAAGATCGCTCGGAGAAGAAGATGAACTCCACCACTTCATCATCATACTTCCAACAGGGGAGTCTTATGTTGGTTTTGGAAGTTTTAACTTCAAGTATTCATGTTGATTTCGAAAGAAACTTCTTGTTTAATTGTTGTTTTCATTCTCAAATCCATCATGAGTTAAATCGCTAGTGTTTGAATGTGATGAACCCTAGAACTTATTTGTGATCATTGGTTTGAATGTTTTAATATATTTTCTTATGTTTTTATGCGAGTCACTTATGTTATGCTTGTTTATTCGAATTGGTATATGCGCAATATTGATTTGAAGTTTATTTTTCACCGGAAATCGAGAGATTCATGGTGAAATAGAACCAACATAAGTGAAAGGAGTTGCATGCAATCCTAGATATAGGATGACATAAATCTTCCGGAATAAGGGTCAAACTTAAATGGGAATTTCACAAATCGTTAATGCAATCTTGGGGTTTTAACTAGAAAGAGATTTCAGTTAATCAACTTGAGGTTAGGAGTTTTTCGCCTTGAGAAAGGGTTTAACTTAATTTAGGAATGCCTACGGTCCATGAAGCATGAAAATATGTTAAGGGATGGTTAAAACTTAAGGGTTATGGTTGTATTTATTTTGGTAAAATCACAAAGACGTTCTAGAGGGATTCACATTCAAGCACATTTATATCCAACATCTTTCAATCCGAGTGTATCTGATATCTTTCGTGTTCTTAGTTGCCTCTTCCACTTTTATTTGCTTTTGTTTTATTTTTATTTTGCAACAAACTATTTGACGAATTTGTAGGCTAGATAATAAAAAGACGGTAATTACTAGTAATCATAGTCCTCGTGGGAATGACACTCGATACTCGCTTAGCTTTGCTATAAACGATAGGTGCACTTGCTTCAGTCCGTTTTTTTAGGAGTAGCTTCCGAGCCATCAAGTTTTTAAATCGCTTTTTTTTTTTTTCTTCTTATTTGGGCAGATTGAGAAACTCGATGTGGAACTGGGAACTTTACTTGGTAATATTGTGACCAATTCATGCGACAAACTTCCACAATAAGGTGATGTAGTCCAGCTATACGACTATAAAGAAAGCGCTGATCGGGAGGCAACCCGATAGTTCATTGTTTTCTATTTTTTTATTGAGTCATAAGTTGTTAGGGAGTCAAGAGTCAATAATTGGATATTTTGGTGGGTGTTGGTATCACCTCTATCTTACTTGAGAAAATTTGAGCTTTCATGGTATTCGAGTTTTTGTTGCAAATTCTTATTAGGTATGCATATGCCCGTGAAGACCCAAGATTGCACAACCCAATGATCTCTCCAAATCGATTTCACTCTCGCAGTAAGGTCGTTTCTTTCTTTTTTTTTTTTTTCTTTTCTTTTTAGTTTGTTGTTTTTGTGTGTTTTTGTTTGTATGTTCATCTCTTTCTTTCACATTGAGGACAATGTGAATCTTTAAGTTGGAGGTGGATGTGATTGCATGCTTGTTAGAATTTTTCTTTGGAATGCTTGTGTGTTTGCTATTTATTTTGATTTTTTTTATGGAATATATGATTTTTCAAGGAAACAAATTGAATATTTGTTAGTCAATAACTTGGCCCAATTACGCATAAATTAGCTTTATAATTTGTATTTTTAAAATGCAAAGCAATTGATTGT
The DNA here is from genome assembly GCA_016081115.2 of Rehmannia glutinosa. NCBI lineage: Eukaryota > Viridiplantae > Streptophyta > Magnoliopsida > Lamiales > Orobanchaceae > Rehmannia > Rehmannia glutinosa. Next base: position 99,711,976 of record CM071934.1, on the reverse strand, counting down.
CTTGAATAGATTGACATGGATGTGGGTTGAATTTAGACGAGACTTCTAACACTACGATACTTGATTTGTTAAGACATATGTGACGATTCTTAGCGCTATGAAAGTCCGAGAACTCATGATTTAGTAGTGGTTAACTAGTTGTTAAACCAAGCTTGTAAAAAAAAAAAAAAAAAAAAAAAAAAATGAAAAAAAAAATGAAGAAAAAAAACGGACCAATCGAGGTTATACTCCTCTATTTGTTGTTGCTTAGTAACTAGGAGCATTCATGAGCCCCATGTTTGTCTTTTACGTAAAACGGCGACACTAATATGAGTATGGGAAACCACCCTAGAGTGTTTGAACAAATTCAAAATATAAACCTAGTGGAAGCATGCCTCGGGAGGCCCCCAAAAAAAAAAAAAAAAAAAAAAAAAAAAAAAAAAGTGGAGAATGAATACTCCTTGACTTCTCATTCCAATAAAGTTCAAGAAGCTTGGTTATATGACTAGTAGGCTAACTACAATGATCTATTGAATTCTTATATTTTCATGGTGTTACTGAATTGAAGTTATTCATAACTATCGATCAGTGAGTGATGATTTCAAGTCCGGATAATGCCTACCGATATTACGGTCTTTCTTGACAGTCGATCGCTTTGCAAAATTATATTTTTACTTAATGGCTAATTTGTGTTGAGAAGGCTACGAATTTGACTACTTATATTCAAAGTGTTGAGAAAAATATATTCATTGTGTGTTGTGATGTATTGAATCCCTCATTATGGTTTTATGTTTTGCTTGAGGACAAGCAAAGTTCAAAGTTGGAGGTGGTTTGATAAGTGTATTTTTATGCATGTTTTATGTGTGTATTTGAGTAGAAATTGAGTTATTTTGTTGTTAGTTTCATTAGTTTTTGATTGTACATTGTTTATACTATCATTTGTGGGTGCTTTTATTGGTGTAGATTGACCATTCGGGGCTAATTTTGGTGAATTTCGGACCATGGATTCATGTCAAAACATACCGGGAGTTTAAGGATGCAAAAACGCTCGAAATTCCAAGCCAAACGCGCGTCATTTCGGGGCCTTTTTGGTCCAACACGGGCAGGGGGGTGTCGGGCAACACGGCCATGTTGAAGGGGATCAAAAGAGGAGGAAAAATCGCACAAAACAGACCCGAACACGGCCTGGCCGTGTCAGATAACACGGCCGCCGTGTCGCACAACACGGCCTGGTCGTGTTACCCGACACGGCCGTGTCGTCGCGATCTCCAAATTTTTGCGCAAAGACGGCCTGGCCGTCTTTGCCCGACACGGCGTGTCCGGACCCCTTTTTGCAACTTTTCCATGTGAAAATTATGGAAAACTCACCTACCAAGCCTTTTGACCACTTTTATACACCTTTAACACCCAATTTTGCTTTGCAACATGTCCCCATATTCCCTCAATCATCATGTGTATACAATGATTCAACCAACTCAACCATGAATGTGCACACAATGATTCAACTAACAAGCATGGAAATAGGGCATTTGTTAATATGGTATTTCACAAGATGGTGCTTATAAAAGCCAAGAGTTTGAGTTGGAAAATCATTCATGTAATATTCATTCATTGATATACAAAGAAATCAGATTTTAGGAATGAAAGTTCATATTTTGGAGAGGAAAACACATATTGTAGTGAGGAAGAGAGTTAGAAGGCTTGGATCACCATGGAGAGGCGCTAAGGCACAAAGATTGAAGATCGCTCGGAGAAGAAGATGAACTCCACCACTTCATCATCATACTTCCAACAGGGGAGTCTTATGTTGGTTTTGGAAGTTTTAACTTCAAGTATTCATGTTGATTTCGAAAGAAACTTCTTGTTTAATTGTTGTTTTCATTCTCAAATCCATCATGAGTTAAATCGCTAGTGTTTGAATGTGATGAACCCTAGAACTTATTTGTGATCATTGGTTTGAATGTTTTAATATATTTTCTTATGTTTTTATGCGAGTCACTTATGTTATGCTTGTTTATTCGAATTGGTATATGCGCAATATTGATTTGAAGTTTATTTTTCACCGGAAATCGAGAGATTCATGGTGAAATAGAACCAACATAAGTGAAAGGAGTTGCATGCAATCCTAGATATAGGATGACATAAATCTTCCTGGATTAGGGTCAAACCTAATATGGGAATTCACAAATCGTTAATGCAATCTTGGGGGTTTTAACTAGAAAGAGATTTCAGTTAATCAACTTGAGGTTAGGAGTTTTTCGCCTTGAGAAAGGGTTTAACTTAATTTAGAATGCCTACGGTCCATGAAGCATGAAAATATGTTAAGGGATGGTTAAAACTTAAGGGTTATGGTTGTATTTATTTTGGTAAAATCACAAAGACGTTCTAGAGGGATTCACATTCAAGCACATTTATATCCAACATCTTTCAATCCGAGTGTATCTGATATCTTTCGTGTTCTTAGTTGCCTCTTCCACTTTTATTTGCTTTTGTTTTATTTTTATTTTGCAACAAACTATTTGACGAATTTGTAGGCTAGATAATAAAAAGACGGTAATTACTAGTAATCATAGTCCTCGTGGGAATGACACTCGATACTCGCTTAGCTTTGCTATAAACGATAGGTGCACTTGCCTAGGCTGTTTTTAGGAGTAGCTTCCGAGCCATCAAGTTTTTAGGCTGTTTCTATTTTTTTTCTTCTTATTTGGGCAGATTGAGAAACTCGCTGTGGAACTGGGAACTTTACTTGGTAATATTGTGACCAATTCATGCGACAAACTTCCACAATAAGGTGATGTAGTCCAGCTATACGACTATAAAGAAAGCGGCTGATCGGGAGGCAACCCGATAGTTCATTGTTTTCTATTTTTTTATTGAGTCATAAGTTGTTAGGGAGTCAAGAGTCAATAATTGGATATTTTGGTGGGTGTTGGTATCACCTCTATCTTACTTGAGAAAATTTGAGCTTTCATGGTATTCGAGTTTTTGTTGCAAATTCTTATTAGGTATGCATATGCCCGTGAAGACCCAAGATTGCACAACCCAATGATCTCTCCAAATCGATTTCACTCTCATGAAGAAGGTCGTTTCTTTCTTTTTTTTTTCTTTTCTTTTTAGTTTGTTGTTTTTGTGTGTTTTTGTTTGTATGTTCATCTTTTTCTTTCACATTGAGGACAATGTGAATCTTTAAGTTGGAGGTGGATGTGATTGCATGCTTGTTAGAATTTTTCTTTGGAATGCTTGTGTGTTTGCTATTTATTTTGATTTTTTTTATGGAATATATGATTTTTCAAGGAAACAAATTGAATATTTGTTAGTCAATAACTTGGCCCAATTACGCATAAATTAGCTTTATAATTTGTATTTTTAAAATGCAAAGCAATTGATTGTCTTGAATAGATTGACATGGATGTGGGTTGAATTTAGACGAGACTTCTAACACTACGATACTTGATTTGTTAAGACATATGTGACGATTCTTAGCGCTATGAAAGTCCGAGAACTCATGATTTAGTAGTGGTTAACTAGTTGTTAAACCAAGCTTGTAAAAAAAAAAAAAAAAAAAAAAAATGAAAAAAAAAAATGAAGAAAAAAACGGACCAATCGAGGTTATACTCCTCTATTTGTTGTTGCTTAGTAACTAGGAGCATTCATGAGCCCCATGTTTGTCTTTTACGTAAAACGGCGACACTAATATGAGTATGGGAAACCACCCTAGAGTGTTTGAACAGAAATTCAAAATATAAACCTAGTGGAAGCATGCCTCGGAGGCCCCCAAAAAAAAAAAAAAAAAAAAAAAAAAAAAAAAAAAAAAAAAATGGAGAATGAATACTCCTTAACTTCTCATTCCAATAAAGTTCAAGAAGCTTGGTTATATGACTAGTAGGCTAACTACAATGATCTATCAATTCTTATATTTTCATGGTGTTATTGAATTGAAGTTATTCATAACTATCAAGATCTCGTGGAGTGATGATTTCAAGTCCGGATAATGCCTACCGATATTACGGTCTTTCTTGACAATGATCGCTTTGCAAAATTATGTTTTTACTTAATGGCTAATTTGTGTTGAGAAGGCTACGAATTTGACTACTTATATTCAAAGTGTTGAGAAAAATATATTCATTGTGTGTTGTGATGTATTGAATCCCTCATTATGGTTTTATGTTTTGCTTGAGGACAAGCAAAGTTCAAAGTTGGAGGTGGTTTGATAAGTGTATTTTTATGCATGTTTTATGTGTATTTTGAGTAGAAATTGAGTTATTTTGTTGTTAGTTTCATTAGTTTTTGATTGTACATTGTTTATACTATCGTGGGGTGCTTTTATTGGTGTAGATTGACCATTCGGGCTAATTTTGGTGAATTTCGGACCATGGATTCATGTCAAAACATACCGGGAGTTTAAGGATGCAAAAACGCTCGAAATTCCAAGCCAAACGCTGGTCATTTCGGGGTTTTTGGTCCAACACGGGCGGGGTGTCGGGCAACACGGCCATGTTGAAGGGGATCAAAAGAGGAGGAAAAATCGCACAAAATGACCCGAACACGGCCTGGCCGTGTCGTACAACACGGCCGTGTCGCACAACACGGCCTGGTCGTGTTACCTGACACGGCCGTGTCAGGCGTATCTCCAGCAAATTTTGTGCAGCACGGCCTGGCCGTGCTGCCCGACACGGGCGTGTCCGGGACCCCTTTTTGCAACTTTTCCATGTGAAAATTATGGAAAACTCACCTACCAAGCCTTTTGACCACTTTTATACACCTTTAACACCCAATTTTGCTGCAACATGTCCCCATATTCCCTCAATCATCATGTGTATACAATGATTCAACCAACTCAACCATGAATGTGCACACAATGATTCAACTAACAAGCATGGAAATAGGGCATTTGTTAATATGGTATTTCACAAGATGGTGCTTATAAAAGCCAAGAGTTTGAGTTGGAAAATCATTCATGTAATATTCATTCATTGATATACAAAGAAATCAGATTTTAGGAATGAAAGTTCATATTTTGGAGAGGAGAAACACATATTGTAGTGAGGAAGAGAGTTAGAAGGCTTGGATCACCATGGAGAGGCGCTAAGGCACAAAGATTGAAGATCGCTCGGAGAAGAAGATGAACTCCACCACTTCATCATCATACTTCCAACAGGAGTCTTATGTTGGTTTTGGAAGTTTTAACTTCAAGTATTCATGTTGATTTCGAAAGAAACTTCTTGTTTAATTGTTGTTTTCATTCTCAAATCCATCATGAGTTAAATCGCTAGTGTTTGAATGTGATGAACCCTAGAACTTATTTGTGATCATTGGTTTGAATGTTTTAATATATTTTCTTATGTTTTTATGCGAGTCACTTATGTTATGCTTGTTTATTCGAATTGGTATATGCGCAATATTGATTTGAAGTTTATTTTTCACCGAAATCGAGAGATTCATGGTGAAATAGAACCAACATAAGTGAAAGGAGTTGCATGCAATCCTAGATATAGGATGACATAAATCTTCCTGATTAGGGTCAAACCTAATATGGGAATTCACAAATCGTTAATGCAATCTTGGGGTTTTAACTAGAAAGAGATTTGATTAATCAACTTGAGGTTAGGAGTTTTTCGCCTTGAGAAAGGGTTTAACTTAATTTAGGAATGCCTACGGTCCATGAAGCATGAAAATATGTTAAGGGATGGTTAAAACTTAAGGGTTATGGTTGTATTTATTTTGGTAAAATCACAAAGACGTTCTAGAGGGATTCACATTCAAGCACATTTATATCCAACATCTTTCAATCCGAGTGTATCTGATATCTTTCGTGTTCTTAGTTGCCTCTTCCACTTTTATTTGCTTTTGTTTTATTTTTATTTTGCAACAAACTATTTGACGAATTTGTAGGCTAGATAATAAAAAGACGGTAATTACTAGTAATCATAGTCCTCGTGGGAATGACACTCGATACTCGCTTAGCTTTGCTATAAACGATAGGTGCACTTGCCTAGGCTGTTTTTAGGAGTAGCTTCCGAGCCATCAAATGTTGTTTTTAATAACAAATTAAATTACAACCATATTGTCATCAATCTATTTTGAGTTTGCTTAATGTGCACAAGGTAAATTTAGAGTTGTACAAATTACGAAAAATAAATACAGCAATAAAAATCCAATCTAATCTAATTAATTTAAAAAGATAAAATCACAATTTCTTTTATAACATGAAGTTAATGTTGTTTCCAGTAATTTGAAAAATAATTAATAACAAACCAACTGAAATAAATTATTTAGACTGGGTTTGTAAACATCTTATTTTAGGTTTCTAAAACTCAAAATACTGAAATGTTATTTGATAAGAAATAATAATTTAATTATGTGGAAAACATGTATATGTTCTGCAGCTAAATCATACTTCTTCATTGAAAAAGTTATAAAATTTTCAATAAATTCAATTTTCATAATTTGGGTAAACTCTGGTGAATAAGTTAAAAACATGAATTTAGGATATCATTATTATCATAATTGGTAAGTTTTTCGAAATATTCTGAATCAGAATTTGATACGTATCAATTTTATTTTTATCAAAAAATATCTATTTTTTTATTTTCTTACCAAAAAAAGAATGTTGTTGGACAACTATATATTTGATTGTGTCATTTCTGATAAAAATTCTAGCAAATACTATTTTTCAAAAAAAAACCGAACATTACACTACACAATATGCTCGGAAATATGAACATGGAACATAACTGTGGACAACAATATTAAAAATTAAAAACTATCTTATAGAGACGTGAATACATATACAAGTTATATATATATACATAATTGTATGTATCTATATATTACATTTGAAAGAAAATCCACCACACAAATATATATTATCAAATGCCAAAAATATTGAAATCTTATATATATATATATATAATTGAATGTATTTGTGTATTGTATTTGAAGATAATCCAAAAAATAAATATTGCCTGAAATACCTTAAATATTGAAATTAAATATATATATATATAATTGTAAATAGATTCTTTAAATTATATATATATATATATATATATATATAACTTAAATATTATATTGTACATATGTTTTAATATATAATAATTAAATATGTATTATATAAAAATGCTATGATTTGTTCTATTATTTATGTTATATTTATTTGTAATATCAAACAATAGAAGAATTATTGTTCACTCTTTTATCTTACAAGATAGTTTGTCAAATAATTATGATATGCGTTGAATTATGTTGTTAGTAAGAAATCGAATGACACTGTGTAATTTATTGGTATACATTTCAGCCATGTCTCAATTAATCTAATTTAATTTAGTTGTTGGAAATTATTAAGTGAACATATAATTTTTAAAGTTTTACACAACTTAACAAGTGTTTTTAATAGATATATATACTTGCTTCAAATATATATAATCAATTTTCTCATTTTTCTAAAATCTTATGTATTGTTGGATATTAAAATAATATTTTGTAAGACTATATTAGATTATTAAAATTATAGTTATTTAGTAAATTTTACATTATTCTGGTAGAGTCAAAGTATGTCAACTTGCAACCCATTTCTCTATTCAAAAGGACATGGCGAGTTTAAGTCTTGGGATACATGTCCACCTATGTGACTATGTCTCATTACCAATATTCCTACTATATATCAATTTCCTAATATCAAAATTATACAATACTTCGATGTTAAAAAAAAATATAATACTTTATTATGTTGCACTTTGTTAGAGATGGCAAAATGACCCGCCCTGATGGGTACCCGTCCTGCCCCTGTGACCCGTAGTGGGACAGGACGGGTCTGGGCATCACCTGTGCCCCGTGGGTGCCGGCATCGCCCTGCGCCCCTCCCATGCATGTAGCATTGTTATTTTTTATATATATTTAATATATGTTTTACATGTATATTATATAAGATAATATAGTTTTTATGTACTTAATATTATATTTAACATATAGAATGATAATTTTATATATAATATGCTTTTATTAAACAAAATATAAAATAAAAAATTCAGTAATAATATAAAACACAAGATAAAACATTAAAATAACAAAATCATATTTAGAATACGGGTCGACCCGTACCGTCCCGTGGGGGTGGATGGGGCGGGTCTGGGTATTGAGATACCCCTCCCGCCAATTGTCATCCCTACAATCCGTGTATTTCTTTTCCCCCATTCAAAGGACAGGGAGGGTTTGAGGCTTCAGATACCCACACCGTGTCGCCTCATTACCTATTTTACAATATATCAATTTCTTAATATCAAAATCAAAAAATACTTCATTACATTACTTCGTGCATAGCACGGGCGATACACTAGTTTATTAAACTAAAGTAATTTTAAAATCTATTTAACAAATTAATGCCAAAAAAAGAAACATTAACCATATTGGTGAAAATAGAGTTCATAACTCTGTTTTATCAATTTCTTTTTTTTTTTCTGAAAATTTAGAAAACCGAGTTAACTTTGTTTTCGAATTTATTTATTTATTTTATTATTTTTTAATTTTTAGGAATTAATTTCTATTTAGAAAAATTGAACTAATCCGAACACGACCCGATAAGTTTAACGGACTGGAAATGGTAGCCCAAACAAAACACGTTAAAAACCTAATAGCCTAGACACGACCCAAATACACAGTGATACACCCCCAAGGGCGGCGGCGACGGCGGCGGCAATGGAAGAAGTTCCGACAATCTTTTAAATTACATAGTTTTTATTTTATTTTAATTTCAAATTTAATATTTTATTTTAATTTCGTACTTATAGTTGAATTAGTTTAGGTAAATGTTAGGTATAAGCATTGATAATTGTATTTGGTTTGAATTTTAGAGTTACAAAACACTTTTCTTTTTTTTTTCTTTTTTTTTAATTTTTCTGATTTTTGTCAGAATTTGAAAATAAGAATGATACGATCTGGGTGACACGATATTATACTCGTGCCACAAGGCACAATCGACTTACTTTGATCGTGCCATAGTGCCGTAAGGAACAAAAAAGTGCAATGGTTATGTAAGCAGCGACAGTATGGCACTTACGAGGGTTTACTTCGCTGATTTAACCCTCCTCGGTTCTCACAGTAGAGCGATGGTAAGAGAAGTAACTGGTATGGAGAAGTAGAGTGGCACACGGCGCCGAAGATGCAGCGGGAAACCCCGGCATCGAATTTTTTATTTATTTATTTTTTAATGGAAAAAATCATATTTCAGAATTGAAATCGATTCCAAATAGATGTTTGGAAGAGTAAATTCTCAGGACAGGTGCTGGAATTTGTTGAGGAAGGTAGAATTTTGAGCTGACGGCGGCAACAGAGTTATTAAAATAATGGGATGTTCTGTAGATTGGTGCTAGCGTAAAGGGGCGAAGCATAATACCTGTATTTCTCATTTCCCTTATCATCAGGTGGTCAGGTACATTTATCTCCACAATCCTGAAACTTGAATCTGTGCCTGCATGCTTGATTAAGGATTTGTCAACAAATTAGGACCTAATTACTGCAGTTCTGGAGTTTGTGAGATGAATTGGGCTGCAGGGTTGATTTTGGAAGGTTAAACAGCTGAAATTGTGTTAGCTTTATGGTTCGGGTTTTGGGTATTAATGGGAAGTCCAATTATGTGAGTTAGGCTAAGTTCACAATTATGGTGATGGTATAAATACATATAGATAGATAGATTGATATGTAAATATATATTTGTATGGAAACCTCAAGAAACTTGTGCATACTGGATATATCTTTGGATTGTTTATGCCTGAAGTAATTTTGGTGATCCCGGTGGGATTTAGTTGATTGCTTGAGTTTGTTTAGTTTAGATCTTCATTTTGTTAACTTGAGACTATCTAAAGTTAGTTCCTCTAGTTCGGTCCAGTGTTTAGTTCGGGTTTCTAACAACTGAGAGGTATGACAATACACACAAAAGTTTTGAATATTAAACACTATATCAGACCCATATTCAAGTTGGTATATTTAAAGCAATGAGTAAATGGATTGGAGGAGGAAATACACATTTGGCATGTATATAAAAACAATAAAAGCATGTGGAAGAAACTGATCCAGTGTTTGGTGTTGTTTTTAGTTATGAAAATGATCTGGGAAAATGGTTGCACTTTCTACACTGGATGTTATTTCATATACGTTTTTGTCCAGTACATTGTTATATCAATTTTTGTTTTCTGTGTAATACATTGCCGTTATATTACTATGAAAAATGAAATAGATATATTCATAATAATGTAATGATTGGAAGATGTACATATAGTTACTTATTTATGTAATTATTGACATTTGTGTAACAATATACATAAATATTTGTAATAATTGGAATATATATGTAAAGTAATAATTATAGTTTCTTTAATAATACTTTGTAGGAGTAGAAAACTTCTTTTTGGAGTTAAATGTTGGTTCCATTTTTGGAAAAAAATCCATTCTACCCCAATTGCGAGTTTGTGTCACGTGTTGGACAGTTATAATTTGGGGTTTATCCGTTTATGGTAATTAGGAATCTGACTTGGACTTATTATCTTTCCTGTCCTTTTCCTTGTCTTTTCCCTTTGTTTTGCTGATAAAGCCTGCTGATTGAAGTCACAATTTAGCTTTAGATAATTTTTTCGACATTTATATATCGGTCATAATTTGGTTCCATATGATTAAAAGTCAATGTACTGTTTATTTCTATATCTTATGTTCGTTATATATATTGTATTTATATCTGCATATGCAACATAGATTGCGGAATTAGATCATCAGACTTGATATGGCTGTTGCTATTGCCAAAGCAAAAGTTCATAGTGCTAGAGCAAATTCCCATTTAATGCCTCATCTGAGCAAATTTCCATTTACTGACAAACAGGAACAGTGTGTCAAGTGAAGAATGAAGATAGTGACGTACAACGTGAACGGGCGCTGAGGCCTCGTGTCTCACAGTTCGGGTCTCTCCGCAAATTGCTTGATTCTCTTGATGCCCGATGTCATCTGCTTTTAGGAGACGAAGCTGGCGAGACAAGAAATGAGAGCGGATTTGGTGCAGGTGGAGGGCTATGAGTCTTTTTTTCTCTTGCACTCGCACTTCTGATAAAGGCCGAACAGGATATTCTGGTGTGGCGACATTTTGCCGTGTCAAGTCTGCATTTTCTAGCGATGAAGTAGCTTTGCCAGTCTCTGCGGAGGAGGGTTTCACTGGTGTTCTTAAGATTTCTTCAGGGTTTGGGAAAAGTGAATATCCGTCAACAATTGAAGGGCTAGAAGATTTTTCCACTGATGAGCTTCGAAAAATTGATGGAGAAGGACGTTGTATCATAACCGACCATGAACATTTTGTTCTTTTCAATGTATATGGGCCTAGAGCTGAATGTGATGATACAGAAAGAATCCAATTTAAGGTCAAATTTTTCAACATACTACAGAAAAGGTGGGAGTCTCTTCTAGGTCAAGGACGAAGGATAATTGTTGTTGGGGATCTCCACATTGCTCCCTCTGCTATAGATCGTTGTGATGCTGGACCAGATTTTGAGAAGAACGAATTTAGGACTTGGTTTAGATCTTTACTGGTGAGAAATGGAGGTCCCTTTTCTGATGTTTTCCGAGAAAAACATCCTGAGAGAAGAGAAGCCTACACATGTTGGCCTACAAATTCTGGCACGGAGGAGTTCAACTTTGGGACACGAATTGACCACATTCTTAGTGCTGAGCCATGCTTACATAAAGAAGAAAATAAAGGACATAGTTTTGTGACTTGCCATGTTAAAGAGTGTGACATATTAAGGCAGTGCAAACGTTGGAAACCTGGTAATACACCTAGACATAAAGAGATAAAGGCAAGAAATTAGCGTATCTGGAGGATCCAGTTCTATTCCAGATGATAGTGTTGATGTTCAAGTGTGCAGTCAACTCATTAAAAGACCCCAACATGCATGTCCCCCTCTTCATCAGACTTGATTCATGAAGGTGTATTTTGTACATCAGATGACTGTTCTGAAGGGTCATATAATGAATCATCTTCTGACTCACCTTACTCTGAAATTGGTCATACTAAGTCGTTTTTCGCAGTGGTTTATAAGAAAAAAGCAAGACACAGTCAGTGGTCTCAGCTTTCACTGAAATCATTTTTCCAGAAAACAGTAGGTGTCAGTAGTGATTCAAATAGTGTTTATTCTGATAAGGAACTTACTCATGCAGATATCTCCATTGAAACTCTCACTGAAGGTGGTGAACATGATGCTGCAAAGGAGTGTCAGTCAAAACAAAGCACATCAATGCAAGAAGATGATACGCCACAACCTTCAGAAAAAGATACGAATAATGTGGCCTTAGTTGAGTGGCAAAGGATTCAACAACTTATGCAAACTAGCATACCTCTTTGCAAGGGCCACAAGGAACCTTGTGTTTCTCGAGTGGTGAAGAAATCTGGACCTAATTTGGGGCACCGATTCTATGTCTGTGCACGTGCTGAGGGACCTGCATCGAATCCTGAAGTGAACTGTGGTTTTTTCAAATGGGCTACTGCAAAATCAAAGAACAAAAGATGATTTTGATGGGTGATAAACCATGAGGACTTAGGTTGATATTCAAATTTCAGCAATGAAGCCGTATGCTAGTTCACTCCATGCTTCTAAAGTCATTTTACTTATCACAAGTTTTCCTTTTGGGACGTCGCCATATATCTCAGAAAATAGGAAATCGAGGATAAACAGCCTTGGCACGCGGATAATTATGTGAATACCAGAAGAGTTAAAGCTGGAGGAATGACAGGTAGTTCTTCAATTTCTTTTTGAACAGATTTCTACGTGACACTCTGAAAGTCTTTCCGTGGAAATAAACTTTAGGGATTAGAATAGATTGGATTTCGACAAACCTAAGAATATCTGTCTTGGCCCAATTTTCCCTCAACCCCACACCCGGCCGAGATTGGAGAGGCGTGCTATGTGGTGTCATTTTATTCCCCTTGCATCGCATGGGTAAAACTGTTTATGGTAATGGCAAGTAACTTTTATCTGCCTGCCTCTTGACTTGTTTTGGCAAGTAACTGTTTATGGGTCTAGTTCATCTCAATATCCACGTATAACCTAGACAGATTTTCTCTCTTGTGTAATCCATCTGAATCTCAACTTAGGTCATAAACAAACGCGACCGTCTCAATCTCGACTTAGGCCGACGTTGGTTCTAACGGAGTCAGACTCAAATATGAAATTCTTGGTGAGCAAAGTCATAATTCTACATCATGAATTTGAACTGTTGCTTGTTATATGTACTTAAGTGACAAGCATTGCCTATTTTAACAAACTCAAAACTGAAAAAAATTCCTTGTATGATCAATCAACTCCTGGAGACTTGAGTGAATTGAGGTGAGATCAATTATGTTACCTCATGCTTGATTTACCATTTTGTCATTGATACTCTTGGAGGGCATGTATGGAATAAAGACATTTTTGTTATTCTTGTTACTCTTACTTTACTGTGGAACCCTTTGTTTGGTTGGTTTGTTGGTCAGATGACATAGAGATTGGAGAGGCGTGCTATGTGGTGTCATTTTATTCCCCTTGCATCGCATGGGTAAAACTGTTTATGGTAATGGCAAGTAACTTTTATCTGCCTGCCTCTTGACTTGGTTTGACTCTAACTAGTTTAGTATCCGCCTGCAGTTTTATGGTGCTTGGTATGATTGAATGATAACTCACTCCGTGTTACTTGTAGTTTGATTCTTTGGTAGTCACTTAGAGAAAAGCTAAACTTGCATTAAACATAATATATTCAAACTCTTGAACTCACTAAGCTTTGTTGTTTATGTTTTATTATTATTGTCCTTCGAACAAGCCTAGCAACACTCATTTTTGGGCTTCGATAAATTTCCAGTTGTGGAAGTTAGGTAAAAATATGCCCTCTGGTGATTTGAACATTCATTCCTTTAGTGTTATAAATTTACAAATACAAATGGATAGATGGATCGCTATATGTTTCTATGCACGTGCGTGTATATATATGTACATATATTCATATTTAAACCTCAAAGAAACCTGTGCATACTGGATATACCATTAAACTCCTAATGTCTGTCTTAAGTAATTGGGTAATCTCAGTGGATTTAATTGATGTGCTTGAGTTTGTTAGTTTTGATCTTCATTTTGTTAGCTTGATCTTGCCTTAAGGTAGTGTCTCTATTAGGCCCCTGTATAGCTCAGGTTTGTGACAAGTAGGGCGATACACATAAAAGTTTTTAATATTGAAACGTTATATTAGAAAGACTTGTCTTTGGAGTTAAATTGTTTGGTTCCATTTTTTGAAAATCCATACTACCTCAAACATGGCACAGGTTTGCATGGCAGGTTGGAAATTGATAAACTAGGCTTTAGAGAATAGGAATCTGACTTGCACCTATTTGTTGTTTTTTCTTTATCATTTTCGTTGTCTTTTTCCCTTTGTAGTTTTATTGTTCCGAGAAAGCATTTGGGCTCCAATTCACAATTTAGCCTTGGCTAATTCTTTCAACATCTATAAATGGGTCACTTTAATTTGGTTCCACAGCATTAGAAGTTAATATGATATTGTACATATCCCATGTTTGTTATCTACTGTATCCATATCTGCGTATCCTTGCCCATGCAACATTGTCTGCAAAATCAGCAGACTTTAGATGGTCGTTGCTATGGTCCAAAGATTTAATTGAGCTTGGTCTTGTCTGGGTGACTCCTCAGTCGGGCTCGGATCTTTTTATGACTGATTTAGGAGGATTTTTGGGGAGTCAAGGAAACATTTTTTGGAGAGTGATTGGCCCTGTTGTATGTTGGTCTGTATGGTTGGAGAGAAACAATAGAATTTTAAACGATAGTGAAGAGTCAACTTTAGAGTGTTGGGACAGAATTAAGTTTAGGGTAGCCTCATGGATAGTAGGGCATAAAGAGTTTAATCATTTGTTTGTTTCAGATTTGACTGGAGATTGGAAGTTAGCACTATGATGTTCTAATCCAGCTGTTTGTTTAATCTTCTGTGGGTATCTTGTCCACTTTTTGTAACTCTTATTACATTAATAAATTTTTTGTTTCATATCAATAAAAGATATGGCCGTTGCTATTGCCAAACCCAAAATCCATAATTGCTAGAGCAAATTTCCATGTAATGTCCCATGTCAGTTAATGAGCCGAAGAACACATATTTTGATTCCAAACATGGCCTTGCATAACACACAGCATGTATAGTCTCCTACGTCAAAGCCAACTGCATCCTTTGTGGTATTGCATTAATTGTCTCCATGCATGCACTTTTACTTACATTATTTTGTAAGTCATGGATAGTCAATGCAAATGTAATACTAGATTCTTGCACAACCGGTGTCTCTCCTCTTATTATCTCTCTACAATTGCTTGTGTCTCCTTAATCAAATAAGATCCTGAAATAAAAATGAAAATTCTACAAGTCTCTGAAGAATTTTTGTTTACTAGTAAGATATTAAAATAGCTTTGTCCAATTACTGAGAGAATTATAAAATGATGTATCAGAAATTGGAGAACTGGCTCCTTGTCATTGGAATCTCGAGCTGCAGTGGCATGTCCATGTGGCATCAGATATTTGGGTCCGTGGACTCGGTTATTCTTCTATAGTTTTCGTTAGTATTTGTCTACTTAACCTGACAGTTTCCATTTTCTAAGTTTAAATACAGGATAGTCAACTGTCAAATTTTCGTCACTTTATATTTAATATCCACTGTGCTTCAGGAGTTGTTTGAAGCCTTTCATAAAAACCTACCTCTTGTAACATTTCCAAACAGGTTATATTAGCCAATGATATTTCAGTCTTTGACATGGTGTATGGATATTTATCTTTCTTTCTTATTCTTAACTCTTAGCTGGATTCGTAGAGTGATGAGCTGTGTTCCCCTCCAACTGAAGGATGAGCCTTCTGCTACCTCCTACTTCCCTGTACATTTTGTTGTCAAATGCATGTGATGTTGAAAACATTAGGGTCAAATTGTTATTATTATTTTTCTCTTTTTGAAATTTTAAATTTATTCAACGAACATTTTATTGAATTATAAGATAAACCATCTTACAACTCAAAGCAAAGAAACCAGGGATACAAGAAATTCACATTTTCTGCACATCAACCTCCATATTTCAACTGCAGTCATGTAGATGTTAGGTTGGCCAAAATTCACGACCTAGGTTTTGAGCTAAATGTGACACAAGACGATAAACTTTTAGAAACCACACTTTTACAATTATTTCACACATAATTACTGGAAAAGTAATTGAATCCTAAACGTCAGGTGATAGATGCTATCACCAGTATGAAATAGTAGATGACATATACCATGGCCAGAGTTGCATGCAAATAGTAAAATGACATATCACCTATGATTGAGCCAAATTGAAAATATCCGAATAGTATGCCTGAGCCCAAATAAATTCTTGACATAGGCTTCAACTTTCAAGCTATATATGTGACAATTCAAATGTCGTTTTCCACCCGTCTTATGTTTCGGGCCACTCGTTACAAATCCTGCACCTCTTGCAAAACGATCAAATGTCGCATTCATCTTTTTATGATAATTCATAATTCACCTTTGTTATTGATGGATGGACTTTCTAATGAGTGTTTTAATTGGTGTGCACCACCTCTAGGTGTTACATGTGGTATGCTCAAGCATGAGTTATGCTTTCGGATTTTCAACAAGGCCAAGCTTTTCAGAGTAAAGGATACATTCAAATGTTGAAGGCAAAGATGTTGGTGAATGTTGTTTCTACTTGATACTATTAATATTTACTATAACCAGACAAATGGTGAAACTCATGCCTCATAATTATCAACTTCTTTTCTTTCTTACTTTCCTTTTTTCCTGGCCACAGTTAATGGTAAATGTTATTATCATAGTTGCGAGAACATTTATTTATCCCTTTTTATTAGTAGTTTTCGTGCATGGAAGGGTGGAAAAGGGATGGATGGACCCCATGCCTGGTCATTGGATGCTGCAATGAACTATGGACATGTTGTGAATAATGGAGCAAAGCTCTCTCAAGAAGTGAAATAGAATTGAGGGAATTCTGTTGGCTGCAAGGTATGTGCGTATTTTGTAACATGTAGCCACTTATTTGTTTGCTGCATGAGAAAATTTATGATACTCTCGACTGCTGTGAAATCTAATCAACTGCTAATAATGAGCTTTAAATTTAAGTTGTTTGAGAATACTCATTACGGAACAGCAAAAGTTTGCAAGAAAAGAATGCCGCTAAGAGAATTATATTTGTTCTTCAAAGCAGAGTATCTAAATACATGATAGTTACTCACTTTGCCTCCAAATGACTGTGCTCACTTCTTTTTGGGATCTCTAATTCTGAAATTTGCCTTTAGAAAATAGACTCTACACGTTTTGTATCTCATATTGAGCTAGTCTGTTCTGTTTATGCAACGGCAATTTTTGAATATATGTTATACGACAGTTCTATAGCTATAGAAATGCATTACAAATTGTCACTGAATATACATCTTTTTAGCTGATTCTGTTGTGTATTAGTTATACCCCCAACCATCTCTATCTTTATACGGCGAGAACAAGGCCTAATTAATAAAATATATTCCCCATTTTGGTCTCAATTCCGTATTTTGAGGTTTAAAACCTACTTATTCCGAACATATTTTGTATTTCTTGCGGTGTAATCCGTTGCATGATTAAACTATTCATTAAAACAAGTAAAGCGTATGCGGAATAAGAAATATCTAGTCCAAAATTAATGACTATAGTTGGTCTTACTACCGGATTTAGTATTCGCACTATCACCGCATTTAACTTAACGAATGATTATGTCCTTTTTTTGATTAGCATGATTATCTATTAAACATGGTTATAGATAGTGCGGGATGGAGTGTTAATTGGAAAAATTCTTGCCTAACTTTTTTTTTTCCTTAGATAAACTCATAAATTTAGTCTTTGTAATCTTTGGTATTTGAGATATGATAATGTTGTCGCAATACTCCTGGCATGATTATATAGTTTTAAGAGGAACTAATGACCAATTAGTCGTATAACAAACTAAAAAATTACAAAAATAAGTCTTTATAATCCACAATTTAGTGAAAGTTATTGATATAATATAATTTACCGTATTATAGTGAAAATGAAGTGATGGATAAATCTGGGGGCATGATGACAGTATTCACCTACTGAATATTAATAAATTTAAGAATCTATTCCATCATAGTAAGTACTTAAAGTTTTTCTTTAACCATTAATTATTTGAATCTGGCATTTATAGTGTATCCTGCTTGCTGATTAAGATCTCCTGTTTTGGTACTATTTTGAAAAGGATTTTAACTGGCAGAATATAGCCAGTAAAAAATTTGAAATATTTCTTAAAATGGACTAA
Source organism: Rehmannia glutinosa (assembly GCA_016081115.2). Taxonomy (NCBI): domain Eukaryota; kingdom Viridiplantae; phylum Streptophyta; class Magnoliopsida; order Lamiales; family Orobanchaceae; genus Rehmannia; species Rehmannia glutinosa. Next base: position 99,693,629 of record CM071934.1, on the reverse strand, counting down.
TTATTTAGATTCTATATATGTTTTCAAATCCACATCTATACAACTATAAATACCAGCCAATGTCTCCACAATATGCACCAAAGAAAATCAAACCCTAAAAACCAAAACCCTTTTTTTGTTTATCTCATTCCCTTGATAGAGATGGCAGAAAATGTCAATTTCTGTGCTCCAGAGCCAGAGGCAGCTACCACTGATAAGTCATGTTTTCAGCCACCTGTTGAACCACAACTAACCTATGAAGAATGTGATATGAAATCATTGTTGTGGCCATTTTACAATGACACTGAACCCAAAACCTTGGAAGACATAGGTTTTGAATTAAATATAACTCCTTCAATAATGCATCTTTTCCCACCATCTCTCTCCAGCCACTCTGTACACAAGGTGGCTGATAATGGGATGGAACCCCTACCTAACCATCAGCTGCAACCTCCTTCACAAGTGTTGCAAATTGATGCAGCAAATTCAGAGGTAAATATAAGAAATAAATCCAATTCTTAATGACGCTCAATGGAACATATATAATTTGTGATGAAGCTTCTTGTTAATTTGTTTTTCAGGAAATAAGCCGGATGCAAGAAAGAATTGAAGACGGGTCAGGGGTGACCTCTGCAGCCGCAGAAGACTCTTTTGATGTAAATCAGTTTTTAGAGGTAAGTAGAATAGATAAAGCCCAGTCGGAATGGTGCCCAGTGAAACACATGCATTTTGTGATGTAGATTTTTTTTTAATTTGTTTTTCAGGAACCAACATGGCTGGAGGAAAGAATGGGAGACGGGTCAGGGGTGACCTCTGCAGCCGCAGAACACTCTTTTGATGTAAATGAGTTTTTAGAGGTAAGTAGAACACATAAAGCCCAGTCTTAATAGTGCCCAGTGAAACATATGCATTTTTTGATGTAGATTTTTGTTAATTTGTTTTCTAGGAACCAACTTGGATGGAGGAAAGAATGGGAGATGGTTCTGGGGTGACTTGTGGAGTAGCAGAGCACTCTTCAGACGTAAATCACTCTTTAGAGGTAAGTACCACTGATAAAGCTAAGTCGGAATGACGCCCAGTGAAACATATGTACTTGTGGTGAAGCTTTTTGTTAATTTTTATTTTTAGGAACCAAGTCGGACAGAAGAAAGAATGGGAGACGGTTCCGGGGAGACCTCCAGTGGCCCAGCAAAAGTACGTCATGTTTAATTGCTTTTTTATCATCGCGTGCATGGGAAAAATTCAAAATCATGCATATAATATATATTAGTTCATGCTTGCAGTAGTTAAAGGTGGGAAAAAATAGAGATTTGACGTGGAACTAATGAGCTCTCGACTGTGAATGGGACTTTGTTTTTTTTTTTTTTCAAATTTAAAGCTTAATATTACCTAACGTTTTGTACAGAAGCTAACAAAGAGAAGAGTCTCGGACGACGATTCCTGGATGCCTGAAGGATGGGTAAAGAAAGTGAGCCAGAGGCCGCAAAAAGGAAAGTTTCCGGGCTACGTCGACAAGGTAAATTTCAGCATATTACAATTGCTTAGGACATAATAGTGGGCTTATGCAAACCAAGATTATTTGTTTATCACGAACGAACATACTTTCTTTGTTTTGTTGATAACTTAATACATCGGAAACTGGATGGATCAAATATGTACTCATCTCAAGTGTGTATATGAGTGTCATAAATTTTGTAGCTCTATCACATATATAAGACTGTGCCCCATGTCACTTTATTTTTGTCGTCATTCAATAATGAGCGAAGCTGTATATGTACTTAATTCATTGAGAGTATCAGTCAACACTCCAACTTTTAGTAAAGCAGACATGCACAGATTTAATTTTAGTAAGCAGACACGGACGAATTTAATCAATCAATAGGGAAGGTGAAAATAGTGAAGGGCTGACCAGTTATATATAGCATTTCTCATAATAAAAAATGTGAGAATTGAAGAATTTATCAACTGCTATTCTTTAATTTAAAACTCAGTTACTATTTTTGATATTTTATTATTTTTTTGTCCTCATTGTAACTTATATATAGCTAGCATGCTAAATTGGTGAATAATTGTAAGAAATATTTTCTTTTTGTGTTTGGTGCAGAAATATTATGCACCGGGTGTAGCAAGAGCATTCAGATCGAAAGCTGAAGCTCTAAGATACATAGAGAGTTTGAAGAATGCTGCTACATCATCAAATATGTAGGCAAAGGTACGTCGTTGATGCATTTATATACTCCTACCCCTGATTGTTTTTTTCTAGAATCATTTATTAAACCATTTGATCGACATCTTTTGAATTATTGACAATAGGGCTTTCATGATTCCTGTAGGTATGATAGAAGAGACGTATTAAAGCATAGTTTAATATTATATTGCTGAATCATGCTAATTTATTATGTAAAGTCCAACATCTCATCAATTCTAATCATTATGGATGATTCTATTACAAGTTAAATTAGCTGTATTAAGATTTTCCTTCAATCGCTGATACAGGTGCGAGTTCTACTTAGAAGCCTCAATGGGTTTTCTTCCCATATTTTTAGAGGGCTATCAAGTGGCGGACAACGGGACAAGCTTGCGATTACGGCACAAGAGAAACCAGGATCCCATTTTCTGATAGAGCTAACATTTAGATTTTTTTTTTTTTTTTGGCTTTTAACATTGATATGTTTTAATGTAGCGCAAGATGTTAATTTCTTAATACTTGAATGAAGCATCTGAAATGATTTTTTTTTTCCGCTTTCGTTCAAAGAGAATTTTATTACTTCACACATATTTGAAATGTTAAAATGGTTGGTTGGAAAAACAAAGAAATCGAATTTCAATAGTGCAAATGCAATACAAATAAATTGAACGTAATACTAGGTTATTACACAATGGATACCAGGCACTGTGCTCATCCTATGGCGTATGCAGTGCGTTCTTGGCGTGGTTGAATGTAGCCATTTGTAGTGTTTCATGCCTTGCTGATTGTGATTTTCTATTTTGGTAACATTTTGACAAGAATTTTAATTGTTAAAATATAGCCATTAAAAAATTTGAAAACTTTCTTGAATGGGATAAATTGATTATATTCTATATATGTTTATAATCGGCATCTTTACAATTATAAATATAAACAAGTCAATGTCTCCACAACATGCACCAAAGAAAATCAGACCCTAAAAATCAAAACCCTCTGTCTAAATCCAACAACATGGCCGAAGCAAGTTTCGCTTCAAAACCTTACAAGAGATGAGTTTGGAATTAAATCTAACTCTTAAATTAATGTATCTTTTCATACCTTCATCTTTCTCTAGTCACTTTGTGCACATATGTATTTTGTGATAAAGCTTTTGTTACTTTGCTTTTTTGGAACCGAGTAGGATGCAAGAAAAAACTGAAGAATGTTAATACTTCAAACATATTTGAATGGTTTCATTGGTTGTCGAAAGAACAAGAAGCCGAGTTGTAATAGATAATGATCAGTTTAGATACAGTGTAAATAAATTGTATATGATACCTATTATTAGAAAAATGGATGCTAAGCACTATGTCCGCATCATGTGTTATGCATTCTTGTGTATTCTTTTGTGTTGTGCATTCCCTGTGTAGTTTCATTAATTAGGGGACAATTTATTTACATCGTGTTCAGTCAGTATACTCTTGAATTTATGATAATTTATGTTAATTTAAATACAACAATTATCATAATTTTCTTTTCTTGAGAAATGCATACATGAAATATTCATGGATATATCGAGCACGAAGCTGGGGGGTAATTCACAGGGCTGCTCCTTATGTTAGGCAAAGAAGTCGGTCGATTCAGGTCCTAAAAACTTACAAAATTTAGGGGCTTTAAATTTTTGTATACCTTTTATATGTAATTCATATATATTGCACCAAGAGTAAGTTGAATGTTTCCCACTCTTGAAACTTTATAAGGCAGCTCACGTTTAAGTTTTATTGCCCACGAGATTTTTTTTAACTTTATTATGCAGATAAAGAAATTAAAAGCTCTCCTACCAAGAATGAATTAAGTACGCTATTTTCCTTGGGCCTTGTAGCCTTGCTAATAGACTAATAAAATTATTATACACTTAATTTTTTAAGACCATGAATTTAAAGTATCTCAAACTAAGAAGACAAAAAATTAAAAAGCTATAACACTTTACACTATTGTCTAGCCTGCATGCCTAGTCTCACATTGTTCATTATTTTGTTGCTTTATGGTTGTATAGAAAAAAAAAATGAGGCCTAATTAAAGCTCGACTCGGGCCAAAAAAATCGATAAGATTGGCCCTGGTATTTCATATTGTACCCTCTCAAATGAAAGTAAGCGCAATATTAAAGTGTAGTTTATTAGAAAATTCATATTTATTTTAGAATTCTTTTTTGAGGGAGATTTGTATTTTGTAGTACAAGTTGTCTTTCATATAATGACACTTAAATGTAAGGCATGGTCAATGAAATACACATAAAACTGCGCCACTGATAATTAATTGAGATTAATTAAGAATGAAAGGGAAATGAGATGGGCAGTCATGTTACATGTTAGGTAACTAAACAACCTAATTTAGTTCACTTGTAAACCCTTTATTTTAAAAGAAAAATTATAAAATGCCTTCATCTGCTTATGACATGAAAACAAAGGATAATCACAAAAACACCCCTGAGGTTTAATTAAAAAAAACCCAGTTATCTTTCGAAATTACAAATATTCTCTAGACATTTGTTTCTATCTTACAAATCACCCTTGAGTATTTGTTTGATAAATGCAAACCTCGAGGAGGTATTTGTAATTTTTGAAAGTTATATGGAGTTTATTGTAATTAGACTAAATCTCATTGGTACTTTTATAATTATCCCTAAAACAATCCTGTTTTCAGCACCTCACTCAATTTTTCCTTCAGAACCAAGTTACATCACAATAATTTAAGTTGTAGATAAGGGATAATTACAAATACTACCCCTTAGATTTGGGGTAATTATAGAAAAAAACCCATAGAAATTTTAAAATTACAAGAAGACCCCTGTGGTTTGATTATTATGTCTTAAATATAAGGGGGTCACTGTAATATTTTTACATATATAAAGGGGGTGTTTGGGACGTTTTTCTTATAAAGGGTGTAAAGTGTGATACAAAATCAAACCTCAAGGAGATATTTGTAATTTTCAAAACCTTATGGGGTTTTTCGTTATTAGCTCAAACTTCGGGGGTAGTTTCTGTAATTATCCCTGTAGATAATTGTACTAACTGATCAAGTAAAAAGCAGCAGAAAAAATGCAAGAACAATGAAACTGCAGTGGCAAGTAAGAAAATTAAAGCATTCTAGTAATGATCAAAGTTGGTACACAATCAAGGAAAAAAAATGGTAAATTGTGCATAAAAATAGAGAAAGTTTTGTAAAAAGGGTAAATTTTGTGGCTAATGTGTGTTTATTGGTTAAATTTTCTGTAACAAATGAATGAATCTATACAAATGTCTTAAAAAAAATCAAGAATAGTAGGATCATCATAGCAACCCAAGTATCGTCTCGTGTTCGTGTTCGTGTTCGTGTTCGTGCTCGTGTATGGTCTCTATCCACCATGGTTCAAAACCATCACATTCATCTTCAACAGGAGCAGGCAAGTTGAGATCGATAAAATTCCGAATTTCCGGGGCCGGTTTCGAAATACCAACAATATTTCTGTCCTGATCAGCAATTAAATGTGATCTCTTGTGTCCACCCAAGGCTTGGCCTGATGAAAAAACTTTAAAGCAAATTGGGCACTCATGCTCTGTTTGAAGGCTATTTTGGTCATTTATTGTTGCACAACTGCCCCTGAACTTTTTGTGACTTGCTCTATGACCCCCAAGTGCTTGATAAGAACTAAATCCCTTTCTGCAAATTATGCATTTAAATTTGCTCTTCTTTGGGGAGTAAACTTCAGACTCAACAACAGAATTATTCGTCGTCCCGATGATATTTTTCGACAGCAAAATCAGACTCAGCGCGACCTCCTCTTGTTCGTGCTGATCGTATATTACATAGTCGCATGTCGAAAATTTGAAAGAAGATGAATTATTTTTGTACCTTTTCGTCCTGTCCGATCGCTTTTTTCTTTTACGATCGTCGTCGACTTTTTTTCCCCTTCGGATCACGGAGTGGCATTTCGTGTGGCCAAACAGGGCCTTACAGGATTGGAAAGTTTTCCCACATTCCTTCTTGCAGAGTTTGTCCTGAAGCAAAGTATCTTTCTCAAATTTGTTTGAGGATTTTAAGGCCTTGTTTGGATTGGTGAGAGGAGGAAGCTTTTTTTTGGGAAATTTGTGATCAGTTTTTTGATGATGATGATGATCAGATGGTGAAATAACGTTGATCATATGAGACCTCATGTGGCCTCCCAAGGATCTACCACAGGGGAAACATTTGTAACAGAATTTGCATGTATGTTTCATTTTTTGAATTTCCTCCATAACTGAATTTGAATCACAAAGCTATGTATCAAGAAAAGCTCAATTGGTAAGCTGAGAAAACAAGTGGGATTTCAGTTTTTTGGATTTTGAGCTTATATAGAGCAAGAAAAATAAAATAAAATCAAGATTTCATTATGTTGTTGAAGCAGAACAAGATCTGATAAATAGGAAAAGTTGATGAAATAAAGAAATATAAGCTAGCCAGCAACTAAGGCTAAAATTTATGTCTCTCTATTAGTTGATCTTAGTAGAAGTTGAAGTAGATAAAGGGTAGTTGAAAGTTGAAGAAAAATATGAAATTTTGAAGAGAAGGGGGTGAGTTTGCTTTGTTGCTAATGATGTCTATGAAAAAAACAATATTAGTTATTAAAATGAGAAAAAAAGAAATTAAAATAATAATGATTTAATTAATTGGAGTTCTCTCTCTCTTAAAAACACTACATTTCATTTGAGAGGAGAAATCCATGCATGAAAGCAAAGATAAAAAAGAGGTGAAATAAAGGGAAGAAAGATAGGAGAACGTGTACTCCAACCACTGGCAGAGCTAGGGGCCCCACGGTGCCCCCGTTTTTAACAGCTTATATCACTACCACGAGCTTATAGCTCAAGTGGTATTATTTACCCTTTGTAAAGGGTATGTACCATGGTTCGAACACTAAGGCCGCGATTGGATGTCAATGAGAATCTATTTTTGTTCCGCTGGAAATTTTTTTCGACCAAACATGCGATTGTTTATGAAAATTTTCAGAAAATATACTATTCTATCACTTTCACTTTTTCTCATTTTTTTCTCTTATCAATCACATCTACACATTTTTTCACAAAAAACTAATCATTATTACACATTCTCCCACAAATTTCACTATTCATCTACTCACACATTTCTAACTACCAATCACATTTAATCATTATTTTACTATTTTTAAATCAAATCAACTCCCATCATTACTTTTTCATCTCACATCCAATCACACTCTCAAAACTCAACTTTTTTTTCCAAATTTTTTTTCACCACTATTCTCTATCAAAATGAAAATTTTCGAAATGGAAGTATGTCCAATCGCGCCCTAACTCTTTCAGTTTTTTTGAGATTTATCTCTTCCCCTTCAACCATTGCTCCAACTTATTAAAAATTATCGGCAATTTAATTACCGACAGAATTTTTAGCATTACCAACAGAATTTTCTGTCGGTAAACTGCATTTTTCTTGTAGTGATTACTAGGCACGGATCAAGCATTAAGTGAGACGTGTATAGAAGTTACCGCACAGATGATTGACACGTGTATAAAAGTTACCATATTACAACATCACAATTTAGACTTGATTTATGCACCAAAATTAATATGGTAACTTCTATACACTTGTTAATCATTTGTGCGGTGGAATAGGAGATGAAACATCATCTTGGACTAGAAGATTCCATCTGAAATCCTAGGGGGATTTTTGTAGTTCTCCCAATAACTAAATAAAAAATAATGCAAAAATTATCAACTAGAAATATATTTCTTTGTCAAGATTGTAGCTAGAAATTAACAATGTTGACATTGAGGCATGTGGGTTTAGATTGGGAGGTCAAAGAAGTCTGATTAGCAACCACATTATTAAGGTTAAAACTGTGGTTAAGTCTACCAAATTATTCATAACACCACATTTGAATAGGCTTTTGACTTATAGACCTCGTCGATAAGAAACATGGAAAGGAAAATGCTATATTTTAAAGTTTTAGATACTAACAAAATTCTCTTAATATCATAAATACAACAATTATCATAAATTTCTTTTCTCGAAAAATGCATATATATTCAGCAGAAGGCGGGTAATTCACATGGCTGCTCTTTATGTTAGGCGAAGAAGTCGATCGACTCGGGCCCTGAAAACTTACAAAATTTTAGGGGCTTAAAATTTTTGTATACCTTTTACATATAGTACATATATAAAATACAGCAGGTCTCTTGTGAGACGGTGTGAAACCTTGAGACTTTTTAGAGCAAATCCAATGTAGTGGTTGAATGTTTCCCACTCTTGAAACTTTATAAGGCAACTCACGTTCAAGTTTTATTGCCCACAATTTTTTTTTACTTTAATATGTAGATAAAGAAATTGAAAGCTCTCTCATCAAGATGTTTTGTTACTTTATTATATAGATAAAGAAATTAAAAGCTCTCCTACTAAAAATTTATTGTCAGATTCCCCTTAGACCTTGCGGCCTTGCAACCTTGCTACCAGATTACCAAAATTGTTACACATAATTTTTTTAAACCCTGAATTTAAAGTTTCTCAAATTAAGAATACAAACAATTAAAAAGCTATAACACTTTACACTATTGTCTAGCCTGCCTAGCCTCACATTGTTCATTATTTTGTTTGCTTTATGCTTGTATAGAAAAAAAAAAAAATTGGCCTAATTTAAAGCTCGACTCGGGCCAAAAAAAAATCGATAAGACATGGTCAATGAAATACACATAAACCTGCACCACTGATAATTAATTGAGATTAATTAAGAATGAAAGGGAAATGAGATGGGCATTCATGTTACATGTTAGCCTGTTATGTGACTAAACAACCTAATTTAGTTCACTTGTAAACCCATTTTTTTCTAAAAAAAATATATAAAATGTTTTCATCTGCTTGTGACATGAAAACAAAGGATAATTACGAAACACCCATGAGGTTTAGTCTATTTACAATAAAAACCCACTTATCTCTCGAAATTATAAATACTCTATCGACATTTATTTCTCGCTTACAAATCACCCCTCGAAATGGAGTATTTATTAGATAAATACAAACCTGAAGGAGGTGTTTGTAACACTATAAGGAGGTATTTGTAAATTTTGAAAGTTAAATGGAGTTTATTGTAATTAGACTAAATCTCAGGGTACTTTTATAATTATCCCTAAAACAATTCTGTTTTCAGCACTTCACTCATTTTTTCCTTCAGAACCAAGTTACTTCACAATAATTTAAGTTGTAGATAAGGGATATTTACAAATACTACCCCTTAGGTTTGGGGTAATTACAGAAAAAACCTATAGAAATTTCAAAATTACAAGAAAAAAACATGATGTTTGATTATATCTTAACGGTAAGGAGGTCACTGTAATAAATTTTTACATATATAAAGGGGGTGTTTGAGACGTTTTTTCTTATAAAGGGTGTAACGTGTCATACAAAATCAAACCTCAAGGAGATTTTTGTAATTTTTAAAACCTTCTGGGGTTTTTTGTTATTAGCTCAAATCTCGGGGGTAGTTTTTGCAATTATCCCTGTAGATAATTGTACTAACTGATCAAGTAAAAAGCAGCAGAAAAAAATGTAAAAACAATGAAACTGCATTGGCAAGTAATACAAACATTCAAGTAATGATCAAAGTTGGTACCCAATCAAGAAAAAAAAAATGGTAAATTGTCCTTAAAAACAGGGAAAATTTTGTAAAAAGTGTAAATTTGGGGCTAATGTGTGTTTATTGGTTAAATTTTCTCTAACTAATGAATGAATCTATACAAATGTGTCTTAAAAAAAATCAATATCAGTAGGATCATCAAAGCAACCCGAGTATCGTCTCGTGTTCGTGTTTGTGCTCGTGTCTGGTCTCTATCCACCACGGTTCAAAATCATTACATTCACCTTCAACAGGAGCAGGCAAGTTGAGATCGATAAAATTCCGAATTCCCGGGGCCGGTTTCGAAATACCAACAATATTTCTGTCCTGATCAGCAATTAAATGTGATCTCTTGTGTCCACCCAAGGCTTGGCCTGATGAAAAAACTTTAAAGCAAATTGGGCACTCATGCTCTGTTTGAAGGCTATTTTGGTCATTTATTGTTGCACAACTGCCCCTGAACTTTTTGTGACTTGCTCTATGACCCCCAAGTGCTTGATAAGAACTAAATCCCTTTCTGCAAATTATGCATTTAAATTTGCTCTTCTTTGGGGAGTAAACTTCAGACTCAACAACAGAATTATTCGTCGTCCCGATGATATTTTTCGACAGCAAAATAAGACTCAGCGCGACCTCCTCTTGTTCGTGCTGATCGAACATTACATAGTCGCATTTCGAAAATTTGAAAGAAGATGAATTATTTTTGTACCTTTTCGTCCTGTCCGATCGCTTTTTTCGTTTACGATCGGATTGGTTATCCGAAGAATCGTCGACTTTTTCCCTTCGGATCACGGAGTGGCATTTCGTGTGGCCAAACAAGGCCTTACAGGATTGGAAAGTTTTGCCACATTCCTTCTTGCAGAGTTTGTCCTGAAGCAAAGTATGTTTCTCAATTTTGTTTGAGGATTTTAAGGCCTTGTTTGGATTGGTGAGAGGAGGAAGCTTTTTTTTGGGAAATTTGTGATCAGTTTTTTGATGATGATGATCAGATGGTGAAATAATATTGATCATATGAGACCTCATGTGGCCTCCCAAGGATCTACCACAGGGGAAACATTTGTAACAGAATTTGCATGTATGTTTCATTTTTTGAATTTCCTCCATAACTGAATTTGAATCACAAAGCTATATATGAAGAAAAGCTCAATTGGTAAGCTGAGAAAACAAGTGGGATTTCAGTTTTTTGGATTTTGAGCTTATATAGAGCAAGAAAAATAAAATAAAATCAAGATTCCATTATGTTGTTGAAGCAGAACAAGATCTGATAAATAGGAAAAGTTGATGAAATAAAGAAATATAAGCTAGCCAGCAACTAAGGCTAAAATTTATGTTTCTCTTTTAGTTGCTCTTAGTAGAAGTTGAAGTAGATAAAGGGTAGTTGAAAGTTGAAGAAAAATATCAATTTTTGAAGAGAAGGGGGTGAGTTAGCTTTGTTGCTAATGATGGCTATGAAAAAGCCAATACTAGCTATTAAAACAAGAAAGAAAAAAAAAGAAATTAAAAATAATAATAATAGTTAATTGAAGTGTTGTCTCTTACAAAACACTACATTGGATTTGAGAGGAGAAATCCATGCATGAAAGCAAAGATAAAAAAAAAAAAAAGAGGTGAAAGAAAGGGAAGAAAGATAACAAACGTGTACTCCAACCACTGGCGGAGCTGGGGGCCATGTTGGGCCCAGGCCCCGACCCATTTTTGTATTTAATAGCTTATATCACTAAGAAAAAAAAGGGTAAATCTCACTTTACCTCTTATACTTTCATTGAATCTCACACTTTACCTCTTTGTACTTTTAATTGTATCACTTTAAGAATACAAGATGTGAGGGGATAAAGTGATTTTTAAGGAGAGTATAGAGGGACAAAGCGAGATTTATCCAAAAAAATTATTAGTGTTTATGTGTTTGTTTTTTGAGTTTTTTATCCAATTTGACCTATTTTTGTGTGTTGGTTGTGCCTCTGCCTAGAGCTGTCAAAACGGGCCAGGCCCGTCGGGCCAGCCCGTCCCGCCTAAGGTAAAGGGGGTGGGTTAAGTATTTAGTAGCCCGCTAAGGGGCGGGCAAAAAATGAAAAATTAGATAAAATAGACAAAAAAAAACAGTATAATTAATATTTTATATTTTTATCTCTTATAAAAGTGTATATAATATTTTTATAAAATATGTACTTGTTATCCATTAGTATATTTAACTCATTAAAATTAATAATATGAATAAAAAAATATTTTTTTTTATTTTTTAAGTTTTTTTATTTTTTGGCGGGTCGGCCGCCAACCTCAGAAATCCAAGGCGGGTTGGGTTGGGCCGAGGTTTTCTCGGCCCGCCACCTTGGCGGGCCCCCTGCCCCGGCCCGCCGGCCCATTTCGACAACTCTACCTCTGCCATTGACCCCATCTAAATCTTGGCCACCAAGATCCAAGGGGCGGTTATTTTTCAAGTGGAGCAATCCAATGGCTGAGGGAAAAGAGAATAGAAAAGATTCTTGCTTGCAGTGCCAAGTGAAAGGTGGCCTGGGTATTCCACTCTGTCTTTGGCGGTTATTCTTTTGGACTTTTTCCATATATCCATTATAATTTTTTTTATTTAATTTAGTTTTGTTATATAAAAAACAAAGATCCACAATGTGGGGTGGGGTCCCTTTTAGTTGTCAACACTCATCACTACTCTTGCTTAAGCTGCCAAATTGAAGCATGCCACTTCACTCATCTAATTCTATTAGTCAAATCATTTTGGTTTGAATTTAAACAATGGCTCAAACATCATTAATAATTTTGTGATAACATTTCTTGACAAATTAACTTGTATGTGTTGATTGGTATGATTTTTTGTATTTACAATTAGGGGTGTAATTGAAATTCTTGTATTTTGGGGGTGTAACTTTGTTAAGTAGAATAAAGTGTTATTCAAGTTTGACTTTAAATTGTTTTATCGAGTTTAAAATTATATTTGATCTCAATTTTGAAATTAAGAGAGTGAAATTCAAATACAAATAAGCTTTAATTGAATGAAAAGCAAGTTGAGCTAGGAGTGGCCACGGTTCCTGACTCGCCGGTTCCGGTTCCTCATTTTGGAGGAACCGAGAATCGAATCTTAGTTTCTTCACTGCCCGATTCCAAAATCGAACCGATCGTTTTCCAATTCGGTTCGAACTCGCCCTCCATGGTTCCGATTCGGTTTTAACCGGAACCGTTTGTTTATCTTTTAATAATTATTTGATTTATTAAAATAGTTTATCAATTTCAGTTAAAAAAAAGAAAATAAAGAAAAGGACATGGACTTAATATTCATTAAAGTTGTATACTTAATATTAATAATAATATTAAACTATCAATATATACTATTAGAGTATAGAAGAATCAAAGTTTACGTAGTTCGCTTACAATATTTGGTCTAAAACGTGTCTCATGTAGGGGTGTCAAATCATGTTATCGTGTCGTGTTTCGTGTCGACACGATAACGATACGACACGATAAGGGCAAACACGAACACAACACAATAAGGATCTGCTTCGACACGACACGAACACGAAAATTTTCGTGTCAACACGACACGACATGATAGTGACACGATAAGTCAAAAACAAAAAGAAAATGATTTACATGTTAAGTACACGATAGCAAATTACACGATTTTACACGAAAATATACGACACAAATATACAAAATATCGGTTATTATCATGTCACTAACAGGTAAACGTGTCCGTATCGTGCTCGTGTCGTGTCATTATCGTGTCGCTAATAGGTAAACGTGTCATTATCGTATCCTTATCGTGTTCGTGTCGTGTCATTATCGTGTTCATATCACTATCGTGTAAACACGATAAAAACACGGACATGATCATGAAATTTTCGTGTCCTTATCGTACACGAACACGATAAGGCTAAACACTAATCCGCTATTTTCATATTATTTTCGTGTCGTGTCAAAAATTGCCACCCCTAGTCTCATGTAATTACGAAAATAAAATATCATAATAAACATTTAACATTTCTAAAGGCATGTATTTACCAAAACAAGATTGTTGGTTTTAACCTTAAAAAAAACGGTTCCATCACGGTTCCACCTACGGTTGTAATCGCCGGTTAAAACCGCCGGTTCCATGGTTTTTGAGACCTAGGAATCGGAACCGGCCTACACGGTTTTAGTTCCGGTTTTGGAACCATTGACCACGGTTATGGTTTAGGAACTGTTGACCACGACTCTGGTTCCGGTTTGGAACCCGGTTTCGGTTCCATTTGGCCACCCCTAAGTTGAGCATAAGTAGCTTTGACTTTTTTTATACGGATTTTAGGCTTTTTTTTACTGATTGAGTTGAATACTAATTGGCTTTCAAATTTTGTCGAACAAAGAAACTATATATTCAAGTTTGGTACTTTAGACTTAACAAATTAAACTCAAATGAGCATTTAATAATAAATTTTCAGTTGGATATCGAGTAATTTAATTTATTTTTCAGCCTTACTATATCAATTTTTTCCATTTTTCGGGGAAAGAAAAAGAAATAAATAAAAAACTACAAGAATAAATAAACTCCACAATGTATGACGGGCCCAAAGTTTATGCACTTCAATTACTATCTCGAAGCAAGTCAAGAAAATTCCATTTTACCGACAGAAATAATTTTGTAACTAAATTTTACAATTACCTACAGAATACCTACATAATAAAGATATTATTTTTTTCTCAAATTACCGGCAGATCACCGATAGTTTTTAAATTTACCGACAGAAATATTGTAGATATTTACCAAAAGTTTTAGATTCTATGGGTAAATATTTACCTACAACGAAACCTACACTTTTCGGTTATAGTGTGATCTATATTTTAATTTGATGTTTCCGTCTCATATATTTTATACACATTATATGAAATATCAAATTAAAACAAGAATCCTAAGTACTTGACAAGACTGCACGTACTGAAAAATAGAATTGAGGTAAATTTACCTAATAATTATGTTACAAAAAAAAGCAAAAATAACATAAAATAAAATGAAAAATGGCAAAAACTTGTAAAAGACCGTCTCACGGGTCTAAACCCGTAAGACGGATCCTACATACCCAACTCGCTCCATACCCGCCCATATTCATTTTTTTTTAGTTTTTTTTCCAGTTATAAACTAGGGTTATTCTTTTTTATGTTTTCCTTTTCCCGTTCTTCCTTCTTCTTCTTCTTCTTCTTGTGTTGTTGCGGCGGCTGTTTTTCTTGTGATGTTGTTGTTGCTCTCCTCCTCCTCCTCCTCCTCCTCCTCCTCTTCTTCTTCTTCTTCTTTCTTCTTCTTCTTCGTCACCGCCAACAAAAATCTTTATCATTTCCTCTCGCTTCCTTTTACTTTGTGTGAGATTGTCGTTCTTTTTTTGGTTTCTCCTCGTTTCGTTGCTTCCGAAGTACTGCATCAATTTGTAATAAAGTAACAATTTGTAATAAAGTTTCTGTACAAATCTGTGAACATTGATGCTTGAAAAGTATCCGAAATTTCCTTAAAAGTGTCAATAAGTACCTTAAAAGTATATGTTTTATGTCATGGTATTTCAACATTATATCACTCTGCAGGTTACATCTTTGATGCTTAAAGTATCACGAATCGCCTTAAAAGTATCATAAATTTAAAAATATCATTTTGTAATTAATTTGTGTGTAAAAATCTGTGAATATTGATGCTTGAAAGTATCATAAATTACCTTAAAAGTATCAGAATTTGCCTTAAAAGTATCAGTTAAATGTCATTGTATTTCAACATTGAACATATACTATATCACTCTGCATCAGGGCGGATCCAGAAATTTTTTATAGCGGAGGCACACAATAAATAAAATTATTAAACTATATCAAAAATAATTAATGGAGGCACATTTTTTTCGTAATTAATATGTAGTTTTTAAAAATTTATATCACGTTAATAATGTTATACAAAACTAATAACATTTTTTTAATAATATATATTACTTTTTTAATTTATTATAATATAATATTATTAATATTTTATAAATTATAACTTTAGGGGTAATATTATATAAATAATATAATACAAATATATATAAAAAAACTTACGGGGGCACGTGCCCCCGTAATATGAGCTCTAAATCCTTCTCTGCTCTGCATGTTAGCTCTTTGATACTTGAAAGTATCATAAATTGCCTTAAAAGTTTCGAAAATTACCTTGAAAGTATCAATTTATGTCACAGTATTTCTGATGCTTAAAAGTATCAGAAATTATCTTAAAAGTATCATAAATTGTCTTTGATGTATCACTTTTTATTTCACATATTTTAAAATGTTCAAGTATCAATGTCCATCACAAATGTATCGTATTTAATCTCAAAAGTATCATTATTTGCTGAAAAGTATCAATTTTCACGTGAAAATTATTGTTTATGAAACTAAACTGAGTACATTACATCCCTCATCAATGAATCGTTCTTGTCTACATTTTTTCAATTGCGAAAATCCTCTTCAAACCATTGTTATTATTGAATATGTTTGTAAATAATAAATTTTGCAATTTCGTACCAATATAGAATCTAAAATCCAAAAGTAGTGGTTTAGATTTTTTTGCAGTGGAGGGGTGATTATGATTTATATGGAGGCAACCATGGAAATTTGTTTACGAGAGTTGCATACATACGAGATTAGTAGACCTACAAAAGTTTTTTGTAGACCTACAAAAGATTTGGGTCTGCGAGGGTGAGGTGATGAAGGAAAGAAGAAAAGAACGAGAATAGAGAAATAGAAGAGCAGCATTAGAGATAAGAATGGAGAAGAGAGGGAAAAAAAGGAGGAAAGAGAGGATGAGAGAAAGAGAGCTGACATTTTTTTTTAATTCATTGACAGATCATCCAAATCGGGTCATAGGATCCGTCTTACGAATAAGGATCCGTAAGACTATCCTATAAGAGACCTACTCGTAAAAAATATATTTAGCTGAGAGCAGTGCCGGCCTTTGCTCACTATCCGCCGCCAATTAATATTAATTTCTTTTTTCTCATTGCAAAAATCGCAGTTCTAACTACGTCTTATTATTTATTTAATTTGTCCGCTTTTTAGTCGGCATTTCATTACAAGATTTAGCTGTACATTTTCCATTTCTTTTTTTCTTTTATGTTTTAAATTAATTATATTGAAAAAGTGGGCTTTAAGATCGATGAATAATTGGCACAACCTATTGCGAGGTAACATCTCCTAAATAATTGATTTATTTTCTAACAATTTGATAATTTAAAAGTGAGAAAGCATGTGCATGCACATTGTGTGGGGTGAGTGTTCATGCACTATATTTAGGTAATGTATGGAACAATTAAGCTTGTGATTGGACTTGGGAATCTTTGGATTTTTTTTTCTTTAAAAAATCCGATTCCGTCATTGAAAGTACTCGAATTTGGGCCATGAAAGTATTCGAATTTGGATCTCGTCATTGGGAGTAATATAAAATCTTTGGATTTAAGAAGAAATAATTAATAAAGAACTTTCTTTCTATTTTTTTTTTTTGATAACTCAGCTTCCAGGCTTACGCCTGACTATGCTGAGGACAACAGCTCGGCTCCTCATTGTTGCCGCCAAGGTAAACTGCGGGATGTGCACGCACTGCCATGTTCGGCGGGATCTGGCGACGTACAACCAGATCCTCCCAGGTAAAGAGAACAATTATGTTCGACCCCCCAATCTACTAATAACGATCTCTCCCCGAATCGAACCCACACGAATGCTATTCAGTATGAGTTCCCACCAAATCTTCACCACCGCATATGCCTCCCCAGAGCAATTTGATGGAGCATGATATAAACCCCACCCCACAAACTATTTGACCTCCACCCCACAAACAATTTGATGGAGTAGGGATTTGCCGTTAAAACTTTGGAGGGTAAACTTTTTATACAGGTCCTCCCAAAAGAAACCCCAAAGAGAACAATTATGTTCGGGATTTTTTGATCTACTAATAACGATCTCTCCCCCGAATCGAACCCACACGGATGCTATTCAAGATGAGTTCCCACCAAATCTTCACCACAAGAAACGTATACATATGCCTGGAGGAGCAATTTGATGGAGTAAATATCGAGATATGAACCCCCTCGACCTCCACCCCACAAATAATTTGATGGAAACTAGGGATTTGAACCCCACTGACCTCCACCCCACAATTGTTTGTGGTGAAACCCCAACTCCCTAACTGTATTAGTAAATCATCCTGAGATCTTTCTTTCTATGTTTGATTGTGACATGGCTTAATTTCTTAAAACAAAGTGGCTAGTGCCAATAAAGTTTATTTTTTCTTCACCGTCATAAACTATCATCTTTTTGTCCGAAATTAAGGGGGGGGCTTGGCTAGATTTATTTGAAATATCTTACAAGCTTTGATATCTTAGAACTCTTATAACATGTTAGATCTTATTTTGAAAATAAGTTAAAGTGATTACGGAGCTTTTAAAATGTTAATATTTATAATATTGTAATTAAATTGCCAAATTTAAAAAGTTTATCAAAACTAGAAAATAAGTTGGAGCAACAATCAGCTTTTTATTGAACTTGTAAGCTCTTTAAAACAATTACTACATACTTTTGGAGAGCTTATAAAAATTCTTAAACAAGTTATAAGATATTTTGAAGAACTTATAAGCTCAATCGGAAAAAATTACCGACCAATCAATTTTAGGATGTGTTAATTTCATTCAAAACGAGACACCAAAAAATAAAAACAAAACATCTTTAATTTCTCAATATTTTTCTAAAGAAAAGTGTTACCAATTAAAGTGCAATTCCTGTAATTGTATATTAATATTAGTCCTCCTAGATAGGCAATGCATAACAACGGTTTTTACAATGTGTTCACGTTCACATTGGTTGCACATTTCACCCACCTTGGAGGACCACATATTAGGTAATCTACACCACTATGAAATGCATTATTAACAAGTAATGGTATTGGAAATAACGAGAGGGTAAAATTGTCCTTTTAAAATTATAAAAAAAATCCTTAGGGTATTACAAATGGATTAAGATTTCATTTTCCACTCTCTATTCTATTGCATCATATGAATAATACGTGCACAAGATGATGTCACAATTGTACACATGTCTTTCATCCAATATATGAATAAGGAGTGGAACAGGAAAAGTGAAATAGGAGATCGATCTCATCCCATTACAAACACCTCTTTTAGGTTGGCAAATTACCTAATAAATACTCCCTCTTGACTCTTGAGGGTGCAATTTGTCAAATATAAGTAAATGGCAATCGGCTATTTATAATTTTAAAAGATATATAACTGATTTTTTGTAATTAGGTTGAACCTCAAGGGTGGTTTTGTAATTATTCCCTAGCTATATTTAAGTAACCTAAATCACATAATCAAGACAAAATTAAGCTTCTTAATGATAAAAAGTGATGGTTTTTGCATTTGAACAATTGTGTGGACATTGTAACTTCACTTGTGAGCAAAGAGTAGTATATAGGTTATCCCAAGGTGATGCTGAAATTGACAAGGAGCTAGACATCTTCTTCATAAAGGTTGGCCACTCACTTGTCTTCTCCCATGCCTTGTGACAATTATTAAGTAGAAAGATAAGATGCCTTCCTTTTTGGCTTTATTGGTCAAGCTCTTTCCCACAATTCAACACCATCCAATTAAGGCCTAACCCTTCCCTCAAAAAAAAAAAAAAAAAAAAAATTAAGGCCTAACCCTAACACCACCAAAGGTGGATTACTATATTACTATTACTAAATGGTCTAGCTAGCTTAAGCATAAAAATATGGTTGAGAAAAACTGTCATCAAAACTAAGGCATGTTTTCCCACTTTGAGAGCTAAACATTTTTTTATTACACTTTGTTATATGAGCTATGTGTACGGGTTTGCGCACTTTTTCATCTGAAATACCTTGATTGTGGAACTTTTTGTTGTGATTTTGTCGCATGCATGATACACCTAGGGCTAAAGATGTTTTATGTGCAAAATAGTGATCTAACTTTTCAACAGTAGACTCAACAATTGGAATTGAGCAAAAACAAGCGACTTGGAGGCTGGAATTTACAAAAAAAGCACAAACAAAGGTGTACCATCCATAAGACAGAATTCCGGCGAAAAATTCAACTTGGGGTGCTCTAGATGGCAAAATATAAAACCCATGTAGTTAGAACGGTAAAGTATTGTAAAGAAAAAAAAAAGCTCCAAAAGTGCCAAAAACGTCATATTTCAGATGACAAAGTGCTATTCCCCTACAAATAATGAATGTAATTTCTAATTCGGATGTACTGATATTACAAATTCATTGAATTTGTTTCGATAGTTCCATGTTACAAAGACTGACTGAAGAAGATGGCATTAAGCCCGATTTAACCTTCTTCTTCCTACAAATTTAAATTCTAGCTTGGCCTCCATTTTGAGCTATTTCTTAAATTATTGATCCGGTAAATATAAATCCACCTAATTGAGAGTCATTTGAGATTTCCCCATTAAATTCTTCTCTCAAATCCAAATCCTTATTTACAATTATAATCTTATCTTGTTTCTATTGATATAGCCAAATAAAATGTCCACTATTGTCATGTACTTTATAATCAAAATTCAAAAGAAAAATGGAAAAAAAGTAGTTCACTTGATATACCAAATCATATCCCTTGTATTTTTTGGACATGATTTTTTGCCATTAATGTTATGGTAAAATGATAATTAACCCATAGTTAGAAGCATGAAAAGAAGTGAAAATTAGAAGCTAAAAGTGATTTTACTAACCCTCTCTTACTCCACAATATAATCTTTAAGTCAAAACAAAAATCTATCAAGCATGCTCTCATTTTCAGCAAAGTGAAAGCTGTAGATTTAATTAGTGAAGTTGTACTCAGAACACTTAAAGCAATCCTGCTTAAAATCCAAGGAAGTCACTCAAAAAAAAAAATCCTGCTTAAAATCCTGGTCCATATCACTGGCTTGGCTCACACCATAAAATGGATTTAAAACATAAATATGATTCATTAATATATATATATATATAATAATTAAAATAATTATTTTTTTAGGAGTCAAGTTTTAATTTTGTAAATATATTTTAAATACATGACTTCTTCCATCAGGAAGACAGATAGGCAAAACCTTATAAATAAAAATAAGGGATAATTATAAAACTACCCTTGAGATTTAGCATAATCTGTAACATGACGATTATTTGTATTAAATAAACTGGGATTTTTTTCCACAATCCTAAGATGAAAACATGATGACTATTTAAAATTTATAGCTCCAAATTTTTTTTATGCAACTAAATTCGGTTCGGCCAGACACAGGAAATAGATCCTCTCCATTTAGGATGTGTAAATTTCTTGTGCATTTGGAGAGAGAAAGACACATGTACATCTATACATACACTTATATATATGTATATGTATGTATATGTGTATGTATAGATGCACACGTGTCTTTCTCTCTCCAAATGCACAAGAAATTTACACCCCCTAAATGGAGAGGATCCATGCCCCCAGACACAACTAATCCCATAGACAGCTACTTTAGTCACTAATACTCACATAGTAAGTGTAAAGTAACTAAATTAGATTCGACTTATTGACTTTATCGATTTTGCTATAGAAATAATTAGGTTACATAAAAAAATTTATTAAAAGGGGTTACTTTTTCTCAAAATCGAAAAACAAATGGTTAATTTCAAAATACCCCAAGGTTTAGCCTAATAATTATAAAAAAAAAAATCTTTTAAAATTACAAATACCATTTAACGTTTGTTTTTTTAGCTTATAAAAGTGTACAGTGCACCCTCATCAAGATGCCTCAAGAAGGGAGTATTTGTTAAGTAATACAAGTCAATGAGGTATTTGTAATTTTGAAAGATGGTTGAGGTTTTTGTAATTAGGCTAACCTCAAGAGTAGTATTTATAATTAGGGGTAATTACAAAAGAAGCCCTAAGGTTTGGGCTAATTACTAAAAAAATCTAGAAATATTTTTAAATTACAAAAAGCCCCCTCAAGTTTGATTTTTTTTCTTCTTGAATTCAAGGGGATAATTGTAATATTTCTAGAACTGTCAGAGGGGATTTTGAAAGTCTTTTTGCTTATGAATGGAGAAAATGTAAAATGAAATTAAACCTCAAGAGATTTTTTGCAATTTCAAAACTTATAGATTTTTTTATAATTAGCCCGAACCTCGTGGGGATTTCTATAATTATCCCAAAAAAACATGTTGGAGTGCAAATACATGCTGACGTTCTTGGAGTGAAGCAATCAATCACTTGCAAGATATGATGAGATGTCTCTTTTTTATGTGGTTCTTGGAGTGCAAATACATGTTGACATTTTTATGTATGAACCAACTAAAAGTCCACAACCTTCACTCAATTTTTATATGCATTCTGATGACAAAGGTTCATGTGTTTCTTTATATTTAAACATGTCCAACAGTTCCGAACCGCCGGTTCCGATTTGCCCAAAGGGTGGAACCGGAACCTAACCGTCTATAGACGGTTTTGGTTCCGGTTCCGGTTCCAACCGCCGGTTCCGGTTTCGGTTTGGCCGGTTTTCCTTTCTTTTTTTTTTTGAATTTTTGAATTTTTGAGTTTTTAATATTAATAAATTAACACAATTGCTAAATTAACACAATTGATGAAGGAAATAAAATTGAATAACACAAAAATTAATTTTATTGATTTAAAAGTAAAATTACAACTTACAATTTACAAAATGAAAAATTCTAAGATATTACAATTCCAAAGTACAATTTAAAAATAAAATTACAAGTTAATACAATTTCATATAAAATTTAAAATTACAAAGTACAAACCACAAAGAAAGGAAAAAAGAAAAAAAAAGAAATGGGTTTGAGTTTTATTTTAATATTCTAAGTTAAAAATTTGAAATTTAACTTTGAATATTGAAATACAATTGCCTACGTATCCCCATAGAGGAATCAAAACCCTACGTAGTTCTCTTACCTTTTACTTACCTTAGGGAAGGTGGCAACGTGATTCTTCAATCATTTTGTGACCCGTTGCTTGATCCGGTATCAAGATTGTCGCTTTCTTCGGAATCATCAAAATTGACGTGTTGCTCACGCACCTCGGCGTTTGTCCAATCGTGGAGCAATGCTTGAGCCTCTAGATTTTCTACTGTTAATCTAGATCGTCTAGGATCCAGAATATAACCTCCCTCACTGAATGCTTGCTCTATGGAGACGGTTGAGGCAGGAACGGCTAATATTTCCCTTGCAATTAATGTTACTATAGGAAAAGAGGAAGACCTCTTTGACCACCACTTTAACAAATCGAACTTTGACTTCCCTACTACAAATTCAGTATAATCAAAAGGAGATGTTAAATATGTATCAAGTTCAAGATAAGGGGTTGCGCCTCCTCTCGAACGTTTTGGTATCCTCGCGTCATAAAATTGCTCTAATGGTGCAAATACTTACGCCTCATTAAACGTACCAATATCACTAGTATTTTCAACATCGGGTGTAGAAACAGCAGAACTAGATGAGCTTCTAAAACTATCGCCAAATTTTATTGAATATTCTCTAAAAATATCATATAAACATTTTTTAGCATTCTCTACTACAACGCTTGGAATGGGAGTATCATGTTCTTTAATAGGAAACAAAACATTATAATAAATTCCTAACAATTCTTCTAAACCATCTAATCTCACTCCATACATCCGAACAAATTGAAACTTTTGTTTGTAAACTAGCAAATGAGTTAATTAATTGAAACTTAAATTCACAAACTGCTTCTTTGATATCGCGAGTAAATGTAGAACGTGAAATTTTATTAGCAGCGGGGTTAAAAGCACGTCTAGTATACCTTTCAAATTTTTATTATCGGCAAAGTTAAAAGGGAGTGACATACCACTAACAAATAAAGTTGTCTCTTTTCTAGCATTTATATCGGTATATTTAAATAAAGAAGAAGAAGAAGACTCCATACCTGTTGAAGAACCCGTGAATCCCATCGGTAGTTGTGTTTGAGCACAATCTAGCCCAACTTTATCCGGATATTTTTTGTTGAGGTGGTTCGTGAATGTCCCATAACCGCCCCCTCCTCTAAACTTGTAGGAATTAGTGCAATAATTGCAAGTAACTTTGAAACCGCCGGTTGTAGGATCCGGAATTTTTTTAAAATGAACCGAAAAAATATCGGATCTAAGTGGCGGAGCTCGGCGACTTTGAGTTTGAGTTGGTGGTTGCGATTCCGGTTGAGCGGCTTGAGCCTCACCTTCTTGTTGCAAACTAGGGATGGCAATGGGGCGGGTCGGCCAGTACCCATGCCCGCCCCGTTCACCCCGTGCCTAGAACGGGGCGGGTCGACCCGTTCTGCCCCATTTTGAATTAAATTAAATTAAAAAATGAAAAAGAAAATGAAAAAAATATACATTTATAAAATATTATTTAAAAAATCTATTATTATCAATTCATAAATATTAAATATAATATAAGAATACATAAAATTATATTATAAAATATATTTTATATGTAAAATATATATTAAAATATATTTTTTAACTTAAAATTATAGGTGGGGCGGGTATCCGCGGGGCGGAAGTGAGACCCAGACCCGCCCCGTCCTGCCCCGGGGCACGGGTCGGGGCGACCCAAACGGGGCGGGCCAGGGCGGGTACCCATGAGTCGGGTCAAAATTGCCATCCCTATTGCAAACTAGCAAAACAAGCTTCGATTTCATCTTCGCTCAAATCGAAAGCTTCTTCAAAACGTGGTGGTGTTGGTGGTTGTTGCTTGGAGCCAGACGTCAAACCTTTGCCCTTAGATTGACGGGAAGATCCTCCACGACTCGATATTTTTTTAAAATAGCTAATGAAATTAAAAGTATGAAACTACTAAAAATTAAATTGAAACTTGAAATTTAAACTTGAACAAGTTGAATATAGAGAATGTAAAGAATTGGGAGATTAGAATATAGAGAATGTAGAGAATTAGGAGATTAGAAATTTGGTGTGAGGAAAAATGGATGAATTGGAAGGGGTATTTATAGGAAAAAAATATGAAATTCAAAAAAAAAAAATCGAAAAACCGGCGGTTTTCAACGGTCAAATGATCTTGACCGTTGATTTTTTCAAATTTTCAATTTAAAAAACAAAAACCGGCCGGTTTTAACCGAAACTATCGGTTTACGGTTAAAACCGGCTACAAACGGTCACAAAAGTGACCGTTTGAAATTTGAATTTTCAAAATTCAAATTTCAAATTAAATCAGTTTTTTAAAATAAAAAAATAGATAAACCGCCGGTTTTACCGGCGGTTGAAAAGTCGGTTTACGGTTTTGAAATTTTGGAACCGTAACCTAACCTTAAAAATAAGGTTTACGGTTCCGGTTCGAACCGAAACCGGGGTCAACGATTTTCGAACCGTTGACCACGGT
This sequence comes from Rehmannia glutinosa, assembly GCA_016081115.2. Taxonomy (NCBI): domain Eukaryota; kingdom Viridiplantae; phylum Streptophyta; class Magnoliopsida; order Lamiales; family Orobanchaceae; genus Rehmannia; species Rehmannia glutinosa. The sequence continues at coordinate 99,668,455 of CM071934.1, read as the reverse complement.
TCGAAACCGCCGGTTCGGTTCGAACCGTTGGACACCTTTATTTATATTGGTGATTAATAATGGGGGCGTGTGTTAGTGAGCAAAGTTCTCAGCATCATATGCTTAGGAAACACTCAATAAATTAGAGTCAATGTAACAAAAAGAAATCAACAAATTTAATTTCCATAAAAAATAAGGAAAACAAAAAGAAATGAATTAATATTTGTTTAGTTGTGGGACCCACCTTTTTGGATAACATGTTTTTGGCAGAGCACCCTTAGCACTATCATCATTCTGACTTTTGTTCATTAATAATAATAATAATTTGCTCTTAGATCAGTAAACTAAGCAAAGGCCAAAGAGAGGTACTTTTTTTTTTTTTTTTTTGAAGGGACCTTTACTAGAGTGGTTAATATTGCTAGTTGGTGTACATGGGCAATTTTGTTGTGGGTTAGATAGTTTGGGTGACAAATAATAGTGTGGGTTACATGTTCAACTTTATGAGATTATAAAGTATGAACCGCATCCACTAAGGCCCCAAAGACTTTTTTTTTTTTTTGGCGCCCACTACCCTCGCTTCTGACAGCAAACTCACGCCAACTGTGTAAACCACACTGTGGATGATGTTGGTAGGGGGAATCGAACTCGTGACCTTTCAAATCCGCGCCACCTACTCCACCAACTTGGCTACCCTTCCCCATTACCCTTGCCCTAGAGCTTTGTGGATGATGTGAGCGCGGGTTATGACTCAACTAACAGGTCACGTTGAGTCACACACAAAAGTTCTCCTCCACCCCGTAAATTATTACCAGAGGGATTCGAACAACCACACTGTGGGTGCCAGCAAGCAGACATCACGTCACTCAAGTCCTTTACCAGTTGAGCTATGCCCCGGGAGCTACTTTATGAGATTATAGATTCACTATAATTTGTCATTTGAATTACACCGGGTTTGCACTTTGCCATTTGGAGAACTCAACTTTCGATTTTTTCGTTAGGATTATGTGATGCGCTCAATTCCAATTGTTGAGGTTAATTATATCATCGCATGAGATCATGCCACAAAACAACATGCACTTGTACTGGAGCTACTTTCTGCCAAAAATCAACGTCCAGTTGGTGTGTGAATTTGTCAAGTTGACTGTTTATATGAGTACATCGAACACTATATTTAGTTATTTAACAAATATTTTAATTAACTATGTTCCAAACTACTAACTGCGTCTAACAATAAGTTAACAACTACATAAACATACACAACTCCCTTTAGTACCATTTTTAGGAAGTATCATAAATTTTACAAGGCAAAGTAAGTTTGTCAACTAACTAAATTATAATTATGACTCATTTACTCAACATTAAATAAAAAAAAAAACGTATTTCAACACTCACCCAAACTTTCTTTATCTTTTTAATTTCAAAGTGCACTATGACTCATTTAACCTACATAAACAATGATAATGATGATGTACATGTTAAAGAGTATAGTTTCCAAATATGTGTTTCTGTAAGTTCACCACAGATAATATCTCCTCTAGTTGTTTAGTACACAATACCAACTAAAAAAAGGAGAAAAACACCATTTACATTGCCAGCACTCTGTAGAATTACAAGTCCTTATGACAAAGGACAACAAGATGGGGTATATACAAAAACTATATTTGACTGTAATGGCAATAAATCAATCTGTAGCAATGACTAACAATATATTGGCCCATGACAGCAATTACATTCACGTCCCGATTCGAATGTCTTCACCCGCATCATGATCAAATTCACCAACTACAGACATACGAGAAATCGAATTACGCGACATAACATAGCGCAATATATAATATTCAAGCTTGTTAAGAGTCCTAAATGAAAGTTAAATTTTTTTTGAGAGATTAAAAGCCTTACAAAAATTGCAATAGCAAGCTTCACAGATCAACGCCCTCGTCAAGGCCTTTGGAATTAATCATCACGTTCGAATCTATCTGCTTGTCAAACTTCCTCTTCCTCCTACCTTCAAAATCTTCAAAGCCTTCCATCTAAAGGGTAAAGGAAGAAAACCGAAATGCTTTTAGACTAAGATGATCATCATTATGAATAGGGATAACTGCAAAAACACAGGTCTTTGAAAATTACAAAAAACCCAACGACGATGTTTGACTTTGTATTACACTTTACCCCTGCATAAGCAAAAACGTTTCAAGCCCCCTTCCTTTTGTGAAAATATTGCAATAGACCCTTAGATTTAATACAAAATCAAACCTCAAGGGGTTTTTTGTAATTTAATATTCAAACATTATTGGGTTTTTTTGTAATTAACCCAAGCCTCACAGATAGTTTTTGTAATTATCCATTGTGATTATGCCTGCATCAATCAGCTTGTGTGCGAAAATATATCACTGTCTTACCTGTTGAAAATAATCCATAGAAATGGGATTGCCATGGAGGGATATATTCTGCAGACTTTTGCAATCTTTCAATAAGTTTTGGGGTATCTGTAAAGTAGATAATATGTTAATCAATTCAATACACGACAGGAAAACATAATGTACATTACCCGAAACAACAGTGAAATGACCACTGGCGGAGACAGGGCTGGGCCAGTTTGGGCCCTGGCCCAGCCCATTTTTTTTTTAAAAAAAAATAGTGAGGATTTTTTTTAAAAAAAAAAAATAGTTATAATTTATATTAATTTTTCTTGGATTTTCTATCCGGCCCATCCCATTTTCGTGTATCGGCCCATCCTGGCTCCGCCCTTGGAAATGACTATGTAGTAATACTGTTTTAAAGCAAAGACAAAAACAATTACTAAAACAACCTTAAAACTTAAATTAGAAACTAGCTATCGCACATCAAATAAATATTAGCGAACGCGACCTCTTCTTCACAACAGAGGCGTGGGACATGCGAAATGAAGCCATACTCTAGCACTAAAACTACATTTATCCACTCTTTTTCTAAAGAATAATAATCCTGAAAGGTGATGGTAAGGTCAACATTCAACTATGGTTCATATGATAAAAAAGAATAGTGCATTAACACGAAAATATACAAAGAATAATTGGAAAGTAATCCAGACTCCAAAATCTAATGCAAAAGATCATTCAAAATTTTCAGAAAATGAAGAAAGCTGAAGTGCTTGACTCATACAAACAGTTGCAGGTCCATGGGTATGATCAGAGAAAGCTATAATCAAATTTCTAGTTTTCCAATACCATAATCATAATTCATTTTATGATATGTACAAAGTCATTCGTGGTAGATGATTACAGAGGCATAAATCATCGCTGACTCGGGATATTCTATCCAACTAACCCATCGGCCATCATCAGTTTGACTTCCCCTTTTTGGCTAGAAAACAAAAACTACAATTCAAAACAAATTTTCATTTGTAGTTATTAATGATAAAGTACTTCCCATTAGGGGTGGCCATGGTTCCGAAACCGCCAGTTCCGGTTCTTCCAAAATGAGGAACCGGAATTGGAACCGGAGCCTCACGGTTCCAGTTCTAGTTTAACCAAAACTATTTATTTTTTCTCTTTTGATAAATTTTTGAATTTTATAAAAAAAAATTATCAATTCCATTTTTTTTTAAAAAAAGGAAAAGGAAAAATAGAAAAGGAATTGGACTTAATATTCATAATAATATTAAGTTTTAGACTTAATATTAATAATAATATTAAGCTATCTACGTAACCTCTAAGGGTATAGAGGAATCAAAGTTCATAAGGTTGAGAATATAAAACACCATATTAACATTTAACATTTTTTAGCATGTTTTTACCAAAAAAAAATGAAAATCGTCGGTTTTAACCTTGAAATTGGCGGTTTTAAACGCCAGTTCCACCCGAACTCCGCCGAGTTCGAACCAACAGTTAAAACTGTCGGTTCCACGGTTTTTGAGACCAAGGAATCTAACCGGAACCGGCTTACACGGTTTCGGTTTTGGAACCGGGTTCCAGTCAATGGTTCCCGGAGTTGTTGACCACGGTTCCGTTTCTAGTTCGGAACCCAGTTTCGATTTCATTTGACCACCCCTACTTCTCATAAGCTGGTCAAAATTCCTGATAACATCAAATAAAGATTTCCTAAAATAAATTCAGAATCTGAAATTGTTATTTTCTTCTGACCACTAAAGTACTCCAGTAAAGTCTCTCCCTATATATAATACTTTTATGAAATTGAGACATTCAAGCAAATAAACCTTCAGAATTTGTAAGAAACACTACTCAGAGATCTATAAAATACTTCATCATTGTATATAAGCAAAGGCTGTCCGCTGTCAGGTAATGCAAAATCACAATCCACAAAAGATCATCTCAAGTAGCATGATATTTTCTCTTTTAAGCATTAAAATAAACTAAAGAATCTGACTAGGGACTAATCGAGTAATCGGAGATAATGGAAAAGTGTGCATAACATAAAAGGCATGTGAATTACTAAAATAACTAACAAATCAATTTTATCAAAGGAACTGATGTAAAAAGAACAAGAACTCCAGATCAGAGTGAAACCTGCTTCACATTGTTATTGTTCAAGCAGAGTGACTTTAGATGAACAAGATTGCACACTGACGATGGAAGCTCTTCGATAGAATTTTCTGCACCGAATATTTAAATACAGTGTCAAAAAGGAAAAGTCCAGAAATAAAGGATGATAACATCACCCAAAATAACATGCAAAGAAAGGAGAATTGCACACGAGGCCCAAATGATGTGTGAGAGTGAGACTAATTCCGCATATGCGAAAAATACCCATTTTCATTAAGAAAAAGATCCATTTTTTATTTACAGCCAACAACAGCTTAAATACTCCCCTTTCACAAAATGATGTGTTCTTTGCTACATGAATTCAAACTAGTTGGTCCTTAACTAACTTATTCAATTAATTGACGAATTTCCTATTCAAATTTTAAGTTTTTTAATACTTGTTTTGTTAATTACTATCATCTGTGTACATTTTAATTAAATCGGCTAAATTTTATTGCATGTAGAAATAGCCAAGTAAACTGATCAAAGGCACCAAAGGAATATTCATTTTATAATACAGGTAGTACAACAAATTGTCTTTTAAATGACCAAATGTGTCTTATCTCAGAAATGAGTGACAAGAATAAAATGAACCCCCCATCATAAGTGTATTGACCTTTTTCTCAGATATGATATCACCTGCTAGATATAATCTGAGAGTAACCAAGTTTAACATTACAGGAACTACCCTATATGAATGGAGTTCCCCAGCCAAGCAATTAGCATTTAGGTATTGGCCGAAAATCACCGTCATCTACTAAAAAATTTGCACATTATGCATTTAACAGTGATGCTGAAACAAAAGTAAGTTTACTTATTATTAAGCTTATTAATTGAGGACAACTCCTTTCAGAACACCTACTTTAATAGTAATCATTTAAAGCGAGACAGTAAAGGAATTGTTAAGGTCATGTATATACTGCCATGTCTATTAGTACTCAAGTTGGAGACTCAATGACACATCCGAGTATCTTCGTCCACAAAAATTACCTCCTAAATATGTGGCAAATGATATCTCGACTATACAAAACTAAAAGATTACAAGGCATGAAAATTCATATGTGCCTTTTCATCTATTATGACATCCAACTCAAAACACTAATTATATATTAGCCATTTAAAAAAAAAACATGCATACTCAGTCACCACGTGTCATCTCACCCTTGTGCGTACTGAAGCACACAGAACATAATACACAGCATGGGAAAAAAGTGAAACGCTACTAAACTGATGAGTATATTTACAAAATGCAATGCAATGGAACTGTTTATAAGCAATCCATATATGCAGAAGGCGGTAGATAACAAAATTTACTTCACAAATTAGTGAATGGAAGAGCAGATCACGTGACTTTACAAACTCCTCAGGTCACATGACAATATACAGCTATTACATCATTAATCCAAATGAGAATAGACAACAATCGCAACTCTCAAACAGTATAAGAGACTTATAAAGCTAGTTTGTACATTTTCAGTAAGCAAAATACTACCAAAAAGAATATCAATGTATGGACACAAGGAAAAAGAATAGAAAGAACGAAAAATGGACAATACACTTGACTGTAGAATAACAATCATAAACGAATGAACAGTCCACCCAACTTCAAAGGAAGAGAGAAGAAGCCACTAACCCACCAAAAATTAGACGAAAAGAAAAAAAGAAGCTACTATACACAAAAAGGAAAGATTTGCAAAAAAAGGTCAGAAGTGAGAGGTCATCAGGACAACCATCATAAACAAAAGAATGACAAAAGAACAGAACCAAAAGTACCATCTGCTTGAATTTCCTCCAGAGAGAAGCAACTACCAATTGACTCCGGAAGAGACTTTATTTTATTGTTTGACACATTTAACAGCACCAACTGCAAAGTCAAAAGGTTTGCATCAATTCACTCTAATGAGGTACATATAATAAGACGAAACCAAAATAATAGTAGTACACTTTACAGCCCATTATAAGATGACACTAAAATACCACACGCAATTTTTGGTGTCGGGTATATCGGGTTGGGTGTGTTGGGTCGGGTGCCCGATATGCGGGGTGGCATATTTTGCTATCCGGTGCCAACCCTATGTATTTGTCACCCGACACATCGGACACCTCGATTTTGTCCAGCACCCAATATATCGATTTCGAGTTATTTCTTTAAAAAAAAATAGCTATAGCCTCTATACAAAGCCTTTTTCGTCCTTTGTAATAGTCCGTTGGTCACTCTTATTTTCTTCCGTTATTATTTTCTCTTCTCTTTCTTCTAATGGGGATGCTCTTCTTATTTGTCTTTTGTCCACAACAGGAATTTTGAGGCTTGGGAATTGGGGAGTTGGGATTCTTCTTCTTCAACAGATCAACTGTCCACCGTAGGAGTTTGATACTTGGGCCCGCTAATGGGTTGAAGCAAGAAACAGATGTATGAAGAGTGGAGGCTGAAACGAATTTAGGGCTTACTGCTGATTGCTGGAGCTCACACAGAATTTTCATTTTATTTTTTCTACCTTTTGATTTTGGGTACCCAATTGGGTTATTCGGGTAGAATAATTCTACCTGATAACCGAGCTAAAATCTATAGTCAGGTTCGTATTACCCAACCCGAAATTTTCTAAAACTATCGGATCGAATCGGGACCCGAAACCCAGCCCAAATGCCCACCCATATATACACATTCAGTAGCTCATTATAGCAGTGGATTCAAAATCAACCAATCTCTTGATGGAGCAATTCGACCTAGAGATCATATAATCTGCATGACAGCATACCCCTTTAAGCTTATCGCTTGCATAACATATGTTACAGCAATACCTCCTTTTCATGCTTTAAATTACTTTGAACATCTTTTATATTGTAAGGACATAAATGTGTACATTACTTTTACTATATTTTATTTACATTTTTAATATCAGGTAAGACTCTCTTAGGATCATAATATGGAGTTGCTGTAATTCTCTACTTAACATCTTTCTACTTAGTGCAGTATGAGAAATTGTAGCCCTTTCTGGTGTTTCCTTATTATCAGTTTTTTTTTTCAGCTTATATCCGGGTTTGTGCTCTTCATGACATTGCTTAAGTTTGGTACCTTTAGTTGCTATCATTTTACCTTAACTAGTCAAAATATTGAAGAAAAAATATAAACAATTTTCTTCGAAGATTTTAGTATCTGTAGTCATACTTCCGTACTCTTTTTGGCCAGATGCCCTTTTTTCCAGTTCACACAATTATATTACAATTATATTAAGGGATAATTACAAAAAAAAATGTGGTTTGGGCTAATTACAAAAAGAAAATCAGGGATATTTCAAAATTACAAAAAAAAAAAAAGCCTCGGGTTTGCTTCTGTCTTAAATGTAAAAGGGTAACTGTAATATTTCTATACCCACGCGGGGATTTTTGAAATGTTTTTGTTTATGAAGGGGGGAATGTAAGAATTAAGATAGTCAAATCTCAAGGAGTTTTTTTGCAATTTTCAAATATCTCTGGGTTTTTTTGTAATTAGCCCGAACCTAAGGGGGCTTTTTGTTATTATCCCTTATATTTAATGAAAGAGGAAATAAAAAGCAGTGGATATAAAGCTACTCACATTGCGCAAGCTCCCTATAGTTTCAGGCAAGTTGAGTAACAAATTTCCAGATATTGACAGCCTCTCCAGTTTCACCAACTGACCCACTGAACAATAAAAGTGAATTTCATCAAAAAATTAAGCAAAATATGATCTGATGTTAAGATCCTTTTAGAGTTAATCAATGACGGAATTTTTAACCCAGACAAACCAACTGCATTCATTTCCAATCCTCTCAGATTGAGAAGAAACTTACCTTCATCAGGCAATGTGCTAACTCGATTTCCATCAAGTGTCATAACTTTTAAAGACTGAAGCTTTCCCAAGTTCATTGGAAGACGCTCAATAAGATTATCAGCCAAAATCTGTAACACAAGATTGCACAGTCATGTACAATCATATTGGCTGTACCTTCAGAGTAAATCCAATTATCAACTGTAAATGCACAAAGAAAGTCACAACAGAAATTACACCATCTAAAGTCAAAACTGGAATAACTAATGCAACAACTTCTTGAAACTTACCATGTATTCAGTTGATTGAGAAAGGAAGTGAGTATAGAATATTATTTGGAAACGTAACGGTAGTCAAGAAAATTGAATGATTTTCCTAATCCGGCCATATTTCAAAAAAGCGAAAAATATTCGCTGCGGCCTTCATAAGCTCTCTTTGTTTTCAACAAATTCTGGATTCAAGCATCTAAAGGAACAACAGTGGCTTCAAGTTCACATATGTCACCAAGTATAATAATTTATACCGAATTCTAGTCAACCCCATCTATACCCGAAATTTCAATTGGCATTCAATAAAAAAGAACAACAGTTTCAAAAATCGTGATGGTTGATTAATACTTCTCAGCCCCGTCAATAAAGGGTCACTAGAATAGAATATAAACCAAAAATGTTCATTTAAACTGCAAAGCTAGCATTCTCTCTAGCTCAAGAGAATATAGTCACCCACTTTGACATGAATTTTACATGGATCTGAATAAAATAGCATCAGCAACATACCTTGACAACCTCATGATTAACAATGTTGTGGAAAAAAAAAAAGAAAGAAAAAGCAACACCAATAGTTCATGTCTGATTTTATTGGTCAATTTTCATAGCCATTTATATTCTAATCGGTTCGTCTGTTTTCTTAAAAGTTGATAGCGCCAGAGGAGGCAAGATTAAAAGCCTAAACCCTAATAAAATTTGGGGGTAGAATTTTAAGACATGTTTCCCTTATCGTTGAGATTTGCCTATTTGCCATATCTAGCTATTGTCGCCACTTTTATCTAGGTATTTCTTGAATGATTGAAGTTAATATATCAAGGAACGAATGAGGAAATCCTTATGGATTGATCGAAGGTATTAAAAAGGTAGGGGAAAGAGCACAAAGTTTGCCACTTGGAAAGCTTCTTTTGTGGGTTGATGTTGAATTAATGATAGTAATCGATATGGATTATTCGAAGGTTTTAAAAAGGTAGGAGCAATTTGCTACTTCGAAAACTTCTTTTGTAGGTTGAAGTCGAAGCAGTGATACTTCGTCGTGTAATTAAGCTATCACTTTGATAGGCTTAATTATGGTTGAATGTGAATATTAAATGCATGATGGGCGTTAAGTTCACTATATATGGATGGTGATGTGATGGGTAAAACGGGGAGAAAATTGTCATCACTCAAAAGTGGTTGTCAGTTACATATAGTTAGGTATAGGAGAGTGACATGCATACTTGATATTAAACCATCAAGATTTTGTTAATGTATCATAGTGATCATGTTGCCCCCTTGTCAACAATTAAGTTCTTAGTTATGAAAAGTATCTTAGATTGAAATTAGAAAATATGTACTTAGCTAGCATTTTTTACGAAGTGTGCATCATTGAGAATATGCGAATGGGGAGCAAGGAAAGTTAATGAATATAATTTCAAAACGTATTTGGCTTGCTTGAGGCTTAAGATGAGGTCACATTTGATTATGGCAAATTGGAATGATTAGGTAATAGATTTGAATACCTACCTCACTTCCTGCAGATTATTTGAATCGAATAACCAGAAGATAGATCATTGTTTGTTGAAGACTAAATCACTCCAAACTCCAAGTCAAAACTGTAATCACAAGGTTGGAGAACGGTCTCAATTCACCGTCAAAGATACCTCTTTGTGGCTTACTACAACAAGGATAGAGAAAGAGAGGGAAATGGGGAATGTGAAGTTGAGAAACTCAACAAAGTAGAACTATACTCACATGCATTCACTTCCCCTCGGACCGGGCCAAGCCCGTTAGGCCAAGTTATAAAACTGGGTCGGACCAAGCCGAAATTTCAGTGGCCCGGCATTTTTGTGAGTCAAACCAGCCGAAAAACACTATTTGTGTATATTTTGTAGGGCCTTTCAGGCTTCAGACCACTTAGGTCGGGCCAAATTAGACCCGATCCTTTTTAGACCCCTAAAAATGAAGCCCAGTTTGTCAGGCCGAGCCAAATTTGCCAACTCCAAAAGATACCTTCTAATAGTTTGCGAACTCAACTATAAACAAACTTTTATGAACTTTGGGCATGTTTAATGAATCAATGTTGGAATTATGAATCCGTGCATGCGGCATTGCTTAGATTCAATATGTATAACATTTAATATTCATATATAATGTGTTAATATATGAATTAAAAGTGATTCATAAATAACCTTTTGCTATTTCAATGATATAACCTTTCAAGTAATTATAAACTTGATTGTTGACCTCTACTATTCATCCCATAATAGAGGTCAAAGAAGAAGTGAAAGTGTGTGTGAGTGTAACTCTACTTAGTTGAGTTTCCCCACTTTCAAAGGAGTCACCCTTTAGTTCGCATTTCCAATCTCTCTATATATCCTTGTATGCAGTAAGCCACTTGTGATTACAGTTCTGACTTTGGCGTTTGGATTGATCCAGACTTCCACAAACGATGATCTATCATTCGGTTATTTGATTCAAATTTGTTGCGGGAAGTGAGTTAGGTACCCATATCTAAGATTCCATTAACTAATCGTTTTAATATTCCAAAAACGTTATCAAATCCACCAATAAACAGATTCCATTTCTTTTACTGTTTAATATTCTATGATATGAAATTGTTATTTGATATTTTTATGTAAAATATCGAATATGTGGCTTATCCAAAGTTATTTGTATCTTTCTCTATCAGTATATATTTCCAATATTAAATACTCTTTTAGTGTATTATGTACCCTAATTTTTAATTAAACCTGCTGAAATAAACTTTTAAAAAATACATTTATATCTAGAAATAAATGAAAATATGGCTTTTGACCGCAAACGACGGCGTGATATGATCCATATAGCCGACCCCACGTATTTGGATAAGACTTAATTTGTTGTTGTAAACCTAAAATTGATTAGGTGTTTTCAACCGTTTGTTATTAAAAGTATTTAAAATTAATTAACCTTTTCCTCATTTGTGTGGTGACAGTTCGTATATTTATTCAAGGCTCTTAATATTTTTCTTCTCATTGAAGAAAATATTATTTTTTTGATACGTTGTGATTAAAGAAAATAATACATTTTCCTACCGTAGGAAAATAAACAACATTGTTGTCTAAGAAGACATCCATGAGCTAGGAAGTGTTGATAAAACCAAAAACCCCGAAAAATGGAGTAAGGTTCGAAAGTTGGAACCGAGCAAGATAGGAAAAGGGCCCAATCAAAATAATTAAGGATGACATAATATTATTAATGAGGGTGGAAATCTTCATATAATCCTTGAAGTTAAGTGGTACATAGAGGCACCTCATGGAGGGAGGACAGATGGGCTATCAAGTAGTCGGGTACCATAGGTTCGTAGTGGTGTCCTTTCTCAACATGTACATGAAGATGTGATGGACGAAGATAGAAATTTAGTAATGTAATATATGATGATTTAGACGAACAAATAGTTGACGCGGCAGTTTGTGTTGTACTACAAGATTTAGGGAATTTATAATTTAAATTTGAGGGTTGAACTTTAATAAACAGTTGTTCAAGGTTTAATATTTACAGTGAGTTCTTTGTGAGCATAGTTGTAGTCATTCTATTTGGTATCTGCAAAAGAGCACAAGAATCATGAAAAAGTTTTAAAGGTTTATCAATATCCCATTTTCTTCTAACTCCTAGAACATGTGATGTAAAGCACTTGGAAGCCTTTCAATGTGCAAAAAATAATGAAATCATCCACACAACAAACTACAGCAAACATCATGAGCATATTCCACATATCAAATAAGTGAAATTGACATTAGCATATAAAAATGTCTCAACATTCAACAATGATCAAAGTGCTACATATCAAAACAAAAGTGGACGGAGTTAATAATATTATCTCCATAACATTGATTATTAATTTTACAATTAATATTTTGTAAAGTAACAGCAAAACGAGAGAAAAAAATAGTGACTCTTACCAACCGCTGCAAGTTAATCAATTTGCTTATCTCCATTGGGATATCCACTGCCACAGCATAGGAAAAATATATTAGGGAAGTAAAGCCACTGAGATGAGCAAAACTAATTCCTATTTCATCTAGAATTTCTGCATTTACACTTTGTTAATGATCATAACGTAAGGACCTCATACATATAAGTTTCCACTCAAGTATTTTGTGAGCCCATATGTTGCCAATGAAACCCATTAATCCAAATTGAAGTAAAGAAAGGCCAAATTAAGAATAAAAACGAATCTTAATGCTTCTGATACTAAAGTGCATACCTAATTTGTTGTGAGTGAAATCGAGAGTGCGTACTGATCTTTCTAAATCAAGAACTTCATCTGGAAACGTCTGTAAAAAGAAAAAAAAAACAATAGCACATACCCAATCAGCATAACAGAATTATGAATATAGTTAACACGTATCCATAAAAAGCCTCATGCAGCAAATATAAAATCATAACACTTCTCTACTTCATCTTGTTAGACATTTTTCCTAATTATAAAATCCTGAGATATTTGGATATGCACGAGTGTGCAGCACCAAAGTCATTATCACCAAGCATACACAAACTAATAAGATTAACTGCCCAAAACCCAAATTTCGCCAAACACTTACAATTACGGCAATTCCAACAACACCATTTTATTTTTACCATCACGTAAAGAATCTATAAATGCTTAAATCCCGACAAATAACCATTATCAGAACATCCACTCTACTTTCTTATAAAGTATGACGGAAAAAATAAAAAAACAGCAAGCCCAGTAATTGAATCATCAAATAAAAATCAGGAAACGAAATGATGCCTTCAATTTGGAGTCACGCAACGCCACAATGCCGGTGGAGCGCCACCGAGCGACGCGGCTCGCACTGGAATCAGCGCTCTTGCTACTGAAACACCCCATTCAATTTCAATTTGAATTTCCCTCCTTCAAATATCAAATTCAAAACACGTAACAGATTGCTATATCTGTTGCTAAATGGCTGGTGTTTTCTTCGACATGTGATGATCGAGGAATGAATGATGAATTGAGGGAAAGGGTTTTGAAATTGACAAATAGGGTGAATAAGGAGGGGGGAAGGGGAAATGGGGTGGAGGAAGAGAGAAGAAGACTTTGAACAAGAAACCGCGTTAGATTATTTGGTTTTCATCGCATATTCCATGTTTTCTTTCTTTCTTTTTTTTCTTTTCTTTTTTTATCCCAACGCGTCTTGTGACGTGTTTGGGTTTTTAATGTTGTTTTCCGAATTTCAAAATCTTATTATACGAGATTAAACCCTCATGTATTCTTGTTCACTTTCCCCTTTTACTTTATCATTTTACCACTTATGTGCGCTGTCTGCCACGATTGGGTCGACAGTATTCCACTGGGCATATCAATTGTCTGGGCTTTGACCGCCACTTCAACCGTTTAGATTGAGTCGGCTCTCGGCATGCGGTGCGCGTTCAGGTTCGAAGTTTTAACACCCTTCCCGGACTTGCCCTCCAATAGATTTTCGTTAAGGGATTTAGATTGTACATATTCCAATTACCGAGCTCTACGATCGACACGCGGTGACCTGCTCTCGTCGCACCACCGCATCAATCTGCTCTGGTCCGTGTCCCAACACACTCTCAAACACCCTCCCCCTATAATAGGCTTAAAAAAAAACTTGTGATAGCATTTGATATTGAAAAGCAAAGATGCTTTCATTAATCAAGAACGATAGTTGGGTTTGTCTTTTTATTAACCAATGCATCGACCCAAAGGCGTATGTGCAACACCAAACCAGTTGCACTTTTTTGGTCCCACAACTGCCATTTTTGGTCCCAAACGATTTTTAAGGCGTCGGTCATGCGGCGTGCGTCTTTGGCACCAAAATTTAACGGCCATTAACCCATTCTTACGGGACCAAAAGAGGCATTTTAAAAATTATAACAAAATTTTAAAATACTGATTATCACTTTACGCTTCCTTACTCCTAAAGAAAAAATTTAAAGTAAATGTCAATTTTTAAAAAGTTTATAATTGTCCATACTTATTATTTTTACCTAAAAAAACTTAAAAGAATCTTAAAATTAATAAACTTATATTCTAATAGTTTTCCAACTTGATAAATAACAACTAATTATATTAGAAAATGTATTTTATTTAGCATTTAGTTGATACTTATTAAATTTAATATAGTTCCTATTGAATAACTATATAGTTGGATACTTTCTATTAACCAATGCATTTATACTTATAAGTTTCATATTCATCACGAACCTAAAAAGTATGTGATATATTTCAAATTATTGTTTAATTAAATATGTGAAATATTAGTAGTAATTTTGTGCGATTATTGATTGAATAATTATAATTCAATAAATTAAAAAAAAGGATTAATTTTTTTTTTCTTTTTTTATATACTACAATGAGTTTCTTTTTTGGTTCATAGTCGTATTATACATATTCCGTACCTTTTATAAAGAATCTAAACCCAGTTACAAATCGTTTTGAATTTTTTATTTCTACGTAAACTATGTGTCTCGAATTATATATCCAAGTTTTATTTGTGAGCATTTTCATTATAAATAAACAAATTTCATTAACTTCTAAAATATTAGCTATCGAAATAAATTTGAACAGTTATATTGTAGTCATAAAATAAATGTAATGTTGTCTAAATAAAACGTTACCATTGGGCTTATGCAGTTATGTGTTTGAGATAAATCTATAGAAAATATTGAGGGGCCTCCAAAGGGCCACCTAATGGTGGGCCGACTTGATCCATTTGACCCAACTTGATATGTTCTGCAGCCCAGCGTGTATTAAAAGCAATTTCGCAGTGCGTAATTGGTACATGGGAATGTGGTTGGAATATAATGGACATTTAGGTGCGATTGATATAATTTCGTTTTGAAAATTTTCATTTTCTTAGAAAATAGTGGTAAAAAGAATTTGGAAAGGAAAATATGAATTTTGAGAGTGTGACTGGATATGAGAAGAAAAAGTAATGATAAAAGTTGATTTGATATAGAAATAGTAAAATAATGATTGGATATGATTGATAATTAAAAATGTGTGAATGGGTGAGTAGTGGAATTTGTGGGAGAATGTGTAATAATGATTATTTTTATTGGTATGAGAAAAAGTGAAACTGGGAGAATATTATCTTTTCTAAAAAAATTTGTAAACAATTATATGTTTGGTTAAAAAAAATTCACCTGCGGAACGAAAATAGAAATCCGCTCCTATCCAAACGGAGTCTTATTCGTTCAATCTTATTCACATGTTTATTATGTTTTAGTAATGGAAAACTATTTTATGTAGAAATCCCTATTCCCAAAAGTAAGGAAGTAGTTATTCATCATATCCCCCATGAATTTAGCTATTTTCAATCATCACGAATGACTATAATTTAGTGGAGAAAAAACATCCTCCAACCATGCGCAATACTTCACGCTAAATTGAGGGAGGTGCATGGGACGGGAATTGTTCGCGCGTTAATTTTTTCCGTACATATTGGTTTTAATTTTCTCCGTACATATTGATTTTTTTTAAAATTGTTGTTTTTTTTCTCTCTTACTTTTTTTTTTTTTTGCTTTTTGAGGTACTGTATTTCTTATTTAGTATAGTAAATTAAATATATTATGTTCCTAATTATGATGTGAGATTATTTTGTAAACTAATATGTTACTCTTAATTGTTGTATTTATGTTCAATTTCACATATATAACAAATTAAAAAAGAATTCATTTATAAACAAATTACTTAAAATAAGAGAGAATTCATAACACTTATTATGAAAAATTAATGCAAATTTTATTTTTTATTTAATCATAGTAAATAAAATTAAATATTAAACATATATATAAAAAATGTAAATATGTATGCTAAAATTATAAATTGATAAATATTTCACTTTTAGCAAAGAACAAAAATGAAATATTCCAAGTCAGAGTGAAATATGAGTTGACTGTTGTAGTTAAATTTTGATTTACTCTAAAATTTCCTTTAAGATGATGTACAATGAAGATGCTTTTTAGATGGTCTTAGGAAGTAGTTTTTAATTTAATAAATAAACCCCCAATCACAAAAGTCAAAACAAACATTCTCGACATTAGAGCTGGCAAAACATAGTCCGACCCGTCTAGCCCGTGGGCCAGGAGTTAGCCCGACTTTTAGCTCAAATAGCTTTTTTGTACAACATGCACACATTGGCTGGATAGAGCCATGTATTTTTGCGGTCCGACCAAAATTTGACCGACACAATGCATCCCGTTTTTTTTCAGAAGCACAATGGACTTAGGCCGGGCCAACTTTCTCTACCCGACATCATTCAAAAATAGAGTTAAACACTCCCCATAATAGCATAATGTAAGTTGGAATAGAATATGCAACAAGACCTAATAATTTCCCCCATATCAATCAAAAACACAATAACCAAATCACCAACAATATTCAACTAAAACATGCAGACGAAAAGCGTCAAAAACAATGTAAGCTTAGTGAATCACAAAGAAAACCATAGATGATAATAAGGTGTCCACAAAGCATGTCTTCAATCACATTCAGGAAAAAAACAACAAACCAACAAATAAAAACATTAGACAAACAATGTAAAGCTATCTGCACAGCAAACCTGGACTCAAATGGAGTTCAAGTCATCAAATCGCGCGAGCCCGATTTGGAAACTCAGCCCAAAGCACAACGGCAGCAACCTGCTCGACTCATATGAGCTCCAAGCGATCACCAAACAGCTTAATCGGGCTATCCATGCCTCAAATGGCCTTTCAACTCTGAAATCCCCCTTCTACGTTCACCGTTTAGATCAGATATACAAAGAGAACTCCAAGGCATCAAAGAAGATTTCTAGCTCAAAGCCAAATGAAAGCACAACGGAGGGAAAAGGAACTATGGGATTCATGCTACGGCTTTGGAAGAAAGTCAAGAGAGGATTGGTAAGAGGGAACAAATTCAACAGCTAAAAGTGCCAAGTTTCTTTTTCCTTTTTTTTTTTTTTGGTTCGGATGAATACACATTTGTTTAGCAATTAGGATCACTCTGCAACGAAAGTATTTGCAATCACTAAAAAAAAGTTCAGAGCTTTTGGCTGGAAAAAAAATCACATTTTAGTGTTTAAACTCCGCTACTGCTTCATTTATTCAGAACCTAAAAGCGGGGAGATCGGTGTTTTAATTTTCTAATTTTGTTTCGGGTTTGATTTTTACAAATAAATAAACACTTTCACAACTTTTCACCAAACACTCTCAATTTCTGATTCTCAATTTCTAATTCTATTTGCAAACACTACCAACTTCTGATTCTCAACTACTTTTACTTCTCCTACAATAAATCACTTCTTCTAAAAGCATAAGTTTTTGCAAATACTCTCAATAGTTGATTACCAAACACAATAATTTGTACGGATAATTACAAAAACTACTCATATGGTTTAGTCTAATTACAAAAAAACTCCGTTATCTTTTAAAATTACACATACCCCTTGACATTTTGTTTCTATTATACAAATTGCACCATCACAATGAGGTTTTTTTGTAATTAGGCTTTTGTAAATATGAAAGACAATTGGAGGTTTTTTGTAATTAGGCCAAAACTCATAGTTGTATTTGTAATTATCCCTAATTTGTAACACAAACTTTATGAAAGCAAATGCACCTTTCAAGTTGACCAGAAAAGTCACCAGCACTTCTTTTCTTTCAGTTCATCATTAGCAACAGCTGATGCATGAACTCCAGAAACTGAAAATTCGAACTCGTCAAATGACTGAAGACTTGAAGCTGTTGAAGATATAAACACAAGGATAAAACATCATAATTGCAAATACGCATATACTATATCTCAATATTGATGCCAACAAAATTGCCTCACACCAAAGAAGATAACTTTGTATACAATAATAAGAGCATTCCTTTTTGGCTAGTAAATCATTACACACGAGACACGGTATACCCACTGTTCTAAAAATCCCCGCCTAGCCTTGATTAGTCCCCGCCTAGGTGCTAGGCCCTCTTTGTCCGCATAGGTTTTTCGTCCGATTAAGCTCCACTCAAATTGTAACCTCGCCCAAATCCCACCTAATCTGGCCCAGGCTCCGCCTAGGCGCTAGGCCCCAGCCTGCTCCTCGACTAGCGCCTCGTCGCTTTTTAGAACACTGAGTATATATACGAATGAAGGAAGGTAATTACATCTAAACCTAAAATAGAACCTAAGATAGCCGCAGAGCCATTTCTTGAAGTAGTGCCCTTTTCTGTGATGTATTAATAACATGACTGGTTTCAGCATTCTCAAGGACATCAGCAATAATAGCTGATGCATGCCCGAGAGGTTCCTCTGCAGCTCTCTTCAACATGAAAGCCTGTTATTTAGAAAAAAAAGAGAGAGAGAAAAGACAACAGGTGAAACATTATACCTCCTTGACAGACTAAAAGTTTTGATCAATAGCACATGCTTTTATAACTGGGGGTAATTACAAAAACTACCCGAGGTTTGGGGTAATTACAAAAAACCCAGAATTACAAATTTTGAAATTATAAAAACTAACCCTATGGTTTGATTATGTTTTAATTTTAAGGGTTAACTTCTATAAATGTAAGGTGGGCATTTGAATTTTTTTCCCTTAAACAACAACAACTAAGCCTTATCCCACTATGTGGGGTCGGACATATGGAACATATCACGCCATCGTTTGCGGTCAAAAACCATATTTTCATTTATTTCTAGATATAATGTCTTTTTTAACAGTTTCTTTCTAAGTCTTTTTAGGTCTTCCCCTGCCTTTTTTTAATTGGGTGAGTGATTCTCTGCCTTCCATACGTCGCACGGGTGCATCTAAAGGTCATGTCCAAACCATCTTAATTGCGTTTCTCTAATTTTCTCATTTATTGTTGCTACTCCCACTTTTTCTCTAATGTGTTCATTTCTTATTCTATCTAATCTAGTGTGTCCGTGCATCCATCTTAACATTCTCATTTATGCTACCCTCATCTTTTGTTCATGTTCATATTTAGTCACCCAACGTAAGAACACGAATAAAAGATGAGGGTTTGGGATAGTTACAAAAAACACATACATTAATCTTACTACTTAAAACAAAAACCCACCTGTCCATGATGTGTGATGGTTAATGTACAAGGCTGTTGAAACCATGGTTCTCCATCTACTTGAACTGGCAAACCAGCTAAAAGCTGAATCTTAATCAACTGTCCCTGTGCAAGCCTGCGGGCCCGGGATAGTCCAACCTGGCCAATACACATGTAAGCAATACTTCACCAGATTATTTTTCAGTCCTAAAGTGCAAGTAGCAAATACTTTGCCTTCTGTTTTATACAATATACAAATTTAACTCCTCCGCAACACTTCGCATTTATTTTACTTAAACTCCTCAAGTAGCGTTTGAAATGAACGATTTGTATTTCAGTGATTTTACAGGACATATTGATTGAAGAAATAACTCAAAAGATTTTCAAAAATAATTGAAATTGAGTGTTATTCAAACAAGTGCAAGAGTTTTTTTTTTTTTTTTTTTTTTCAATTTCGTTATTGTTGATTTGAAATCCTTGCCCAATATCCTCCAATCAAGACGCAAACCAGACATCTCATTCAAGCAGCTCAGCCTTATATTGCAGTTCTATAAGTATTTTGGGTATAAGAACATGTGATAAGTGTCTTCAAAGGATTTTTCACATCCTTCCAATCCAATATAAACCATCTACTTCATGTATAATACGACTAAATGGGTAAGAGTTTTCGACTGAACGTAAAATCTTCACATGCAAAAGGTTATGTCATCGTCATTGTCTCACGAACAAGATTTTCACATACCTGCAGCTTTCCTAGATGCCATGTCCCCGAAATGCTTACTACTTCAAGCACTTTGTCATGCATAGATTGAGGATCAAAATTTTCATAGCTCTCATCTTCATTCTGCCACAAGTCAACACCACCCATATAACTCCCGATATTAGCTACAAGGACACCCTCTGCATCCTGAAACCGATGAAAGCAATAAGACACTTTACGGTTTATGCATTGAATCAAACTTCACAAAACAAAACACAAGAACTTACTTCAGAAGCAAAAAAAAAAAAAAAAAAAAATACATGAAGTGAACTATACGCTTTTGAAGACAATGATTTTAACGTAACAAGGAAAAAACAGTCTTGCCAGTAAAGAGATTCAGAATAAAATTTGCTTGTCAAATAACATTCACGGCTACATCAGAAGTTCAAGTTTATGTTGCACTGACCTCAGGAACCTCAATCTCAACACCGTCAACATCAACCCTAACTTGCCAAGGGAAGTCAGCAAATGTCCTATCCATGATACTCTTAGCGCCTTCTCTTGCATAAAGAACTTTATTCATGAACTGCAACAATACATCAAAATATTTGAGCTCTAAGATAGTAAACTGTTAGTTATCTACCATCTCAGCATTTAAAGAAGACAACTGCAGAGCATTGACAGACAGTCGAACAAATACACAACCATGGGACAAAGAAAAAGCTTAAAGGCTATCACTTGCACCTGTCCTTTGTGCAGTATCAACTAAACGATCTAGATCCACTAGCACCTTCCGAGAATTCAAAGACATGTTCTATGAAATAATCCTTTTTAAAAAAAGAAGATAAAAAAGAAAGCTTAATGGTGCTTGAACTGCCAATGGTCTCTGTGCACAGAACTAAACCAGTGACAATAAAGGACACTTCTGTCATTGAATGGGAACTGTGCATATGGCATACTTCTATGTCATTCTTTAACTAGATACCTCAATTAATAAATCAGATGATCTTAAAAGTTAAAAGCCACAGCTGTTCTACATAATTCTGAGGGCAATCATAAAAAAACATTGAGTATAGCAAAAATGGAAAAGTTAATAAGAATCATATAAGAATATTCTGATGCATTATCAAGCAGAGACTATTATATGTAACTATGATAAATGTATCTCTCCAGCAAATAGTTTCCAGATGGATCAAGGTTTACTGCCATAAACATATTTCACTCTTTCAGAAAGAAGAAAAAGCTAAGCATTGCAATAATGTAGAAAGCATATGATCAGAATCACTGGCAGATGATTGGAGACAAAACTTAAATATCTATTTATCAGAAGCCATGGGCGTAGCTAGGGGGGGCCTCCCCGGCCCCCCGCGCACCCCAAAATTTTGTTGTCCCAGTTTTTCTATGGAAAAAAATAAAAATAAAAAATTATATGTATATTTTTTAAGGGGAAAATAGTTGAGCTAGGGGAAAAAAATTTGGGCTAGGGATTACCACGCGGGCTGGCTACGCCCCTGTCAGAAGCCATCTCCATTCACAACAATAAAAAATAAATGCACCTACCTGGTTGTAGAACTTCTCCGGGTTCTCTTCTCTCAGATTATGGATTTCCAAAGCAACCTTTGCATCACATCCAACCCCTACAGCCACATACATTGTTCATAATAATATGGCACACAACTCATATATAAAAAAAATATTTAATGTGCGAAAACTCCCCACAAGTTTCATATGTAAAATCATTTTGCATATGGTCTCCAACTGCAGGTGTGGTTAAAATTACATGCAAATCTACCATAAACACCGCAACCTTAGCCAGCACATACACAAGTTTCCTAAGAAGGAAACATGCCAACAATATGTTCCTTAACATAAAACGCAAAATAAATTAAACTATGCAGTGGCTAACGAATTCCCAGAAGAACACACCCCCTCCAGATACCATGGGGAAGGGTAAGAAATGAAGGAGAAAAACTCTCACTGCACAAATTCTGGGAACATAACAGAGACCAACAGAAAATGCTGAGATGATTACATCTCCAGCTGGCATTTTGATCTAACATAAAGCCAGTTGGACAGTTACAACAAGCATTTTTCAGCATAAACCTACTGGAGGTATCATTAATTAATTAATATAATCTTTGTAAAATGGGTGCAAGTCTTGTCCGGAAAATTAACATATATACACTAAATATGGCCAGGAAGTAACAGTCTGAACATACCAAGATAGTTGTTCAGAAATTTTGGGGAGTGGAGTGGTTTCCCCTGCTGGTTTGAGATCGATACCTTCCATCGATCAAGAATAGTAACTGCCGCATGTTCGATGTCATCCAAAAGTGTGCACAGGCCTCCTTGCCTCTCAACTGAACCCAAGCCAGCCCCCCAAGAAAGAACTCGAGCCAAATCATTTCCAGTTCCAGCAGGAAGAATGGCCACTGGTGGAGGAGATACAAAATTTTGCTTGTCTATGGCATCCAATACCCAGCCAACAGTACCATCTCCTCCGCAGACAAGAATGCGGAAATGGGGTACCTTTCTAAATAAGTTAAGTCCAACTTCTGGTCCCTGTTTCGAGCTTAATTCGAAAACCTAAGTAAATGCCAGCAATCAGTTGCGGAAACACAAGGCAAAGCTAATCCAGTATTCCAGTAGGAATACGATATACGATTCATCAAGATATGAATTTACAACATGCAGAAAAAAGATCTCATGGGATCAACACAAATTATTACGATAACCACCACCAAAATCTGTTTAGATTTACAACTTTATACACACGAACAATATTTTCCTTCATTGCACTAAACAGAATCAGCCAACAATAAACATATGCTACCCTGATCCCGAACAATCACTGATAAGGAGGTTTTAAGGTGCCATAATCCTGCATAACTTTCGGCTTCATATAAGTTCCAATTCTTGAATGACTCACTCGGTCTTATATTAGCGAAAATTAGCAACAACGCACAAGTAATCAACTAAATGTATAATAAACCTCATATTCAATGCATGTGTTACAGAGCTTAAAAGAATAGATGGTTGCTGCTACCCTTCCTCCCTATGCTTGCATTTCTCAGATTTGTCATTTTTTTAGTGAATGTCAGTAGCTGAGTAATCATAGAGCTTCTATAAAGCAATTACGGATGAAAAAATAATATGTCCACAACCCAGAAATGAATAGTCGCACTTGCCATACATAAGAACAATTTATTTGATTCTCAAGCTCGAAATAACCGAACTGAATGGATACAACATTTCATCATTGCATCCCTCAAAACACAGATACAAATTTACAAATTACAGTCAGACTATAATAATGCAAATATTGTTAAAAGTGGGACCTATATCACAAAAATATGTTATAACAGCTCTGACCTGTACAGGATTCAGAAGAATGTTCAGTCTTTGCTTGAGTGTATCTCCACGTTGAGCTCCACTCTTTTTGTTGATAAACACTAACAAGGGCCTTGCCTCCGGAGGCAGATCAATCAATTCATACTTCTGTTTCATGTCGGTTAAATGAAACTCATCCTTTTGATTAATCGATGAGCTTCTTTTAATACTAGGTGTCTTTTCAATCATTTTCGCTTCTCCATGTTGTTGATCCACCTCTTCTGTGTTTGTACTGCCATTACGGCTTTCTTCTATTCTATGCGAATCATTAACTGTTTGATTGGTCCCTGCAGCACTTTCTGTGGACGTGTCACTCATATTACTACTATTACCTGTATCAGCAGAGGTATCATATCCATGCTTATACTTCTTACTTTGACTTCTGATGGTAGCACGCACAGAAGATGCAATCTCATTGGCTCCATGGGTGATGGAACTCAGAATTCCACCAGAAGAGGTCCTGTTCAATTGCTTAACATACAGGGGTGATAGGACAAGCCTTCTGAAAGGGCCCAAATCACAAATGTCACCTGTTTCATTAAACATGCTACCATGACAGTCGACATGCACGAGGCGCTGACACCATAAACAACACCAAATTGGGGATCCCCCAAGAAAAGAACCACTACAGGGCTCTTCACAGTAGCTGCAGAATGAAGATTCGTCAGGTTGATCTGTCACCTCTGTCCATCGCACTGCCCATTGATGCATCACGTGATCATAGCCAAACATCGAGACACATTTACAGTCTTTGTGGGCATTAGAGGAGCAGCTCAAGTGAGAAGCTGCACCACATATGCTGCAACGGTGTATGAAACTATCTGAAGCTACGCTGAGAGTTTGGGAAGGTGACACAGACATGAAGCACACGCAGCAGTTTAAACTTTTCCCTCGAGTTACAGATTCCAAAACCCAAGTATGAGGAGCCAATGCGACCTTGTTCCTTGTTTTCGGGTTTTTCTTTGACCTAGCTATGGCTTTCATCCAACTTAAATTGATATTTCTTCTCCACTGAAAAGCTGTATAGAAAATAGTCAAGATTCCTATCAAACCAGCAATACAGCAAGATAACATAAACAGATTAGATTCCGTCATTTCAACTGGATTTTTCCTAATCCAGCTGGGAAAAAGAGCTTCAGATTCCCTGTAGTCGTCCATGTTTAAAATCTAGTGTCCCACATTCTGCTCACATGTATATAAGCAAACTAGATCATCCATATGACAGCGCCCAGCCACAGTCGTCAGTTGCAATTGAGGCTAGAGAAAGCTTGCACATTTACATCCCAATATCGATGGTATATTTCCCACTTGCTAGAACTGAAAAGGAGTTATAGTTCATAAGCATGTCAAATGAATTCCACTGCACTATTTCAAAAAGCCACATACGAAAGTTAAGATGGAACTTTCTTTGCATATAAATGGTGCAACTATGTCCCTATGTTGGACAATCATCTGATCTCTTCTTGCAAAGCTTCGTAACTGTGAGAACAAACAAAGAAAAACACCTTCAGATGTGAAAAACCTTTCATCAGGAGAAAGCATAACTCAAAAGCCCTTAACGATAAAATATAAAATAGTGACAAATACTAGTAAGAATTGAGAACAAGGTGTAAGTGCACTGTGCACACACATCGAATATCCACACCTAGGGTCCTAGACAATAGAAATGTGTATCTACTGTGCCCTTCAATTGGACCAAAAGTCCAAATTCTTTGATTTGGACAGCTTTCTGGCAAAGTTATACATTTTAGCACTTAACATGTTCTAGAACAAGATCGATAGTGATACATGTAACTTCGGTTTAACTTTTTCCTTCAAGAAAGAAAAGCAACAAACAGTTAAGATATTGCTATATGCAGCATATTCCTTGCTCATTATAGCAAGAAAAGAACACCGAGATAAACCATATCCAGTCTACTTGTATGAAAAAGGTAATAATAAATTTTGATATTTCATGCATAACAAAAACATTTAATCTTAATGAGTTACAAGAATAATGCAGTTCATATACTAGCCAATACGAATTGCATGTAACACAAGTTACACAACAAGTACCAATTATAATTAAAGGAAATATACAGTTGCACAGGAGCTTCCGAACTGTTTACTTGCTATAACATTGATTAATTGAATACTTACATCCCAGCTAGAAAAGTTATTCCAACAGTGAAAGCTGACAGAAAACTACACAAAAAAATATGGCAATGAATCAAAATAAACAGGGGTTCAGTGAAAAATATATATAATCTATGCCAACTTCAAACTTTTTTCAAATTAAAATTCCTAAAAAAGGTCACAAGTCGAAGTTTAAGATTTCATCCATTAATTGGTACTAAAAAATGTTGTGAGGCGCATATTTTACCATCTTTGGATTCAAATACAATGAAAGTTTTAGTATGGAAACTATGTCACAATGAACTGATGAAGTTCATGAATATTCAAACTAAAGTAAAAGAACTTTAATATAAAGGAAATAACTCAGAAGGGAGTGCTATCATGGTTTTCAGAAATTCCCAAAGTCTTGAACTGTTGTCGGCCTAGAAAGCTAGTCTCCTAATCCTGATTGGTAAATACTTCATTAATAGTTTGATCCAAGAGTAGAAAAATTCGAAAACCAGAAATCACATGCAAACTTGACGACCTATATAGGAAAGTGGTAAAACATCTTCTTATCAATCATTAAATTCCTATTTAGGTGCAAACTAATGCTCAAAAAAATCAAAGTACAATGCAGAATGAAATAGTTGAAGTTAGGAAAGAAACACATAGCTGAAGCAAACACACACTTGTCCTATAGCAGAGAGAGCTACTTGGAAACCAATGATAAACGCAACAAGGAAATGCAAAAAACAAATATCTTTCTGAAACAAGTAAAGCCAGCTTAACAACAAAAAATCTGTCAAATCAACATTACCCCGTTACAAATCCTATCAAAAGCCAAATGAATTTCATTCTCTTCCAAATATTACACCAGGTAAAAACTTATTTTTTTGCAGAGCTTCAAAACTCAACATCTCTAACATACAGCAGAAAAGAACCCAATAACCCATAATAACACTGCGAAAATAACAACCACTAAATGACCTAATAAGCCTCCCGACTCATCAAAGGCTTAAATGCGAATTAAAAACAGTTAAAGAATAACTTTAGTACACAGAAAAGCACATATGCACAATAATGCGCGTAGTTTCCTTAAACGTGAAGTAACCCATTTAAATAATAATCAACCGAAAAATAACCATTCGCGTGAAAAAATGTGAATTAATCGAGTAACTTACGGTGAAACAAATAAACCCTAGCAACGGAGAAGGAAAAAGGTGGGTTTCACCTCCATAATCAAAGAATCAATCACCCGACAGCAAATAAAACGAAAAAACAAAAAAGGCGATGTTTATTCTTCTTTAGCTGATGATTCTGTGTGCATTAGAAGCATATGAAAAATGCTATTCTGCAAGTTACATACTTTGGAAATAATTTTTATCAAATGTTTCGCATATTTTTTTGTAGCAAACCTTTTGGAGATTCTGCAGAATCGAGATGGGTTCTTTGGAAATGGGAATCTTGAGAGGAACAAACGTGGCGAAAGATAAAGGCGTCAAAGTAGGGGTTGTGGGGTATAGAGGAATGGGGGGAATATGGTGGATTTTTGGGACCTACTGTTGTTGCTTTCGAAGAACCGATGCTTTGACTGTCTGGTGTCACCGACGTGTTGGGTCATTGAATTGAAGATGAATCAAAGTCTAGAAAAAGTGGAAGTTGTCGGCATGGTTATCTTTATCATCATTTCGAGGGATGACATGGAATTTGTATATGGTGTTAGTTTGTGTTGTGTTCGGGTTCGCATGTCGTGTAAATACATTTAATTCATGTTAAAGTTTTCTTAACATTAATCCAACTTGTTTAATTATCCGTTTTCGTCAACTCTAATCGGACCCATTTACATTTGTGTTTTTCCAATTGACCCAAAATAACGTGTATATCTTAAGAATCTAAGTAACTCTCTATGTTTATGTGATACATGGATTATATGAGTCAAGGGCGGAGCCAGGAATAATAATGGGATGAGTCGATACATGAAAATGGGGTGGACCGATACACGGAAATTATATAAATTATAATTAATTTTTTTTCCAAAAATTTCTAGTGTAATTTTTTTTTCAAAAATTGGGGGGAGGGGGGCTCCGCCCTTGGTATCATGAGTTAGTTTTACGTAGATATAGGCAGTGGCGGATTCAGGAATCGATAAGGGAAAATGTTAAGAATAGCCTCTTTGAAAGGCTCATGTTCAAAATTGGCCTAACTTATTCAAAAGTTTCAAAAATAACCTTCTTATTTGATAAAACCCCAAAATACCCCTTATATAAGGTTGAAGGTAAACTAATGGTTTTTAAAGGTTTTAGGGGCCGAAAAAATGGTATCAAAGTCTAGGTTTATTAAGAACTTTTAGTTAAATTTATTATATTTATGTAATTAACAATTGGTGAGGAGAAATTACTCGAGATTATGGATCCAAACCGATGTCCGAGATGTACCACTACAGGACATATCGTCAAATATTGACGATGTATGCCTGAAGAACACCTTGACCAGGTTTCATATCGGGAATACCAACATGAAGAAAAAAAACGGCGAGGAATCCTTAAGCGTAATGAAAAATGCGAGCCAGAATATTATAAGCGATTGGATGCTTAACTGACCACTATATGTTCACTGATGAACCTTCAAGAAACGGTTCATGAAAATTCCCATCGAAACAATGATTCATGATGGAGTACCTCGATGGATGCGAGATCTTTCCATGAAATCTAAGTTCTCCGAAGATCTTAGAAAGCCCAGGAAGATGGTGCGAGATTATGACAACCGCCATATTCATCTACGGAAAAGTTCATCGGATCGAACCGGATGGAGACGATGGTGCAATATCGAAAAAACTCTTGAACTCCTTCATGATATTCAAACAAATCAAGAACCTGGAGGAAGGCCGAGTTCTTCCGGGGAGGAAAAGAAGCGTATAGATTTTGGGACAATACCCTATTTACACCAAAAAAAACCAACCGAAGTCATACGAAAGATGACAAATGAGGAGAAGCTCATTGCTCTAATCAAAGGAAAATCCATCAAAAATTAAAAAGATGGATATGGAAAAGATGAATCTTAAAGATCTACATGACCTTGCGAATCGCTGCGGGATTATGAATTGTAGATTTAAAGATGAACACGAGAGATGGAACATTGGTCACCTATGATCCAGCGGGAAAGACCGATTCCACCACCACCATCGATTAATCCTAACGTCGAAGAAATACGGGTTCGAATCATGGAGCTCGGGACGAGAGGGATGCCACACGCCGGGGATTTCACGGCCGGAAGTGATCCACTTTCGAGAGAATCAGTCGAAACCTTTGCGGGAACTAGACAACCCTTTGGAAGGCCGAATGTTTATCGGGACGCCTTATGGAAGATTGCACCTCGACCCAATACATCCATATGGGTTGATGTTAAATCTGACATCCCATTTTAAAAATAGAGAAGTTCTCATTGATGAATGGGCTTCTTATGAGAATTTCAGTAGGAACCCCTCTTCTTACAAAGGATTCATTCATTTTACTCCTTGAAATGAGTCTTTAAGGATCGATGAAGATTGCTGGATATGACCGATGCTAGTACGAAAGGTTCGGTCACATCGGAGAATCACTTAAAGGAATTGTCGATGGTATGGCAAAACTATTCAAAATCCAGTTCATCGGCACGAGTTATTTCGAGGGATTAGAGGGACGAAAAAGAAAGAGATATAAACAAGCCCTCTATAGTTCATGATATCCATTATATTGACTAGTATATCAAGTTTTTCACCGAATACTTGGAAATCAAGATTGAAGAAAAGGAAGTTGACATTATTCTTTGCCAAGATTCCGAGTCCCCAGAGAGAAATGCTTATCGGGAATACAAGGATGGAGCGTGTTAGATAAATGTTTTTATCAAGATTTTGATGATTATGTTTAAATGAGTTTTTATACCAAAACAATGTTAATAAATGTTGTCCAAATACTCCTAAATGATTTAAAATATTTTTGCTAATTTTTGGAGTATTTCTTAGAATTTATTTTTCGATAAAAATGGACAACACTTTTGATGGTTTTGTTTAAATTGGTTTTGCACCAAAACAATGTTTTAAATATTGTCAAAATACTCCCAAGTGATTTAAAATATTTTTACTAATTTTTTGGAGTATTTCTTGAAGTTTATTTTTGATAAAAATCGGACAACATTTAAAATTGGAGGTCAATCGGTCGCCCATAACGTCGACCGGTACCTGAAGAACTCAAATATTGAAACAAACGTATTGAATCAAAAAAATAGAGAGGACCGGTCAAAATTTAGCACCCTTGAATGCTGACCCTTTACTGGATCGCACTATTTTTTCAAAACGTTGAAATCTTATTACGGGGCAACAGTATGTTATTTTTGGACAAAGAAAAATTCCAACCGTTTGCAATTTTATCAAAGAAGATTTACTTTTCATTTTTGTACAATATTTCTACATCTTGTGATCCTCTTTTTGTAGACAAAAGTGAAGAGGAAGGAGCCTATGTTGGTGAAGACTCTCCTATAAATAGAGGATGAATTGAAGACACAAGACACAACACATACAAGCAAAATACACAACAAGAAATCTGCAAATTGTTCAAGCTTTCATTTTTACATTATTGTTGTAATAGCCTAAGAACTTGCACATCTTTGAGGTCTAATTCTTGATTACACTTGCACTCAATCTTCGTATTGGTTTTATAGAGTTGTAATCTTGAATTTTGTCCATCATTCAACACAAGACATCCTTGTGAGTATTCTTATGGTAAGAATACACTTGGGTGATCTAGGTGATAGGTGTTTGGAGAGTGTGGTACTCTTCAAAGGTGGTGAAGGAAGATTGTGGTAATCTTCTTGAAGGTGTTATAAGAGGATTGTGGTAATCCTCATGGTGTTGTATTAATTTTGGAAATTAATAAAATCTTTTTTTCTTTTTGAAATCCATCCCGGAGATACTGGGGTGGTAGAGGATTAGGCCCTAGGTGGGTTGAACCTCTTTAAATCGACGAGTGTTGTTTAATTTCCGCACTTACATTCTTGTCATTTATTTGTTCATTCGAAAAAGAGGGCGATTTGCGAAAAATTGGCATAATCTATTCACCCCCTCTAGATTATCGTAGCCACTTGGACTAACAGAGCGAAAGTAGAAACTATAGCCAGAAAAATGTCTTTCCTAAAGGCCAAGTTATCTGAATGGTGTTACCAAACAACTCTATACAGGAATTACAAGAGATTAAGAGGAATTAACAAAGCAGATCCTCTATGTTGCGTGGATAATGACATCCCAACAATTGTGGGAGGTCAACCAAGGCGGCACAGAAAGAAGAAGGAGCGAATCCATTCATATCGCCGAGGAAGCAACATCAAAAGAAACAGGTCTTCATGGAGACCTAGAAGGTTTTGGTCAAAACAAAAAGCCCGAAGTTACAAAACAGGGCAAAGATCAGCACCAAACAGGAGTAGAGCCTCTTCATCAGGGTCTAATCAAGCAAGTACCAGCAGAACACCAGGAAGGAGAACTTTCAGGCGTGCTCACACCAGAGCAAATGAAAGTTTCAAATACTGTAATTGCTGGACATGCGAGTAAGATGGCATATCTCAACGGATTGCCCCGACAATAAAAAAAACGAGGAGTCGACAGAGGCCACACCGAAAATCGAGGATGCTGTCTATTATCAAGATTTTATACAGTGTATCAATTTGAGGATATACCCTCGATGAAAGATCTATGAAGAAGAGATCTATTCGAAATGGAAGTGACTCAAAAATCGAGTGAAGAAGAAATTCTTCAATGACATCATGGAGGATATGTCGATTCCTCTCTCACACGACGGTTTCTCATAAAACTCTTATGAGAATCATGAAGAAATGTCCAAAGCTTCAAGTCTATGATGGATTTACAATTGGAGCTATGGAAAAAGCATTGGATAAAATTAGATTTCAACATGAAAACACCAAATTATCCAAAGGGTAACAACCGAGAATTTGCTATTCCGATGGAGTTTACCAACTTTGATCGAGATGCAATAGTCCCTATTAAAGAAATCCAGGATATCAAAATCAGAATTAAAAGAGAAGTTGCAAATACACTCTCATGGATTCATATTGGAGCCATAAGAGTCATTATTAAAGCAACATTCAAAGAAGGGATAGATGCGCCACTCAATCTGCTATCTTTGACAAGCGAATCTCAAACCTCAAGGATTCATGCCTTGGAGCGATTCTGAGGAAATTTGTATCTTTGGGAAATTGGCATTTAATGTCTATCCTAGAATTGCATACAATCTAGAGATCGAGATTTCAAAGAGTCCTAACCCTTCATCAAGATTTCAAAAGATATAATTTGATGAAAGAAGGAATAGACCTACTCGATCACATACAAGATATCCTATGCTCTCTCGAATACACATCATTCAGAAGTATTTTTTAGAAAGGAATTTATTGAAGTCCCAAGGATTTTCGAGGACTTTGCCATGGTGGTTTTACCAGAGATTATTGAGTCTCCAACTATCAAGGAGATCGATATGAAAATACAAGATCAACCAAATCTTCAACAAAAGCCAAAGTCTTAGAGTTGAGCCAAGAAGCATCTCTTTCCAACGGACGAATGACGAGTAGCAAATCGTTAGGGAAGAAATGAGACCAAGAAATACGATTCGAATCCCGGATGTTTTCAAAACAAAGGCCAGGAGAGCCGAAATGTCCCGATGATGGCGAGAAGTTGAAGTAATATTCGACATCACTCAAAAGGATAATATTTTTCCTTGTTATGTTCTATATTATCTCCAACAACAAATAGTTGGGCGGTATCAAGGAAGCCCGAAGATAGGTGAAATTGAGCCAATATCACATGAGTTGCGGAAAAATCCCCGAGGAACAATTAATACTCGGGAATTGAATTTCTTGATGATCATAAACCTTGGGAAAGATTACAAGACGGAATGGAGTTCACAGTGGCTAATAAAAGATACAATCAAATGATCACTAGTCCATTCTCCATATACATTTCTATTAGAATGTTATATCTCAATACAAAGCCGAGTATTTCGCCGCCTATATTAATTCAAAGCCTAATATCTGTACTGCAGCCGGATGTTTTTCCTAAAAAATTGGAGAAGATTTACCAGCTATTGCGGAAGAGATTTCTCTAAAAGGATTCTTATCCTTAACAAGAGAATTAAACAAGCGAAAATCATGATCGGTGGCGCGGGCGGTACCCGTGGTACAAAGTGAAGACGCCACTAATCTATTTCCATGATACAGCATTTTTGCTAGGAAATAATTTCCTACAAACATTCAAGCGATTCACACAGGAGAATGAGACAAGACGACTTATTTTCACAATATTATGTGATCATAAGATTATTGTCCAAAGATTGCGGGAAACATTTTCTGAAAAAATGCCTATTCCTTTTCGCAGAAAAGCGTGGTGATGAAGCCAAACTTTGCAATCCAAAAAATGACGATCGAAGGAAATTTGGTGAAGCTTTTATTATCCTATGCACAATTTGGTTCCATTCGTAAGGATCGAAGATATGGGATAATAATTTGTATTCATTCGAGTACAAGAGATGAACGAGTTACTCCGTCCATTGCGGAATTATGGATGAGTCAATGGAGAATCCACAGAGTGACGTTACTATAGAGGAACAAATATCACTCGAGGATATCAAGAAGAAGATCCAAAGGAATTATAACGAAGATCCTTTGGCATGGTGGGACAAGAATGAGCTCAAACCTGGAAAGGAGTACGAGTTCGTAAGATTCAAACCAATCCTTATGAACCATGAGGATCGTGAGGATATGCAGAAGATACTTAAGGAACATCTTGACCTTAAGTTCATTTCACCAGGAGTTTCTCCATATAGCAGTCCAGGATTCTTAGTCAAAAACCATGGAGAAATCAAAAGAGGAAAGCCAAGACTTGTTATTAATTACAATGGGATTAATAACATTTTGGAATTCGGATACTATATCCCAAGCAGAAACATCCGTTAATCTTTGCATCAAAGGTGTCAAGATATTCTCAAAGTTCGATTGCAAATCTGGATTTTACCAGATTAAGATGGATGAAGAAAGCAAGAAATTCACAGCTTTCTCCACACCACAAGGACACTATATTTGGAACGTGATGCCTATGGGATTAGCTAACACACCCCAGATATATCAAAGGAAGATAGATAATCTCTTCAAAGATTATTTCAGTTTCATGTTCGTGTATATCGATGACATTCTGATCGCATCAAAGAACATGAAGGAGCATCTCAAACATTTGGAAATATTTTCAGATGTTTGTCATAAGGAAAGATTAGTGCTTTCGGAGAAGAAGACGGTGATTGCAACAAGACAGATTGAATTCCTAGGAATTGAGATCGACGAATCTGGAATCATCCTACAAAGTCATATTGTAGAAAAGATACAGGGATTTCCAGATACATTGAAAGACAATAAGCAACTTCAGAGTTTTCTTAGAGTTGTCAATTTTGCTGGGACATTCGTAAACAATCTAGCATATTACAGGAATGTGTTTAGCCCATTGTTTAAAAAAGATGCAGAATTCAAATGGGAGAATGAACATCAAGAAGGAATCAAGCAACTTAAAGAAGTTTGCAAAAAGCTTCCGAAACTTGCAATTCCACAGGATAAAGATGAATTGGTTCTTTACACAGATGTCAGCGATTATTGGTGGGCAGCAGTTCTTACAAAAGCCACACCAAACGGAGAAGTGCCATGCAGATATTGAAGCGGTCTATTTATGACGGTGAAAGCAACTTCGGTGGCATATCAACGAGAAAGAATTCTTTGCGATCAAATGAAAGACTTTCAAAAAATGGCCTTTATTTCTCTTGGCTAAAACGTTTATCTTAAAATTGATAATTCAAGTGTCAAAGCTTTTCCGAAAAACAAAATTGAATCAAAACCGAAAAAAGCTAGGATACTTAGATGGCAAGTCAATGTCAATATTATGATTATGATATTGTCATTATAAAATCTCATGAAAATGTTCTTGCAGATTTTCTAACAAGAGATGGAGGGAATTGAAGGCGATTCCATCCTCACAAAATCAAGACATCTTGGAGACCATCCGGAAATGCTACTCAGAGAATTTGATACCCTGGTCATCAATCTTGATTTGGCAGGAAATTACAAAGGAATGATCGGGACAAAGTAACCGATCGTATATGAGCATGTGTTTCGGTCTCACTCTCGATTGAGAACGGCATTTCAAGGGCCACTCCTCCGGCCGCTAATAAGCAAACGGAGCGTTTAGAGCGCAGGCTCCCCAACCTGAGCAGAGGATTCCAAGACTCTAGCACAAGTCCTAAGTCTGGAAATGTTGGCCTAAGAAAACCTGATACTCGGAGTCAAATCCTGAGTTATCACATCAACCCAAAGACGTCCTGGGTAAAGGGCGAAAGAGATCAATCTTAGGCCAATGATGGGCAATTCTAAGATTGATACTAACGAGATTAAAGTTTCTTCTTCTTGGTAGGATTACCAGGCGAATTGGGAGAAACTGATCACCAGACAAGGGATATCTCCAGAAAAAATAAAGATCGATGTTTTTAAAATATCCAAGGGTTTGGATGTTACCAAATTCGATCTGAAGAAGTGAAGAGGTGGTACGAGTTTGGGGCTTTGGCCTCAATCTATACTACTTCACCAGGCTTCCTGAGAGATCACAAAATTGCCAAAATGGATCCAGGAAGCGGTTTACAGTGTTGGTCCAACAATGACAGCCTAAAATGAGGGGATACATTGGTCAGTATTTCATAAGTGCGGAATGTCCGTTCTCGGAAAAGGTGGACATGAAGCATTCCATTACATTAAAGCCGACGACCGGAAAGAGCTTCAAAAATATCAAGGAGGCTAGTTCGTAAAAGTACAATTGACCATGACCTTCACCGAAGATCAGATTACTACAAGAAGGGCATGGGGATTGTGGGTCTATTTTACTGAGATGGACAAAGTCAAGTTTCCGTTCAAGTTTTATCAAAATTCAGTGAACGGATCATTCCTGTTGAATACTATGACAGGAAAAACTACAAGATTCGCAGAAGACCTATTTGAAAAGAAAAGAAATCTTCTGTGGGAAAACAAGTTGCGGGGGAGTAAAGAAACTCGCCAGAAATATTGCAATATGGCTCACATAGGCCATTGGGAACTTCGGGTTTGTCCCGAATGTCAAAACCAGAAGGAACTGGAATTTGCCAAAGGATTCCAGCCAAAACTCGATCGGAGAAGACCCAACGACGGAGAAGAAAAGTCACAGAAGTATCCAAAGTTTCGAGAACTACCAAAAAAGTAGATTCCCCGACAAAGTTAAAGGAGACATGTGACTCAAGGATAACCCACTCAGCAAAGAGACAAAAAGTGGGTCAGATCTAGTAATTGGCATCCAACTCATCAAGATGATGATAATTCAAGTCAATGACGTAAGCAATGACGTCATAAGATTCCATCTAGCTAAAAGACGGAGAAAGAAGAGTAAGTTGGCTTTGGAGCCTTATCAACTTGCCTTGGATACCAGACAATGAGGGACCCGAGCCATGTGAAGATAGTAAAGTATTCCACTACTTTCAGTAAGTGGATGGGAGAATCCAAGGAATAGAGGCAGCCTTTACCTCTATATAAACAAGAGCTTTCAGAAGGCTAAAGGGATCGAACATTTTCCATTAGTCTTCTAACAATAAACTTTCTTTGTAAAATTATTTATGTTGTGAGTTTAGAATTTCCAGAGTGTTTTTAATTTTCAGTTTTAGTTTTTTAATTTTATGTACAAGAGTGTGATAGCCTTTATGAGAGGCTAAACAAGTTTTCTCCTCCCAAAAGGAGATTACTGATGTAATAAATTTTTCTTTAAGTTCTTAATAAAATAAAGGTTGTTTGTTCAACATGTGTTCATAATGTACTATTGATTCATCCCTTTGAATAATTACTTTTACGCCTTGGAGTAGGAAACGAACCAAGGCTGTGATGAGCGGTTTCTGAAGGAGTCGGATAACTTGCAGATCATCTTCCCTGAGGGTGAGGTTGAACATTAAGGAGCTGTTTGTCAAACGATCTGGGGGCAGTAATTTTCCGACTGGTGGCATTGCGAACCACTTAACCCGGTGTTGTTTCGGTCAAAAGAGGTATGAATTTTAAGGGATTTATTAATTTTACGGAAGCATGTTGGGCATGATATGGTCGTAATGGACTATTTCCATTTTCACCTATAAACCTTAGTTTGGAACTAATAACCCAGAATCGAACATCTTTTAATTCTATGACCTGTTAAGTTTATCGGCTGAAACCCGACATGATCTATTTAAAACCTCCGAATGGAGACTGGATCTAAGTAGGTGTAACAATGCCACGAATGAAACAAGTAATAGAAACTGAAGTGTTCGTATTCTGTGATATCTGGAACGAAATTAATCATGTTTCCTCATTTGTTATAAAGGGTATAATGCGAACTTCGGTGAATATTTGAACTCTTTTAATAATGAAGGCCATTCTTGTAACTGAATCTTGGAAAAAGGTCATTCTTGAACTTACCCCAATTGATAATGGGGTGGACTAGAAATTAAGTAAGAAAATTTCAATCTAATAAAATTATGCATATTAAATTGTCATTCCTCGAAATGAGATGCTATTTAAGTGGGTAGTATCCGACCCCCGTGAGATTTTGCTAAGTGTCTCATCCCACTATAACATGGGTTGATATCTCCTATTCCACTTTTCCTATTCCACCCCTATTCCATATGTTGGATGAAAGACACGTGTACAATTGTGACATCATCTTGCACACGTGTATTTCATCCAATGCAATGAAATATGAGTGGAATAGGAAAAGTGGAATAGGAGATCCAATCCCCTATAACATATGCATGTATTTTTTTCAAAAAGATAAAATCAAAATAGGACACATGTAATAATTCTACGGAAATTAAACATATCCACCTAGATTGCATCTACTTGCTCCATCGTTTCGAGGGATGTCAGTTACCAAATTTGTCATGGGGATAATGGGAGTTGTGTTTGGGGACACTTTTTTATGGCTTTATCTGCTATTAGGCTATTTTATTTTTCTTTATAGATAATCTCTTTTTTTTCACAATTTTTTTCTTTTTGATTCTTGTTCAATTATTTTCTATTTTACCCGTCCTCAACATTTCAGATACAGAATAATAGGTGACTTTTTCTTTCTTCTTTTACTATTAGTTTTATGTTCATTATTTATTTTACTAAATATTGTTTGAGTGTATGGTTGATCATTGATGACACTTGATTGAGGAGATACTCACCCAAATTATGAGGGAAAATTGCAAAATTGGTCATGTATGTATAGAGGTATTGCACCTGTAACTTTTAAATTTGCAATTTTAGTCGTATGATAATTTTGCCCCTTAGCAAAAATAACATTTTAATTATGTGATGTTTAGAATTTGGAATTTTAACAAGAATATAAATAGAACTATTACAGTTGAAGTTATAGGGCATGATCACAATATTGTAGTAATATTGATCCAAATTTAGTTGAATGCTGAAATTTAAATTATAAATTGACGAGTCAGTGGTTTCATTGGACGTACTTGAGTTTTGAGAGTTCAGTATTCTTGTTGGTTTTTCCCCTTTGTTATTTTTTCGTAAGTTAAACTTGACATCTTTTCATATAGGTTCATCACCGTTCACTATAAATGACTAAAATTGATTCTTATTTTCTTTTTTTTTTGACAAAAAAAATAATTTTATTAATTAATTTAAACTATCAATACATTAATAAAAGACATAAACAAATATGCTAAAAACAGTAAAAGATGAACTACAAAAAGATTTATAGCAACTAGATTTATAATAAAATTCGGCTTGAAGTCTACAATCTTGAAAATTATATAGTGTCTAGTCTCTAGAATACCTATGATTCCTGATCTGCAACCTGTTGAAAACCATAATCGGATTTGTTATCTCTGTCTGATTGAAAACTTGCTCGTCTAAGTCTGCACAAGAAAAAAAAACACTGCACCAAGACGGCGATAAACCAAATGACGCATCAGACGGCGAAATCACAAATAAGAAAACAAACAAACAATCAAGATATAAGTGAGAAACCACTTATTTTAAAACTAATTTAATCAAAATGATGTAGATGTGGTGATTTTAGACAAAAAAAAAAGGCCAAAAATCACCTCTTCACAATGAAGAACAAGAAAAGAAGCAAGATAGAGAATTAGATATAAAAAAGAGGCTAGAGTTTTTTATTCTTACCTAAAAAAATGGAATATTCAAGAGAGTGCTAGTAACAGAAAAGAAAAATTGATTATAACTATATATAGGATTAAACTCCTACAACAATAAAACTCCTAACTATTGAAAACTCTTAAAAGATAATAAAATAATATACTAAAATTAATCTCAATAGATAATAAGATATCTTTAAATCTTATCTCCATCAGTTCCTATTTACGATCAATATGAACATTACACAATAATCAACATGATCACCAAAACAAAAGTACCAAATGATTCCAATAATTACCAAATTCATCAATTTAAAGTATGTTTAGTATCCAGTTAAAAAAATGTTATCAACAATTTCATTTAACCTGAAATTCCCAATCCATTTGGATTCGGTTAAGTCAGGTTTACAAAATGCCTGGCCTAACTCTCTGAGTACCTTGAGTCACAAATCTAAAAACAAAAATAACTAGAGCCTCAGCAAAACCCAGAACTCAAAATGATCATTACGATAATTACAAAAATACCCTTGAGGTTTGACCTAATTACAAAATAACCCAGCTAACTTTTAAAATTACAAAAAGTATCCTTGAAGTTTGATTCATTGTTGAAATTAAGGATAAACTGTAATATTTTTATAAATACGAGGGGGAATTTTGACCTGTTTTTTGCAAGAAGGGGGTAAATATTAGACAAAATAAAACCTCAGAGGTACTTTTTGTAATTTACCCTTATTTGTAAGCATAACTATATGAACATTAATGTCTCCAACAATGTTTCATCAGCAGAGCTCAACCAAAAAATTATGAAATCTGCACAAAAATCATCGTACGAGGTTTAGGATTTTGAGGATGCTTTACAAAGGTTCCTCCATTTATCTTTGAGGTCTATCGTGCAACGACTTTCTTGAAAAACAGCATCACCAAATTCCAGGATTTTCTTCCATGGAATAAATCTATCACAAGGACTACAAAATCTTCGCATTCCCTCCTGTTAGGCAGAGACCAACAAATTATACTTCAGCATGAATGACAAGTACAAACCCACATTTTGATCATGTCTATAATCTTTCTATAAATATCAGGGTATTTTTCAAAATGTTTTTTGGCTTATGAAGAGGGAAAGTGTAAAACGGAATCAAACCTCAAGGGAATTTTTGTAATTCTAAAAAACCTATGGTTTTTTTTCCTAACTTAGCCCAAACCTCAAGCGAACTTGGGAGTAAGATCCACGATCTTTGTTACTTAGAATAACTTAAGGTTGCATTTGAATGGAAGGATTTGGAGAAAGTATTTCAAATGACTTCATATAAGATGGATTTGAAATCCATAACAATGATTCAAAAAATAGCTCAAAATAGGAGTTTCAGAATTTGAAATCCATTATATTGTGAGATTATCCAAACAAATTCAGTGGATTTGTTACTATAAATTTGAAATCTTTAACTTCAAATCCATCAATCCAAATGAAGCCTAAAAGAAACAAAGAGTTCCTGGCAGGATTGAATCCTTAGGCCATTTGAGAAAATGTAGATATTTTCTATATTACACGACACTATTTTTGGCTGGAAGAGTTACGGGCAAGCAAACATGTTGATTGATACATATATGTAAGCGCTTTCCAGGGTTTAGTCTAACAGAGGATAGGGAGAGTTGAATGCTAGAGATATAACTAGGAATATAAAGCATAGCAGGATAAGTAACTTAGTAAGGGCATTAAACCAAAGATCCCTTTCTTTCACTTATGCATTTGACTTTTTCAGAACAGAGGCTTCACAAAAGGAACTCTTAAAGAATAAAGACTAACAAAATTATACGAATTATTCTACCTTTAATTTATCTTCCTCTGCAGTTGTCCACGGGATTCTTTTCCGCCTCAATTGAGGAAGTGCTGGATATGAGCTGGAAATGAAGATAAAGATCATCAATTACCACATCAGCTCCATTCCCAAGTGGAAGCGTCGTTTATGGATGAATATTTTTTTTTGACGACCCAAAGTATCCCCACACCAGCCGGGGGAACAGACCCCACACTTTTTTCGGACTATGGGACATCCATCGACCATCCCTGGGGGAGGAGGGGCAAACCCCAACCGCTCACCCGCCCAAGGTTTGAACCCAGGACCTTGAGGTGCAATTGCAACCTCAAGGCCACTAGGCCAACCCTTGGAGGTTGTTTATGGATGAATATTTCAAAAGCTATTTTAGAGTCATTAGGGTGGCATCTTATAAACAGGGATATGCCTTTATGCTTTAATTACCAAAATCCAACCCCACCCCCGTTCTTACTCCGGTTCAATCATTTTATCACATATTTTCTTTTTGTTTTTTCAGAACAACAATAGTCATTGACGTGAGTGGTCCTTCAGAATAGCAACCTAATAAATTCCGAGAAACTAAATCCAAATACAATATTGCACAAAACTCCAGGGATTAATCATGATTAATGTAGTAAACCAAATAGTATGTCAACCTTTATTAATCATTCATTTCTCTTAATAATCATATCCTTGAGACAAATA
Organism: Rehmannia glutinosa; assembly: GCA_016081115.2. Classification (NCBI taxonomy): domain Eukaryota; kingdom Viridiplantae; phylum Streptophyta; class Magnoliopsida; order Lamiales; family Orobanchaceae; genus Rehmannia; species Rehmannia glutinosa. The sequence goes on along the minus strand of CM071934.1, from coordinate 99,626,967 downwards.
ATTCAATAAGTAAGCAATGGTGACATCCTTATTGTATTCAGGTAGAGAAGAACTTACTATTGCCTTTTGTGCTTTTGAACTCTTGTGAAGTAAATGGAAGCACCAGAATTCTCATTTTCTTCTTCAGATATTTCTTGGGCATCAGTAGATTCAGTATGTGGTGAACATTTGCATTCACGAGATAAATCTGTTTCTGGTGAAGATAAAACTCGCTTCTTGGATCTGATTTTCGAACATTGGGATATCTGCCCCTCGTTTTTCATCTCTTGTTTATCTTTATTAGAAGTGTGACATGTTTCACTGGTTGAATCTCCGAAAGAGAGGTCGCCAGGTCCCTGCTCGTGTTGCGATTTTCTGCTACTCTGAATATCATTGACATTTTTTGCAATATCTTCGTTGTTCAGTTCATCACTTTTAGGCAAACCATCACTATAAGATCCGCGGTGCTGTTTCATTGATTCTTTTGAGGTCCCCAAGCAAAAAAAGGTCGCAAAATCCTTTCTTGTCAAAGAGACTTTTTTCTTGGTCTCCATGTACTTTGAGATTGCTCGCGAATATGCACAAAATGGGCAGTAGAACTCCTCTCCTGTACTAAAGTTCGCATCAGAACCCAAACAGCTGCCATGCATCACTAACAAGCAGGACTTTGTACTACAAACTAATAACTTTCCACCTTTGTTACATTTCACACAAACATTTAGCTCTCTCCAATCAATTGTCGGCCGAGAGCTCAAAAAAGCATTCTTCTTTGTAGCGATATCAGTCCTCTCTTCACAAAAGCCACTATCACTAGAAATATCAACATCTTCTTCAGCTTCACCAAGTTTTGGAACGTTGCTTCGAGAAATTTGCGGAAATCTGTTCATGTATTCATTAGGTGTTTTGAGCTCATGAAAACTTTCCTTCTCAACCGCATTCTGGGCGTCATGCTCTTGCCCCTGTTCCTCATCAAGATTTTCATTTGGCGTTTTAGTGTCACAATGAAGGACCTCCTTTTCATGATGCAAAACTTCGTCCGGACTAATAATCCCTTTTGATGAAATAAACTCATTATTACCATCTCTAGGAAGCCTATTTTGCCCTATGTCCTCAAGATAAATTATTTTTCCCAAGCTGCACTCTAGAACTTCACTGGATTGAACAATTCTTGAACATATATCGGCTAACATATTTAGATCTCTACAATCAGTTGCTGAGAAATCTTGGATGTATGTACACTGAGTATCACTAGAGGCGAGGATAGTTTCTTCCCCTTCACCAATTGGGATATTCACTTGAAAAGATGGCTCGAACTTATCCACCTCTTCAGCAGATTTGAGGTCACAAACACCTTCTTCGCCACGTTTTGCATTTTTAGTCTCATTTTCTTGTCCATGTTCCTCCTCTGATTTATCAATTGGCAATTCGGTGTCAAAATGAGGAACCTGCTTTTCACGAGGGAAGACTTCATTAGGAACAACAAGCTCCTCTGGTGAAATACACTCATTAATATCATCCCCAGGAGGTTCATTTAGCCTGATGCCCCCAACATGAGTATTGTTTTCCAAGCTGCACCTTTCTATTTCAATATTGTGCGCAATTACCATAGATGTATCTTCTAACTGTTCATTTACACCTGAAGATTTTATTTTCCCATCTAACCCATGTTTGCTATGGATGATGTCATTCTTATACTTGCTGGCAAATTTTATACGGATTTTACAACCATTCCTTGATATGATCTGGTTTTTACAGGATTTTTCACCTGTATTTTCAGTGGTGGCACTTCTTTTCCTGTTAGCCGGTAAAATGTTTTCATTGGGCAAATCACCGTGCACGAGGTAACTGTTATTTGCAAGGGCAGGAGAAAACAACTGATCATTCCCCTCACCAATATGAATATTTGTATCAGTTCCTTCACATCTAGGTGTTCCATTGCATTTATCATCGTCCACTTGGAGTCGATGTTCAGGTCGATTCCCAACTGGCAAACCACTTTGTTCTTTTAAGGATGCAAGAAAAGAATGGCTTCCTGTATGAATCACATCCTTCAGCTGTTTTACAACAAAAGTGAGGAAAATTAGAACAAGCAAGAATAAATACAACATTTTTTTATATTGTTGTTAAATGTACATGAGGGGTAAAGATCTCACCTGCTGTAGAGCATGTGTAGCCATGCTAGATCTTTTACGCGCTATAAAGGGCTGAACATCCCATTTCCACATCTCTGGTCCAGCAGGTTTCAGATTTGATGCAGATGTCTGTCAATATTTATGTCAAGTTTCAGTACCGGTTAGCACTTCCCTGTTGACGTAATTTCGTCAGATTGGCTTGCTTAACAAACAGATTTCTAAAACTACACACACATTACGTACCCCAAGTAATATATGTTGAAGAACATCCTCAGAGCTCTCAGATGGATGGAATGCGATTTTCGGACTTGAAGATGAAGATACAGAATTGGATTTAGCTCCATGAATAAGAAAACTCTCTAAGACTCTCAATGACACGAGCTCTCTTGCATTTTTACCAAGATAATCAGCTATTTGTGGGGACTTCTCAAGCAAATCTGTGGTACCATGAATATATAACTATTTGACATCTCAACAGCGAAGTATATAACCATTGTCAAGGTGTAATATCATTTCCAGACAAAAAAAATAAAAAAATTACATACAACTTAAGAAAACCATAATATGATTTTTAACTCCAAATTAATACTGCATAGCAACTACTCCCCTCGTGTGGGTGCAATTTGTAAAATAAAAACAAATATCCAGAATGATTAAAGATAACTAGGCATTTTTGTAATTAGGCTAAACTTCACGAGTAGGTTTTTAATTGTTCCTAAAACGGATAAAGTGCCAAATGAAATTCACTTACTTTAAAATAATATTTATATTTGCTCTAGAAGAGAATTATGTTTAACCTTTACATATGAGATATCTGATGGTGACATTTGATCATCTTTATATTTCACCAAATTTTAGAATGATTAGGACATGATGAACAAACTAAAATAATGAAATACAGTTTTATTACTATAAGTAAGAGCATAAGTTTCTTCATTACAAATGCAAGACTAAGTTTGCTAATGCCCATAAAAAATTGAATTATGAAATATTTGACATAACCTTTAACATGAGCACAAAAAATGAGATATCTGATGACCATGAATAATTCATTTAAAAATAGAAATCCAACTTATCAGCTTTTGACCACTCTTCAATATTTCACAACAAATTTTAGAATGATTAGGCACCAACTTTTTTGGAATGAACAAACTATTTTTTTTTCCCCTTAAAAAAATATACATAATTTTTTTTTTCATTTTTTTCCATAGAAAAAATAGAAAAAAACGGGAAAAAAAATTTTTGGGGTGCAGGGGAGGCCGGGGAGGCCCCCCTTTGGCTACGTCCCTGACCATAAGTAAGACAAAAAAGAATATATTATAAAAAGTATTTCCCTTATGCTAGCAGCTGATAGTAAAATTTTATTTTATACATGTTTTTCACCACAAACATCCATTTTTTCCCAACAAAGAATTCAGAGAACAAAAAAGAAAGAATATATGGCACAAATTCCACATATTAAATGCTTCAGTGCACATCCACACTATGTTCTACTACCTGCAAGCAAGCAACATAACATTTATAGCTTTTTCATAATCATCACAACTTAACGTTCACAAGAATTTTAAAGCAAGGAAATAGAAATGTTACGTGTGCATACATACACCAAGGAGAAACACTGTATTCTAGTGACTGCAATAATAAGCAATGTCACACTTTCAGATTTTTCATTGCTACATCAACGTTTTTTATCCCAAATTTCTAGAAAAAGAAGAAATTCAAAAGCAGGTCCTGAAATTGTATGCTTAAGCAAACATACACCAACATGATACTACAGGTTTGACTAAATTCATTTTGTTTTCTAATGCAATTAATGGCATAATTGTGAATCATACAAATGAAGTGACAATTGAGACTTTAGTTAGGGAAAACTAGTTTTTACAAAGGCGCCGGTACAGTGACACAAATCACAGCAATTACATGTACTAAAACTGAAAAGAGAAAAAAAAAAAAAAAAAAAAAAATAACATTATGCTTAATTGCAGGTTCACACCTAAGCTTTGATTATAGTTTCTTCATGTAAGATTTCTTGTTCTCAGCAACTCACAGGGGTTTCGTTTACCTTATAAGTTAAATGGAATTTTATCTGACATGAAAATTTTCAAGGTGCGGGCCTTTTATGCTTGCATAGTTTTCAATCTTGTGAAATAGTTTCAATTCATTCGGACACTAAAGAAGCTACTCTGTTATTTTCTTAACAAAACACTCAAAACGCAATAGTTTTCATTTTCTCTCTAGAGGACTCATCTACAACATCATGTAACATCTCTATCATCTATAACATCTCTTATTAAAAAACTAGAAGCTTGACGAAAAGAATAAAAACACTGAATCAATACTGATGAAAATACTATTTCCCATCTAACTAGTACTACAACAAAAGAGATCCAGATTAATGGGCTTGGACAGAAACTCAATCACTAAGTTGGAGGAGAAATGCAAATAATCATATGGGACAACAACTTCAAAAGTTGGTACCACTTTATTATGTACATCTACTTTTTAGAATAACAAAAGTAAATTCAGTTATGACATTAAGAAGTTATAGCAGGTTCATGGATCTCTTATCAAATGCAAACTCTTCTTTTATCCAAGCCTCTTGAACAAAATTGGTTTCTATATCAAGCTGCAGAGCAATGGGCACCAAATATCAGTTTACAACCAAATATCTGCTGTTGACATAACTCATAAGACTCTTCTTCTTCGATTATCCTTGTGGGTGTTGGGTGGTCGGGGAAACACAATAGAAATCGGGCTTGACATTATCACAAACACTTGGTTTGCAAATGAATTGTAGTTGGCGAGAATCAAGTTGCTTATTCAATATAGTTTAACAAAAACTAAACTAAATAATGCGACAGTAAAAAGTGAACTAATGGGATATTAAAGTTGAACTCATAGGACTTTACAACAAAACCACGCATCAGTTATTAACATAATCAAATATCATTAAAACTACCTTCTTTTGCAAAGAGAATTGAAAAGCATAAAACAAGCTTATGGTGATTGGAGCCGGAGTAGAGTTGTCCACCGGTGGAGGCCTGGCCAGGCGGTGATCTAAGGTAGGAGCGGAGTAGTGCGGTGCCTGTGGCTGGAGATTTGATCAAAAGAAAGAGAAGGCGAGAGTTGCAAAGGTTTGGGGGCAAATTAATTAACTTTATACTTTATAGGTATGAGTCTATATATTTATGAATATTAATTAAAGATTACATTGCAAAAATGGGCAAATTAAACACACACAATCACCATAAAAAAACACACAAAATTAATATATGTATTATTACTAGTGATGAGGGTTAATATTGATTGAGCCGAGCTGATGAACTCTGCTGGTGGGTACCAAAATGAGGCTCTTGTATTGACAATATTGAGAAGCTTAGTTGGGTCAAGCTAATGAGCTTGGCTCATTTGGCCGAGCTGAAAGCTCTTGTATTGGATTGGTTGAGGATTCTTGTTGGGCCGAGCTGATAAGCTTTGCTCATAGGGTCGAGCTGAAGGCTCTTGTATTGGATTGGTTGAGGATTCTTGTTGGGCCGAGCTAATAAGCTTTGCTCATGGGGTCGAGCTAAGGAGGTTTCTTGCTAAGGATAAATTGATCTATTAAATTTTCAGGGTAAACAAGTATTAATGGTTCAGTTAGTAAAAACGGGTGTTAAATACTCTCTAGTTCGATCTGATGTGTAAACGAGTTGAGTAGGAGTGAGTTTGGTCCAAGAACTAGGTTGGCCAAAACACCCACGTCAAGAATTAACAAAAGAAGTAGTCGAGCTTACTGACCTGGAATGCGTGAGGTCAGCTCGGACCCGGTGAAAGGGTAAATTAAGGTTTTGGAGATTCGATCTAATCTTAATCATGATTATGTTACGATTTATTCGATCTTATCTTAATCATGATTCAGTTACCAAATCGTAACAGAATCGGATTTTATGGAAACTCTAATACGGGCTAAGCTATAAAAGCCCAAGTCCATGTTCATTCTTAACCTAATCACACTTTTCTCATATTTTTCATATTTTTGCCTCTTTCTTGTGAAACACTCATCTGACTTAAGCATCGGAGAGGGCACACTGGAGCACCCTTCCGACCCCTCTTTTTGTGCAGATTCACGGTGGAGTTCGGTCGGAGATTCGATCTTATCTTATTTTTTAATTAAAAAAGTTTAAAAGTTATTGTCAATTTAAATTTACATTAATAATCAGAATTTACCAAATTATGTTGAGAATGAAAACCCGATTTATTGAAAATAAGAAATTATAATAGTCAAAATACATGAATATACAAATTGTTTAATAGCCCGAATGCATAATTATAAAACTCATTACCAAATAAAATTTTGAGTAAAATATTTATTTTTATTTGTTTATTATGTTTATTTTTTATTTATTTGTGCAATATGTATATCAAACTGAATATCGTAAAAAAATGATTAATTTGAAATACAATACGTAAGAAATAATTTAAAAATAAAAATTTATTAAATAAAAAATAAAAATAAAGAGACAAATATAATATTAATGTAGTACGAACGCATATTTTAAAAACCAATTAATACAGTACACATATTTGAAAACCATAAAATGACATATATTTTTTACCTTTTCTTTTTACATACTTTTATTACTTTTTATAGGAATGAAAAAATGGGTAGGAAAAATTTTACGGTTACTATTTCGATAATAGTCTCTTTACATATATATGAGAATGAGAAAGAGTGATGCAGGCAGAAGCTACGAATAAACGAGCAACGAACAAAATCAATACGAATCTTCACAAAGAAACATAAATTGCAATGAAAAAAAAGATAAATCTCAAAATTTAATAATATTCAACCTCCCTAAAACTAATAAAATAACAAGTATTTATTGGATTAGAATCCTACCACAATATAACTCCTAAATTGACTAGAAAACTTAAAAGATAAAACTAAAATAGAATCCTAAAGATATAAATCACTTCCTAAAATATAAAATAATCTAAATCATGGAAGATAACAAATCAAATCATATCTCCACCAGTTTTAATAAAATACATTATATAAAATATTAGTGTAATATATTGATATAAAGAGAGAAGTTCTATATTTTTCATTTCTTACTTTTTATTATGTAATTATTTGATTGATTGTCTATGTCTATATTATAGAGGCTTGTCTAAATTTAGAATATTTTGATTGATTAGAATTCTTTTTTGAATTAGTTAAATATAAATAATTGATAATCTTAGCATATTTGGATAATTGATTTGAAATCTTGTTTGATTTGAATTGTGGAATAAATATGTTAAATATGAAGTTTATAATTTCAGTTTTTATGAAAAAGGGTTGAAAAAATAAAAAGTATAAAAAAATCTGATTTAACCGGTTTTGGCCGGTATGGTCGATTATGTCCGGTTTTGACCGGTATAATCGCAAAAATGGTATTTAGGGTCTTACCATACCGGTCCGACCACAAGTATCCAGTATAGTCGATTCAACCGGCCGGTACGATCTGATATTTAAAATAGTGATCGAGACAATTCGTTCTCGAATCGGAAGGGAGTTCGACACCAGAAGAATTGTTAAACCATGGAGAAGCACGAGGAGGACAAGATGGAAAAATAAGGTGAATAGCAAAATATATTTGAACTGGATCAAAAATAAAATAATCTTGCTTGAGTTCTAGAAAACCATCAACCATTATCTTGTAGGATTCAATACCATTATAGTATGACATTCAACTCAACGAATTATATTTTTCATTAATGCGGACACCAACAAAAGTTTATTCATGTCTTGTCAATTATGTCAAATGAGATAATAATATACTCTTAATGAATAATTTTTTATCCCTATGATAAGAGATTAAAATTGTTGGAAGAGGTGAGACATCAACAATATTTTCGATCTCTGGTGGATAAAGAGAATATCCATTTCCCAGCAACGAATCAATATCCTCAAATTTTTTTATCAAAAATTGGGGGGTCATCATAACCACCATATTCGTCCTTATCGAAAATTACTGGGCCATCATACTCATAATTCTCTTCCAATTGCAGAGAATTTTCACAACCAATCTCTGAAATGGGTTCTTCATCAAAAATTGATGGTCCATTATATCCACCATCATCCTTATTTGATGAAATATATGAGGACGGATAAAAACCAAAACCACATTCATCGCGATATTTTCGACCACTAACTCCATCGCATGTCTCGCGCGCTCGATCTCGGTTGGGCATGAGCTGGGCGGTGACAATGTCGAAAAATTCCTGTTGTTGGATGCGGAACGTGATTATCCATTATGTCAACAAGTTGATCTGTTGACGGATTTGTGCGATGTCGTTCATGCGTTGTAGATCATATCTAAACAATATGGTTCAAGTAGCGTAGATTGGTCTCTGAATACCAACTGATGCAGGCGGAAGCTATGAATACATGAGCAACGAACAAAAGCAATACGAATTTTCACAAAGAAACGTAAATTGCAATGAAAAAAGAGACCAATCTCAAAATTTAATAATATTCAACCTCCCAAAAACTAATAAAATAACAAGTATTTATATGTTTAAAATCCTATCACAATAAAACTCCTAACTTGACTAGGAAACCTAAAAGAAATCAAGAGGTTTGTTGAAAAATGATTTTTTGATGGTTGTGAGTTTGCCTACGATATCGTGCTCATCCAATTCATCCCATTGACAATCAATTCCACAGACATGTATGTTTTATTCTCAAGTGACATGAAGATGATGGATGTTATGGACCACCAATTTTTGATGAGGAATATGGAGACATTATTCCAAAAGTTGGCTATGAAAACCCTCTGCAATTTGACGAGGATAATGGTGGATATGATGGCCCACCAATTTTTGACGAAGAAGATCGCAATTATTATGACCCACCAATTTTGGATGAAGAAATTTAGAATGCTAGTGAGGATCTTCAATGTACAACTAAAGAAAACAATTAACGACAAGACATCATGGATAAGCAACAAAGTTCATCATGGATCAGTTACTTCTTTTGTTGTTGTCCCTACATTCCGAAATGAATGGCACATTTCAGATTGGTTCGAAGAATGCACTAGAAACCAACCATTGATTTGGCAAAGTGGAGATGATTTTCTATCATTCGACCTGGATTATTTTATTATTGATCTAATTCAAATATATTTTAATATTCCCCTTATTTTTCTATTTCATCCTTCTCGCGCCCCTCCCTGGGTTGACAATTCTCTTATTTACGATCTCCCTCCTGATTCGAGGACGAATTGTTTCGACCCCGGATAGAATGATGGAGATAAGGATTAAAAATATCTTATCATCTATTAATATTATAAGGATATTACATTAAATCCCCTGTACTATTTGTGTTTTTACACTTTACCATATAAACTATTTTTTGTTACAATTTACCATATAAACTATGTAAAATTTTGAACTTTGCCCTATATGGACAATTTTGCCCCTAAAATTTTATTTTTCTTGGAATAATGATAATAATTTATTGTGGTCATCAGTCTTGTCATGTTATCGTATATAAAATTAATATTTCCTTAAACTAATACATTGTTTCAACGAAATTAGCTAGTTATTTTTAGTCGATTTCTTGGATGCTCATCACACGTACAATTTTGTGCCTGCTCCTTCCACTCAACCTTAACAGACATCGCAATGGTTCATACCAACGTGACAAAAAGCAAAAAATTGCAGCAAAAAAAAAATCGCCAACAACTTTTGACATTAGCTACCAATCTTAAGTATTTGTCACTAACCAATTAAATAAGAAAAATAAATATATAATTTTATTCAATTAGCAATAAAAATATTCGTAACTAAATGAGAATACCCAACAACGTTCCAGTCAAACAATGTATTAAGAGATTATTAATTCTTTATATGGAAGCATGATGAGTTGGATATGATCGTAATGAACCATTTTTATCATTTCAACAAAAAATAAATCATGGGTAAAATTATCCATATAGGGCAAAGTGCAAAAATTTACATAATTCATATGGTAAAGTGTAACAAAAAATAGTTCATATGGTAATTTGTAAAAACACGAATAGTACAAAGGGTTTAGTGTAATTTCCTCTAATATTATTTTATTAGGGTTTTTTTATGATTTTTTAAGAGTTTTCAATTGTTAGGAGTTTTATTGTTGTAGGACTTCAATCCTATAAATATTTGTTTTGTTATTATTTTAAGGGAGGTTGAATATTATTAAGATTTGAGATTTATTCTCCAAGCAATAAAGGTTCTTTTGAGAATTTCATTGCTTTGTTCAATACTTTCAGTATTCTTGTGAATCAACAATAATATTTGTGTTCTTTGTTGTTCACGCTTCAGTCTGCATCAAAGAGTGAGTGACCAAGATTGGTATGTTTTGTGAGGGGTAAAAAAGGCGGAATATATGTAAGAAAGTTGAGCCAAATCAAAGAAAATATGTAACATATCTATTTACATATTTTTATGTGACAAAAACTTATGTAGGACTATTTTACGGATCATTTTCCCATAAGATGAATCATGCCCGCTCGCCCGTCCCAACCACCAGCTATATTTGAGTTTCTTTTTCACTGCTTTTTTTCTCCTCCACCCAAAAGACTTTTCTACCATCAGATCATTTGTTTTCGAAAAAAATCATTAAAAGGCAATCTCTGCCGCTAAATCAATCTACTAAGATTAGCCTCAAGCACAACGTGACTTTTGGAACCTTAATAATTGGTGTTAGAATGGAAGTTTGTGTATTCGGTGCAAGGTGGTTATAGCTTGGTGGTGAATAACACGGATTGGTGTTTTCAAAGAGACCCACAAGAGTTTATCCTCAAGCTATTTTTTTATTCTTTTGGAACATCAATAATTGGTCTTTCTTCCTTTTCCCATCATTTTTGTGGATTTTCTCTCTCTCTCTCTGGTTATAGCTCTCTCTTGGTGGTGATTTAGTAATTTGGTGCGGTGAAGAAAAAAATATGACATAGTTAAAGAACACTTTTATCCGAGTAAAAGTTTTTTTTTTGAGATAAAGTATCATGTTTTTCTCTTAGAATTCCTTTTTGATCTTTTTTAAACTTTCTCTCTCTTTATGAGTAAAAGTATCAATTTTTTGAGATAAAGTATCATGTTTTTGTTTAGTAATTTGGTGCAGTGAAAAAAAAAAATAAATATGACATAGTTAAAGTAACACTTTTATAAGTAAAAATATCTATTTTTTAAGATAAAGTATCATGTTTTTTAACACATCACAAATTAGAAATTCATTACATTGAAAAATCACAAATGAAGGAAAAATAAATATGACAATTTCAAAGACAAATATTAGTTTTTCTAAAGTAAAAAGCATCGATTATGAGTAAAAGATCCATTTTTTGAGATAAAAAAATATTATTTTTTGAATATATAAAAATTAAAGTATCAATGATCACTTTAAAAGTATTATTTGAACTTAGAGATAATTATTATTTGCACCCCAACTTTACCCCTTTTTACACTTCACAACCTAGTTTTTGATTCATAATACTTTGCACCCTGAACTATGAAAATAGTTACACTTTGCAACCTTTGGACCATTTTACCCCTAGGATTGTATTTTTAATAACAATAGTTCTAGTTATCCTTCTGAACTCTAATTTGTGGCAAATTACTACATAATAATAAATTTATTGCAATAATTAAATTTTTACTCCATAATCAATTTGTTTTTCGGATTTTCGAGAAATAAGAACCTTTATTTTCTGTAACTTGTTTTGTTCATGGCATTGTTACACCTACTTAGATCCAGTCTCTATTCAGAGGTTTTAAATGGATCATGTCAGGTTTCCAGCCTATAAACTCAACAAGCCATACTTTTATCAAGATCTCATTTCAAGAAATTATCCGTATACAAATTGGGTCTTTAGACTGAAAATGAAAGTAGTCCATTACGACCATATGAGGCCCAACATGCTTTCGTAAAATTAATAAATCCCTTAAAATTCATACATTCTTTGACCAAAAACAAAGACCGGAAATGAAATGTTAGCAACACCACCATCGGAAAATTATTGCCCCGGATCGTTTGACAAACAACTCCTCATTGTTCAACCTCACCTCGGGAAGATGATATGCAAGTTATCCGACTCCTTCAAAGAATCGTCAAAGACAACTTGGTTTGTTTCCTACTCCAGGCGTATAAGTAATTCTTAAACGGGATGAATTAATAGTACATTATGAACACATGTTGAAGCAAAAAGCCTCTTTTTATTAAGAACTTATAGAAATATTTATTACATTAGTAATCTCCTTTTGGGAGTAGAATACTGGTTTAGCCTCTCATAGTTGAGGCTTGCACTCGAAAATACATAAAATTTGAAGACTAAAACACTCAGAAATATTACAAATTTTTCTCTCGGACTTTATTATAAGAAAACTAAGGAAAATGTTCGATGTCCTCAGCTTCCTTCAAATCCTGCATTTTATAGAGGTAAGTCCGGACTTCAAAGGCGGACTTCAAATCTTGTTGATATCTATGACGTCACTGCTTACGTCATATCCCACATTATTGACTCACCAGCTATTTTTCTTTTTCTTCCGCATGACTCAGCCCATGTGATGTTTGTCGGGGAATTTTTTAAAAATTTGGTTTGCGTGGTCCCCGAGGATAACGCGTCTTGTGAGCTGGGCCCTTGTCCTTTCCAACTACATGATCTTGTCGGTCGGGTTTGGGTCGGAATCCTTTCCCAAACTCAGGTTCATTCTGTTCGGGGCATGCTTGATAGATTCGGTCGATCCAACGGCCAACATGCGCCATGTTACAGAATTTCCGGTAAGTTTCTTTGCTCGTCGGAATCTTGTTTTCCCAACGAATTCTTCTATTCATCTCAAAAAGATCTTCTGCGAATCTTGTTGTTGATCCAGTCATTGAATTCAATAGGAAAGATCAATTTGTTGAATTCTGGAAAAACTTGAACGGATATTTGACTTTGTCCATTTCTATTAGACAAACCCAAAGACCCCATGCTCGTCGTGTAGAAGCTTTGTCTTCGGAAATTGCTCCTACTAACATTGGTCCTTCTTCCGGTGAAGCTGCCTTGATATATTTTAAGGCATTTTCATCCGATCTTCTTAGCTTGATGAAATGAAAAGCTTCATTAAAGCATTTCTTTGCTGGTTCGGGAGCCGATAAAAATACGGTTCAATATATCTCCTCTGGCCAAATGTGGATTATTGGCCCAAGTCTCGTAAATCGCTTCCCAATCCATTTCGGTAATTTTGAAATTTCTGGGAATCCGGGATGATACAGTATAAATTGAAGCTAAAGCTCCAAAAGTATACCATTCTTGAACTTCATTTGGATGACTTCCTGGTTTCATCCAAACTCTGGGATACTTGCTTGAGATATCAACTATTGTTTTTCCGGGTTGATACCTCTTTTTGTAACCAATTTCTCCCATTGTCTTTGATATACCCGAATTGGAGAAATCTTAATTTCCTCAGTTTGGACCCTTAGATTTGCCTGTCTGTGGCCTAAGATCCAACTCTCCTCTTTACCCTGAGGTGTGCGGGTTGACTTGAAGACTCGGGTTGTGACACCGGAGCTTCAACATTCGTTACAGTTTGTACACCCTCAGGGGATGCATCACCTGCAACACTTGTGATTATGGTACTTGAATCCATAACCTCTGGATTAGAGCCCCGTTCTCTATTCGCCCCTTTCTACATCGTAGGAGATGCGACTTAGAGAAGAGGCCCTTGCAGCGCTAAGAACAATTGTCCTTGAGAAAACTGGCATGCTCGTATTTGACTAGAAACGGATTTCTAGTTCATTGAAGTCGGCAACTTGCATTGAGACATAACGTCCCAAAATCTCGCCTAGACTCTCGTCTTATTGAGACATAACGTCCCCAAAATCTTAGTAAGTCTTCTTGGGAATCGCTTGGGAATCAGGGCTTTGGAAGCTTTTTACAAACTTTTTAAGTTGCTTAATTCCTTCTTGATGTTAATCTTCCCATTTGAATACTGCATCTTTTTTAAGTAATGGGCTAAATACCTTCATGTAGTATGCTAGAATGTTAATGAACATTCCAACAAAATTAACAACTCCCAGAAAACTTTGAAGTCGCTTCTTATCTTTCAGTGTATCTGGAAATCCATGTATCTTTTCCACAATATGATTTTGTAGAATGATTCCAGTTTCGTCGATCTCAATTCCGAGAAATTCAATATGTCTTGTTGCGATCACCACCTTCTTCTCCGAAAGCACTAATCCCTCTTTGTGACACACATCTGAAAATATCTCCAAATGTTTGAGATGCTCCTTCATGTTCTTTGAAGCGATAAGAATATCATCAATGTATACGAACATGAAACTGAAATAATCTTTAAAGAGATTATCCATATTTCTTTGATATATTTGGGGTGCGTTAGCCAATCCCATAGGCATCACGTTCCAAATATAGTGTCCCTGTGGTGTAGAAAAAGTTGTAAACTTCTTACTTTCTTCCTCCATCTTAATCTGGTAGAATCCAAACTTGCAATCGAACTTTGAGAATATCTTAGCACCTTTGATGCAGTTGACCAAATGTTCTCTACTTGGGATATAGTATCCGTCGAAATCCAAAATGTTATTAATCCCTTTGTAATTAATAACAAGTCTTGGCTTTCCTCTTTTAATTTCTCCATGGTTTCTGATTAAGAATCCTGGACTGCTATATGGGGAAACTCCTGGTGAAATTAACTTAAGGTCAAGATGTTCCTTAAGTATCTTCTGCATATCCTCACGATCCTCCTGGTTCATAAGGATTGGTTTGAACCTTACGAACTCGTACTCCTTTCCAGGCTTAACCTTTAAGGATGCTTTGAGCTCATTCTTGTCCCACCATGCCAAAGGATCTTCATTATAATTCATTTGGATTTTCTTCTTAATATCCTCGAGTGATATTTGTTCTTCAATGGTTACGTCACTCTGTGGATTCTCCATTAGGCTTACCATCAATTCAGCAATAACCTCTGGAGTAACTCGTTCTTCTCCTTGCACTCTGAATAAATACAAGTTATTATCCCAAAGCTTCTTATCCTTTCAAGAACCGAATTGTCTATAGGATAATAAAGCTTCACCAAATTTCCTTCGATCCACCATTTTTGGATTTCGGAGTTTGGCTTCATCACCATGCTTGCTGCGAAAATTAATAGGCATTTTTCTGTAAAATGCTTCCCGTAGTCTCTGGACAATGATCTTATGATCACATAAGGTTGTGAAAATAAGTCTTCTTGTCTCGTTCTCTGTGTAAATCGCTTGAATGTTTGTAGGAAATTGTTTCCTAGCAACACATCTTGCTCCTGTATCATGGAAATAGATTGGTGGTGTCTTTACTTTGTACCATGGGGTACCGCCTGCTCCTCCAATCATGATTTCTGCTTGTTTAATTCCCCTGTTAAGAATAAGAATTCTTTTAGAGAAATCTCTTTCTGCAATAACTGGTAAATCGTCTCCAATTTCTTTAGGAAAAACCTCCGCTTTGCAAGAGATATATTCCGCTCTGAATCAATATAGGCAGCGAAATACTCGGCCTTGTATTCAACATATAACATTCTGATAGAAATGTATATGGAGAATGGACTAGTGGTCATCTGATTCTGTATCTTTTTCAGCCACTGTGAACTCCATTGCTTCTTGTAATCTTTCCCAATGTTTATGATCCTCAAGAAATTCAATTCCCAGTATTAATTGCTCTGGGATTTTTCCTGCTACTCCTGAGATAATCAGCTCAATTTCACCTATCTTCAGGCTTCCTTGATACCTTCCAACTATAGGTTGTTGGAGATAATACAGAACATCACAAGGAAAAATATTATCATTTTGAGTGATGTTGAATATTACTTCAACCTCTCGCCAACCTTATGGACATTTCAACTCTCATGTTGTTTTGAAAACATCGGGGATGCGTTGAATCAGATTTTCTTGGTCTCTTTTTCCCAACAAACCGCTACTCACCATTTTGTCTCCGCCGAAAGACATCCTTCCTCGGCTCAACTCAAACTTCGACTTTTGTTGAATCTTGGTTGATCTTGAATTATCATATCAATCTCCTTTATAGTTGGGGATTCAATGATTTCTCGTAGAACTACTCGGCAAAGTCCTCAAAGATTCTTGGGACTTCAATAAATTCATTTCTCAAGAATACTTGAATGATGGGTATTCGAGAGAGCATAGAAATCTTGTATGTGATCGAGTAAGGCCTATTTCCTTCTTTCATCAAATCGACTCTTTTGAAATCTTGATGAATGGTTAGGACTCTATTAAAATCTCGATCTCCGAAATTGTATGCAATTCTTGGATAGACATTAAATGCTAGTTTTCCTGCATACAAATTTCTTGTAACCGCTCCAAGGCATGAATCCTTGAGATGTGAGATTCGCTTGTCAAAAATAGCAAGATTGAGTGGCGAATCTATTCCTTCCTTAAATGTTGCCTTAATAATGACTCTTATGGCTCCGATGTGAATCCATGAGAGTGTATTTGCAACTTCTCTTTTAACTCTGCTTTTGATCTCCTGTATTTCTCTAATAGGGACCAGTTGCATCTCGATCAGGTTACCGGTAAATTCCATCGGAATAACAAATTCTCCGGTTGTTACTCTGTGAATAATTTGGTGTTTTCTATTACGAAACCCAATCTTATCCAACGCCTTCTCCATAGCTCCGATAGTAAAACCATCATAGACTTGAAGCTTTAGATCTTCCTTCATGATTCTCATAAGATTTTTATGAGAAACCATCGTGTGAGAGATGAATCCTGACATATCCTCCCTGACTGTCTGCTGAAGAATTTCTTATTCACTCCAATTCTGAGCTGGAGCCACTTCCATTTTCAGAATAGATCTCTTCTTCATAGATGCTTTCACCTGAGGGTATATCCTCAAATTGATACACCTGTATAAGATCTTGATAGTACACAGCTTCCTCAATTTCTGGTGTAGCTTCAAACTGTCTGATTCCTCGTTTCTGGTTGTCCGAACAATCTGTTGAGATATGTCCTTTTGCTCCGCATGTCTAGCAATTACAGTCTTTGAAACTTTCATTAGCTCTGGTGTGAACTCTCCTGAAAGTTCTCCTTCCTAGATTTCTGCTGGTACTTGCTTGATTAGAACCTGATGATGAGGCTCGACTCCTGCTTGGTGTTGGTCTTTGCCCTGATTTGTAGCTTCGGGCTTTCTGTTTTGACCAGAACCTTCTAGGTCTCCTTGAAGACCTACTTCTTTTATTGTTGCTTCCCTGGCGGTAAGGATGGCTTCTTTCATTCTTCTTTCTGTGCCGCCTTGGTTGACCTCCCAAAATTGTTGGGATGTCATTATCCACGCAACATAGAGGAATTGCTTTGTTAGTTCCTCTTAATCTCTTGTAATTCTGTCTGACAGAGTCGCTTGGTAACACCATTCGGATAACTTGCCTTTAGGAAAGACATTTTTCCCGCCACGCTTCTACTTCCGCTCCATCTTTGTATTCCATGATAAGCATTTCTCTCCAGGGACTCGGAATCTTGGCAAAGAATAGTTGTGCAGCTTTCTTTTCTTCAATCTTGGATTTCCACCGGTATTCGGTGAACAACTTGATATATTTGTCAATATGACAAATATCATATAGTATAGAGGGTTTGTTTATATATCTTTCTCTTTTCATCTTCTAATCCTCGAAATAACTTTGTGCAATGAACTGGATTTTGAATAGTTTTGCCATACCATCGACAATTCCTTTAAGTGATTCTCATGATGTAACCGAACCTTTTGTACTAGCATCGGTCATATCCCAGGTAATCTTTACCGATCCTTCAAGACTCATTTCAAGGAGTAAAATGAATGAATCCTTTGTAAGATCGAGGGTTCCTGCTGAAATTCTCATAGCTGAAGCCCATTCATCAATGAGAACTTCTCTATTTTTAAAATTTGGGATGTCCAGATTTAACATCAACCCATATGGATGTATTGGGTCGAGGTGCGATCTTCCATAAGGCGTCTGATAAACATTCGGCCTTCCAGTAGGTTGTCGAGTCCCCGCAAGAGGGTTTCGACCTCCTGTCCCTGAAAGTGGATCACTTCCCGTCATGAAATCCCCAACGTGTGGCATCCTCTCGTCCCTAGCTCCATGATTTGAACCCGTACTTTCTTCGACGTTAGGATTAACTGGTGTTGGTGGTGGAATTGATCTTCCTACTGGATCATAGGTGACCAATGTTCCATCTCCTGTGTTCATCTTTAAATCTACAATTCCTAATCCTGCGAAGGATTCTGCAAGGTCATGTAGATCTTTAAGATTCATCTTTTCCATATCCATCTTTTTTAATTGTTGATGGATTTTCCTTTGATTAGAGCAATGAACTTTTCATCATCTGTCATTTTTCGTATGACTTCAGTTGGTTTTCCTTTTTGGTGTAAATAGGGTACTGTCCCGAAATCTATACGTTTTTCCTTCGGGAAGAACTCGACTGTCCTCCGGTTCTTGACTCGTTTCAATATCATGAAGGAGTTCAAGAGTTTCCTTTTGATATTTCTCCATCGTCTCCATCTGTTTCTGGATCTGATGAACTTGTGCTAGTAGATGAATATGGTGGTTGCCATAATTCTGCACCGTCTTCTGGACTTCTCTAAGATCTTCGGAGAACTTAGATTTGTCTGGAAGTATCTCGTTCCACTCGTACTCCATCGAATCATTGTTCGATGGGAATTTTCACAAACCGTTTCTTGAAGGTTCATCAAGTGAACATATAAGTGCAGTTAAGCATCCAGAATCGCTTATAATATTCTTTCGCATTTTGCATTGCTTAAGGTTTCCCCGTCGGCTCCTCCGCCGTTTCTTTTTTTTCTTCATGTTGGTATTCCCGATATAAAACATGGTCAAGGTGTTCTTGTGCATACATCGTCAATATTTGACGATATGTCCTGTAAGGGGTACATCTCGGACATCGGTCTAGATCCATAATCTCGGAGTAATTTCTCCTCACCAATTGTTAATTACATAAATATAATAAATTTAGCTAAAAGTTCTTAATAAACCTAGGCTTTGATACCATTTTCGTGGATCGCAAGACATTGGGGAGTAAACATAGAAAATGCAATAAAATTTATCGTCCAGGTTGCAAAGTGCAACAACTTTAAAGTTCAGAGGGTAAACTGCAAATCAACTTTTATAAAACCAGGGGTAAATCTGGAATTTTAACCAAAGTGTAAAATTTTGTAAAGTTTAGGTTGCAAACTGTATCGTTTCAAAGTCCAGATGGCAAAGTGTAAAAACATGTATAGTTTGGGGTGTTAACAATCTTTATCCCCTCAAAAATATTACTATTTTCGAATAAAGTATCACTTTTTATTTAGAGAATTTTAAAATTTAAAATGTCATTATCCATCATAAAGGTATCATATTTAATATCAAATGTATCATTAATTCCAGTACAAGTATCAGTTTTACAATGTAAAAATATTAGCTATGAGACTAGAATGAGTACATCAAAAAATCTTATTTTTTGAATATGTAAAAATTAAAGTATCAATGTTCACCTTAAAAGTATCATATTTATTACTCAAAAGTTTCACTATTTCCGGATAACGTATCGCTTTTTATTCAGAGAATTTAAAATTTTAAAATGTCACTATTCATCACAAAAATATCATATTTAATGTCAAAAGTATCACTATTTACAACACAAGTATCAGTTTTTTACTGTGGAAAAAATTACTTATGATGAGTACATTACTTCATTCATCAACGAACTGTGTTCATCTTCTCTGTGTGAGGTTAAGATAGTTGCAGATTTTTGTGGGAGAAATTGCTTGGAGGACAAGACTTTGTGTTGTGCTCAATTTTTATGTGGCGGCAACAATACATACGAGCTTTGGGAATTTGTAATAATTTACGAATGGTGTTATATTCATGGTTATTCTGAAATTGCACAACTGGATTGAGGAATGATAAAAAGTAGCTGCCAACTATGTCAGAGATTTTTCACAAGGAGACAGTTGGATTGTTGTTCTTAGCAATAAATTAAAGATACTTTTTCACATTTTAGAATTACATAGCTTTTCCTACGTTATCTTATAACATGGAAATTTGTTGAAATTTTTAATCTTGTAGGGAATCAGAAAACTCTACTTTGAGCTTGTGCAACGGAGAACTTGGCATCAGGAAATGACATGGCACCAGAGAGGGCGGTCGAAGGATGAAAATATAATGTTTTATCCAATTGATGGTAAAGATTGGAAGGAGTTGGATGAAAAGTACCCCGATTTTGCTTGTGAACCAAGTAATGTTCGTTTGAGTTTGGTTGCAGATGGTTTCAACCCATTTGGTAATATGAGTTTATCTTACAACACGTGACCAGTGGTGATGATTGTTTATAACCTACCTCCAAGGTTGTGCAACAAAACCTATACAAGCAACTAACCCTATTAATTATAGGACCACATGCATTTGACAAGGATATTGGCGTGTATTTAAGGCCTCTGGTTGATGAGTTGAACGAATTATGGGATGATGGAGTTGTTGTACGTGATGTTGCTACTAACACTAGATTTACAATACGAAAGCAAGATCTTGCTCATTGACAATTAACGACTTTCCTGCGCATAGTAGTTTATCTGGATGGAGCGGACAAGTACTGTTCTTTTTCTTCATGTCCTTCATGCAATAATGAAACTCCTTCAATGAGGATTACATCAAAACATGTTGTGTTGGGCATCGACGATGGCTTCCAATGAGTCATAACATGAGAAACAACAAGAAATTTAATGGGAAACCTGATAAATGGCCTCCTCCAATACTCGCAAAACTACTGAACATATATTATCGTTGCAACATGTAACACACAAGTTGCCCATTAAACATGAAAAGTATGGTGGGAAAAAGCGAAAATGTGTCATCCAATAAAGTTGAATTGGAGTAAAAAGAGTATCTTCTGGAATTTACCATATTGGACTTCGTTGTCATTGCGTCACAACTTGGACGTCATGCATTTAGAAAAAAACGTGTGTTATAGCTTGTTGGGAACAATACTGAATGTTGAAGGAAAAACCAAAGATACTGATAAGGAGTAAAAATATAATTTCAGCCATCTATTTAACACAACTAAGTTTGACTGTTAAAATGAGGGGGCAAAATATTACATCTTGAAGTTCAAGGGGGTGTTTGGTACACTAGGCCAAGTTCAGGGGGCAATATTGTAATTTTTCCCCATAAATCCGATTGTAAGAGTGCTTTCAGACCGGACAAGTGGCCGGTTTCCGGTCCAACCGACTGGTCCATTTTTTATCTTTTAATAGAGAAGTGAAAAAAGGAGTATGATCAATGATGCCAGCCCAGCCTATAGTTTTTTTTCTTTATCTTTTAATAGAGATTCTGCAATAGGACAAAATTTGTGTTTTTCTTTAATTTTATGAGGCGAAAAGTGTAATTATGCGCAAAGTTTGGACTTGAATACTTCAACCAAACACGCCCTTCATTTCCACTGCCTTCCCGCCATTTGTAGTCAAATTTCCCGCCGTCATCATGCGATCTACATTGCTTTATTATATACAATGTTCACTCTCAGCCCAATCTCCCTTCTGAAATTCTTCATTTCAATCCCGTACAGAGATAGATGCCGACTGTCGCCGGACGCCGATCGTCTCTGGCGGTAGATCCTGCTGCTGAGATTGGAAGCACAGCCACTCCTCGAAAAAGCAGATTGAGATCCGATTCGAATGCTTCAATTGGATCTCCGATGCGTAAATCTCCTCGATTGTGCGCTCAAGACAGCCCTAATAGTTCTCCGAAAGTTAACGTGAGCTCAATAATTGTGTCATGCTAGCTAGTTTTTCTGAACTTGTAATGTATGTTCTGAAATGATTGAGTTGTTGTGGTTTTGCATCATGATCGGTTACTGTTGTTTAATTGTGATTGCGACTTAATTGAATTGTTGTGCTCGAGAGTTAAACTAACAATTATGCATGTTGAGTGCCGTTTTTTTTTTTTTTTTTTGGTTGCTGAAAGTTAATTATGTTGAGTATTATTAGTCAGTTTCTGAAGATAATCGTGGTTAAGATAACTTACACTGATTTTTCCCAACAGGTAGTTGAGAAATGCGTGAAATCCGTGAACATTAGTAGATCGTCCCTAGAAAAAGATTTTCCGAGAATTTTCTGGAAAAACCAACATGGGACCCAAGAGGCAAGTTATCATTATCAGAAAATGGCATTTTGTCAGTTTATCAACACGCAGTTTAGATCTAGTTGATCCATTGTGTATAGTTTATTCGGCATTGGTTAATTCCTTTATGGTGATTTGCATCCTAGTAGATGTGGAGCAGTTGAGAGCTGTTAAGGAGGCACTACATGTATCGACTGCCCCAAAGAGTGTTGTGTGCCGCGAAAATGAGCAGAATAAGATCTTGGATTTCTGCAAGGATTGCATCAAGCAAGAGAAGGCTGGGAGTTTGTATATGTGTGGATGTCCAGGGACTGGGAAGTCATTGTCAATGGAAAAAGTTAAAGAGATTCTTGTCAATTGGGCAAATGAGGTATTCATTCATGGCGCTTCTGAATTTGTTATCCTTAAGTCCCATGTAGTTTCTTTCTGTTGTCAATCTAGCGGTTTACTGAAGTTTTACCTTTTGCTTTTATCACCAATTAAAGGATTAACTGAAGTTTGCACGGCCAGGTGAGAGCTTGAATGCAGACTGTTAATTTCCAGATTGGTTTTAATGAGAATTTAGATATATATGAAGAACATTGTGTGCACTAACTTAGTATTTCAATTGTTGGGAGAACTTTAGACAGAATTGAAACCAATTGATTGTGGTTGCCCGTATAAATATAGTTGACGAGTGCGATTTTTGGTTGTACTTTCGTATGTCAAATTTTGTTATTCATATAAAATGTATATGAGGCTTTCAGTTGGTAGCTTCCATTATCCAGTTGGTTATTAAAGCCAGTTTCTCCATTTTCCTGGAAGAGTTAGTTTTTTCAGTTCCAGCATTTGGTCCTGTCATAAATTGGGAACTCCAGTCAGCTCTTAACCTTTTTTTTGATAAGGAATGACATTGAGATCAAGTACATGTGGTTCCATTTTACTCCAGGGATATTATTATTTTCTGATTCGTTGCTGAATAATCAATGATTTGTTTTTCCTACACCCTAGGATTGTTGTTTGTTGTTTTGTTCTATTTTTATTTCAATCTCTTGGCTAATAGTCTCAAGTTCATATTTTTCTTTTCCCCGGGAATCAGGATGGTGTACAGCCTCCAGATATGTTATCAATCAATTGTACTTCTCTTGTAAACACAAGCGAAATTTTCAGCAAGGTACAACATGTTATGCAATTAAATGATTTCAAACCAAGAAGAGCGAATATTTCAACAGACTGTTTTTACAGATTCTTGGACAAAATCATCCGCAGAAGAGACATGATCGTTCTACATCATCTTTGCAGCTTCTTCACAACCTCTATTCTCAGAAGCAACCACCTGGCATGAAGATGATGTAAGTATCATATACCAGAGCCTTTCCAGCAAGTCATGATAGAGCTCCCATTTTCACACAGCTTTATTTTATTGTGCTGTAAATGTTTCTGTACTTGAGCGGGAGAGGTTTTATTGTTTCTGAATTCTATTTCTTATACGTGAGAATTTATCACAGCTTTGTTAATTTCGAAATGGTCAACAGATTAGTTATAGCTGATGAGTTGGATTATTTGATTACCAAAGACCGAGCTGTGCTTCATGATCTTTTCATGCTAACAACTTTGCCATTCTCCAAGTGTATTTTGCTAGGTATGTGCAGTTTACATTGTTTTAGTTTACATCTTCCGAGTTGGTTTTAACCTCTTTGCCTTGTGTTTACAGGGATTGCTAATGCTATTGACTTGGCTGATAGGTTTATTCCGAAACTGCAATCTTTAAATTGTAAGTGCTTGTTTTGGCACCAGCTCATGTTTGATATCTGCTAATGCTATTCATTATGGCTGAACTGTATTTGTTCCGAAGAATGATAAAAACCTATTCTCCTTGATTCTATTTTATAGTCCCACATCAGTTAATTATGAAGATCCATAGATTTTTTTTCTGAATGTTATTCCAAATTTCCAATACATAATGTTTTTTGAGCCTGATATTCTTTCTCATCCTAATGACTATCCCTTGACAATTTTCTAGCTATACATATGTCTCCCTCACTAAAGGATTTTCTGCATTGCTATGTCGTAACACTCGGCTCTTGTAACCTTATCCTTTGGATTATACGGATTATACTTCCTTTCACTTTTAGTTTCCATGTGCATATTTGTCTCCGTCTTATCAGAAGTGTTTGATATAATGCTCAGCATAGCTGTGCTCTGTCTTTGTCCAAGTATTTTGTATAGAGATAACATAATTCTTCCAGATTTTTTATTCATGGTACTTGTCTATGAACTTGCTTTTTTTTTTCCCTAGGCAAACCTACAGTCATAACATTTCGAGCGTACTCCAAGGATCAGATCATCAGTATTCTTCAAGAAAGACTGAGGGTAATCCTTTAACTGTTATGTATTGCTTTACTCGATTATTCTATTACTCCCATCATTTTAACTGAGACATCAAACTGGACGTAAAAGACACGGGCCTTTGTCATACTTCTGGAAGCTGAAGGCAAATTTACAACATCAGCCCCACCTTTAGTAATGATGTTGATCCAAGGCCTTTGTGCTCTTTTGACGACTAATAAGTTTTATGCACATCCTATCATATAAGCGTATTTATAAAAAAATGCAATTAGCTTAAAAAATTTAAAAAAAAGTTTAAACAAAAAAAAAAACAGAGACAAATACTCAGCTTTGTCCATCCGTAATACATCTAAAAAAGCACTGTCACAAATCTCGTAGTTTAGAAATTCTTTCACTGGATAAATACCATTTTCATTATAATATAACTGTAATTTCAACAGGCACTTCCTTATACCGTCTTCCAGCCACAAGCAGTGGAACTCTGTGCTAGGGTGAGACCATTCACTACTTTTCAGGATAACTATTTGGTTCTTTTAGCAATTTAATAAATTTAAGTGTCTTGTTTAGTTTCCTTGCCCGTCTTCACTGTTGTCACTTAAGAGTCAGTTTGACATGTCTTGCAAGTATATTGAATACTATGCTTCTATTGCTTCAGAAAGTTGCTGCAGCATCTGGAGATATGAGAAAGGCTCTTTCAGTTTGCAGGTTTGAATTTTGATTGTTATTGTTCACTAATTCCGTTTTTAAGCTTTAACCGACTTCATGGCAAAACAGTTCCACATATCTGCTATAATTTCATGTTCTTTGGACAATGGACAACTTACTATTAAGACCATGTAATGCATCTGTCCACGTTGGATTACTGTATCAAGTATTTTTCCATGACATGCTTTAGGAGTGCAATTGAAATGCTAGAATCTGAGAGAAGAGATCCTATCAGCGACTTTACATCATCATCATTAGAAAGGAATGAAGATCAACAAATGCCTGCTGCCCGTGAAATGATGACTAATCAAGTAAATAACATGGTAAGCATTCTTTGACTATTACCTATCTATTTGCCATTATAAGAATGCTTAATAAACTCATTGTGACGATTTATTTCTCGATTATTTCCTTTATTTTTTATTTATTGTGTACAGTCTATGTCATGCAACATGAAAACTCTTCATTTGCATGAAATCACAGACTTGTAACAATAATAATGCTATCCAAAGCTACACTATCCCTGTAATATCCGTGCTTTCAAAACCAACAGTATTCATTTTTCACAAACTTCTATCCTTTTTAAGTGTGAAGTTAGAAGGCTTAGTGCAGAAATTCTTTTACCCAATTCTAGTTGTCGAAACTCGAAAGTGACTAGTCTCAGAGTAAGGACTAGCATATCAAAATTTGGCAAAAGCTAAAGATGAATTTGTAACCCCATTATGTTTTATTGTTTCAGTGGGAATGCGTTCAGCTGACAGTTATCTGACTGAGAAATAAGTTTTTTGTGTAACTAATCAATACTACGCTTCCCGTTATAATAAGAGATACATCTCATTTACATGGGACATTTTCCCACAATTTGATCCTTACATAATTATTACGAGAGGATACAAGAGTCATATAAACTCTTGTATATTCAATATTTCCCCTGTATCTCTTGGTTAATGTGCAGCACAAGGTCTCTTCCATTTCACGTGTACACCGTGCCCACTTTTATCTAGTTGCACTCTTATATCTCTTAGGTTTGGAAATTGTTATAGGTGAGGATAGATCATGTTGCTGCTGCATTATCAAAGACATACAAATCGCCAGTTGTGGACACCATTCAATCTCTGCCGCAACATCAACAGGTAATATTTCACTTGTAACATAATAACATGTTTTCTCTTCATGTGATATTTTGTTATAGTGGAATAATTTGATGCCAAGAGAATTTTTATGTCTCGTTGTTTCTGATTCAAATCAAATGACCTCAGGGCAGATGAATGCATGCCTTAGCCAATTATTTTACTTTTTCTTTTTATATCCATATACATTTTTTTCTTATTTATTGAACGGCTGTTTTGTCAGATCATACTTTGCTCTGCTGTGAAGCTTTTCCGACAAGGAAAGAAGGATACAACTATCGGCGAGGTATGGTTACTGCTGCTTTTCGAACAAAATGTACAAACTTTCTGATGGTTGGATTAATGGAAGCCTATCTTTTATACAGTTGAACAAACATTACATGGATGTATGTAAATCAACTTTAATCCCTCCAGCTGGCATTGTCGAACTTTCGAGTATGTGTAGGGTGCTAGATGATCAGGTAAAAACTATTGACTAAGATCATCCAATAGTTAACTATAGGGTTAATTACAGAAAATACCCTTGAGGTTTCGTCTAATTACAAAAAGACAGCTATCTTTCAAAATTACAAACACCCCTTGATTGTTTTTTGTAATTTACAAATTGCATCCTCAATAAGGGTTGTATATTGTTAAGAAACTACAAACCTCAAGGGGGGTGTTTCTAATTCCTTGAAGGGGTATTTATAATATTGAAAGAGGGTAGTTTTTGTAATTATCCCTTAATTACATTCTGATACCATATGCAGAAAATCCAATAAAACATTGCATAAGCTTATCAGTGTGAGATGAAATTACAGGGAATTCTCAAACTAGGACAATCACGAGAAGATAAACTAAGAAGAGTGTCATTAAAGGTAGACGGGGCAGACATTGTTTTTGCACTACAGGTACTCAAACTACATCACATAAAATTTTCTGCTTATTTGAGCTTTTTAAGTTACATCTTTCTTGAGGGCAATTGCACCCTTGTTCATGATCATGATAATGTTGTATCTCAGGGTGTTCGTTTCTTTCGCAACTGTCTGCAATGATATTCTGAGGAAGAAACATGATCCTCTGGTTCTGGTAGACAAACTAAGGAGATAAAAACGTTAGTATATACATGATTTAATCTCTGATATACTTTTGATAACATTTTGAACTTAATAATTAGCTCGTTTTGTTTTTGGACCTGTATAGGCAAAGACCAGTGTCCAAGTTGCTCCAATTGCTGCAGTGGGATGAATATCGGTCAGTATCTCCGATACAATTCATCTCAATAGTAGAGTGGATAAATCGAATAACAGGCTCTTGCAACGAATACATTCAGAACGACGTTCCAGAAGTAAACGTAACGGAAAATAAAAATAAAAAATTATAAAGACAAAATAGAGAAGCCAAGAAAATTATGTGGAGGCTTTATGTATCTTCAATGTAACTTGTTTGACAGTGCTGATAATGATAATAGAAGTAAATGATTTTTGGTTCCCAAATCAGAATTCTACTCAATCTGCCATGGTTTGTTGAAAATAGTGTGGAAGAAAGCAACTGTTTTGCATGCATATTCATTGTTGTTTTTTTCTTTTTTTCTTTTTTTGAGAAATAGTATTTTATTTGAAACAACTCAAAAAAACTGAAATTACAACTACAAACGTAGCCAACTGCCTAAGAGCCGACTTGACTAAATAAAAGCCAAGCGGGGAATTGGCAAGACCAATTCAGATCTACTACACAAACTAAAACCTTCCCACCCAAAACTAGCCACTCTACGCCGGGAGACTTCAGCACTCTTTAATGGAGACTGTAAAATACTAAAAAAAACTAAAACTGGGCACGAGCAATCACTACATACTACAGAACAGAGAACAGATAAAACTGATCCGCCTACGAGTTTCGCAAATCAACCAGGAAAAGAAAATACAAATAAAATAATAAAGCTACAACTTAACAACAAAATAAAAATAAAGAAAAAAAATAACAACCTAACAAACATAGAAAAGAACATATCTCCCACCCCCAAATACACCGCCACATCTGGCACCACTGCTCCTTGCTCAAGCTGGTCTCTCTCTCGCCGGGAATTTAATCGGACTCGCCGTCGCCACTACTATGTTCGTGATTTTCAGCCTTGTTATGGTCCCCACCACCCTCATAGTCGCCGGCCACACGGCTTTACAAAGACCATATCGACGTTGGGGCGTTCGTTTTGACAAGGCTCTCGTCGCTTTCCTAGGTTTTCAACTCATACAGGCTGGCGGCAGGGTGACCCGAAATTTTTGGCCATCGTCGGCCTTCATGGCGGAGCAAAAGGCCAAACATCCACATGAGGTCACCACAAAGCTTTCGTGGGAGAAGAAAACATTTGCTTGGGAGGGGGAGAGCGGATGGGCGGCTGGTTAGGGGAGGGAAAAGTGGGAGAAAATTAGGGTTTGTGTTTTAGAGAGAGGGGGGGGGAGAAAAAAAAAGAAGAGAGGTTTTTTAGTGGCTATATTCATTGTTGTTTTGGGAAATATAGTTTTCTATGTTCTAAACATGCTCCACAAATTTTAATCATGAAAATGTAGCTATTGGTGGATCGAGAGAGGATGGGTACTTTTTTCATAGGGGTGACAATGACATGATAATCCGACCCGAAGTTACTGAGAGAGATGCGAATACAAACACGACTGATATAAATTTGACACGATATTTCCAAATTGTCTAAAACGTAGTTATTTTATATTTTAATTAATTTTTGATGTATTTTAAGCATAACCCGAAATCAACTCGAAACCAAATAGGAACCCAACCTGTTGACCCGAATTGTCTACTTTTTCACCCGTCATCTTGAAGTTTGGACTAATTAAAAAAACACAAATGCTTCAAAATTATGAAAATAACTTTCAGTTTTGATTCCGTCTTAAATTTTGGGGGGTAACTGTAATATTTTTTAATAAATGTCCGGGGGTTATTGAAATGTTTTTTTTGCTTATGAAGGGAAAAATGTAAGACAAAATCAAGCATCAAGATTTTAATTTTAACTTTCATAACCCTTTTTTTTGGGTAATTAGCTCGGACATCAGGGGGTTTTCTGCAATTATCTTGTAGATATATTAAAATAATTCATCCAACCATGTGGAATAGAAAGACGAAAGTGAAATATGAAATAAAACGGGAAATCCAATTGGTCGGTCCAGTTGGAAATTTCCAATTTGATATCCATTGACATAAGTCCTTAAATTGCTTAGGTTGTGATTGTTTTTTCTTTCATCGCATTCACTTTCATTTTCTGAATAAATAGTAATGATCTTTATAAAATAAAATGAAAGTTGGATGTTTAGAGAAAAGTAATGATTCTGTTGATCTGAATCTTTTAAAGATGATGATTGTTAGTAAAATTTTTGGAGCCAGCCCATGAAAATACACTATAGTGATCAGGCAAATCGGTCCGGCCTAAGCCGGCCGAAATTGACACCTCTAGCTAGGTAGAACCAAATTTAGGAGATGTCATTTTATTTTACCTTATATTTTAGTAGTATTTTTTTTCCACTAATTGAGTCGAGCTCGAGCATAAGTTGACATGTTATCAAATTAGCCCAACAAGGAGGATAAAATTAGGGGAAAATGACAAAAATGCCCACTTATTTAGTACAAAACCCTGCAAAATACTGACTTTCAATAAACATTACCTAACAATACGTTGTCCGGTCTCACATTCCACTAAATATGCTCCAAGCTCTATAATTCCCAGTTCCCACACAATACGCTGCACATAAAACAACCACCAAAAAACCAAAAAACAGAGCACCAATTAGAGATCCAAAACGCAGCAGCCGGAACAAGTGCGCAAACACCGTGAAGGAGAAGAACAAGGAGAAGACATCTTTTCAAGCACAAAGGAAGAAGAATCGGACTGCAGATTAGGAAAAAGAAGAAAAACATACAGGAACAAAAAAACAACAAATAGAAGAAGAAAGCAGGACACTGTTTCATATTTGTTTCAATGATGTTTCTTTCATGTTTCAAGTAGAGCAACAAAGAAACAACAACGAAACAAAAAATAAACAATACATCTTATACGAAAAATAATAAAAACAACAGATCAACATCATAGAAACACAACAGAAACAACACAAAAACACAAAAGAAACAACACAAAAACGAAAAAAAAAACAAAAATCCATAGAAAAGAAATAACAAAATAAATCCAGTAATATAAAGGAAAAAACACCATACATCAGCAGCATCAACACCTCTAAATCCAACATCTTTCTTTTTGGATGATTTTCCCTTAACAACTTGTTTTTCATCAACATCGACAAGTGCCATCTTTATTTTTTAGAAGATGAAAAAACTAGGGCTTCAGATTTTGAACAAGAAGTTACATGAATCAAAGAGAAAGCAAACCAACAATGACGGATATGCAAAGGAAAAACTCAAACGTTGAGAGGAAAGAGAGAGAGGAAGTGACAGATTAGACAAGAAAGGGCTGCATCGTAAATGAGGGGAAAAAATTACAAAAAAAGAGAGTACAAAAAGTAAACAAAAAGGTAGGGATGTGAGATGTTAGTAAAATCGGAATTTGTTCCAAAGGGAGGGTATTTTGTGTAATTTCCCCTAAAATTAGTATAATAAATGGGCCGAACACTTCGTTGGTTAAACCACCACATTGAATTTATGGAGGGAAAAGCCAAGGCACACTACGCTTGAAAACGACGTCGTTTGTGTCCACCCTCGTGCATATCGCCCTCCTTTCTCTCTCTCCTCGATCTTCTTGTTTCTTCAGCTAATCTCTCTTCATTTTTATCGCCTAATCTTCCCTACAAAAACCTCCAAATCTTCCCTCGGATTCAGTTCTCAAATTTTTGATCCCAAATTTATTCGATTTTCTTTTATTTCTTTTTCTTTTTTTCTTTTTTTGGATAGAAACAATCATCAATGGCTTCCTTTAGCGTTCCATGCCCGAAGGTCTCGCCTCTGTTGGCTGCTGCTTCATCGCAGTCAGCCCAGAAACGGCATTGTGTTGCGTCGTTTCCTCGATCTGATTCCAGATCAAACCCTGCATTGATGACGGTAGCTCAATCCCAGGTACATTGTTTTTCTCGTTCGTTTTCTTTTATGTCATTTGAGTGTGAAAATTGATTTTTGAGTAGTTTTTTTTTTTGTGAGTTATTAATGCAGTTGAGTAGACTGGAAAGAATGGAGTAATTTCGTAAAAGTTGTTTTTTCGAATTTGCTTGCAAGTGCTATATATTGTTGCTCTCTAAATTGAACCAGAAACTCAGAATTTTTTGTGTGATTATGCATTGAGGGTAGATTTCAGTAAGGATTTATTTTGGTTGAAATCTGAATTAAATGAAGACAATTGTGAATGTTCATTAGAAGTTTCTGGCTCATGGTTTAGAGATTTTGAATATTTTTGAGGTTTGTCATGAATAGTGTTATATTTGCCCACTTTGATAACTCATGAGGTTACCCTAAGCTTAATCTGCAATTTGTTTGCTTCTGAATGAAGCCAAAAGTGGTTGATGGGTGAATATCGACGTATTAATGTCTCAATATATTGGGATTGTCTCATTAAGTAAAAGGGATTTATGCATCTAACTGCGAGATAGACGGATATTGAATTTTTTGGTTAGTGTTATCAGGTGTCGTTTAACAAATTTTGATGTGGCGAAAAGTGGTTCCTCGACGGTTGCAGTTAACAAAAGAAATAAATAAAGATGTTTCATGTGTAGCTTTGTGCTGATATTTATTAAAATAAAGCATAAAATTCTTTCCTTTATCTAGCAGGGGTATGGCCGGGGCCAATCAAATGTTTTTAAGATGCGTGCTCAGCTAAATGAGGTACGACTTGACGTTCAATCATTAAACTTGAAATTGTCTTGAATTTGAGCTAACATTATACTCTACTTTAACAAGGTTGCGGTGGAGAAAACATCAAATGCTTCTCCAGCTCTCGAAAAACCGACCATTAAATCCGAAAACGATTACGAAATTCCAGATGCATCATTAATTTCAACTTTTATGACCCAACTGACAGATCTCGTCAAGTACGTAAAAAAATCTGCATAAAAAATCTGATCACTTTCCGATTCAGTCTCGATACTGAAACTTTTTGTTTTCTTGACATGGCCAGGCTTGTGGATTCGAAAGATATTGTGGAGTTACAGCTAAAGCAAATGGATTGCGAACTCCTTATTAGGAAAAAGGAAGCACTACCACAGCCAGCTCCTGTGTTTTTCCAACCACCTCCGGCACACCATGCTATGCAACCACCACAATCGCCTCCTGCAAGCGTTCCTGCTCCTGTGGCATCAGTTCCATCATCTCCTGCTTCTCTGCCACCTGCACCAACAAAACCAAAGTCGTCACATCCCCCGTTCAAATGCCCAATGGCTGGAAACTTTTATCGTTCTCCTGCTCCTGGTGCACCACCTTTTGTGAAGGTTAATCAATAAATATATACAAACATGCATATGCATGTGTCTATATGTATATTATAGGGATAATTACAAAAAAACCCTTGAGCTTCGGGCTAATTAGAAAAAATTCCAGAGGTTTTTGAAAAGAGGTTTGTCTTACATTTTTCCCCTTCATAAGCAAAAAAACATTTCAAAAACCCCCTACTTCTTATAGAAATATTACAGTTATCCCCTTAAATTTAAGATAGAATCAAACCCGAGGTTGTGTTTTGTAATTTTGAAACATCTCTGCCTTTTTTGTAATTAGCCCAAACCTCAGGGAGTTTTTTCTGTAATTATCCCTATAAATAATGTATATATGTTTTTTTTTGAACTTATGCACCAGCATAAGACACTTTTATTATATTAAACATTTTCTTCTTTCTCATGTTCCCATTAGTTGGTCAAAAACTGCCACTAGTAACTTTCAGCAACTTCTCCAATCAGATTTTTGCGCCATGCCTAAATTAGTTTAACCCATATGTATACACAAGACCTCTAGAAACTTCTTAACAGAAGGAGAGAAACTATAAGTTAGAACTTTGAAGTGATCTCAGTATGTGTATTGTGTGTATGTGTGAGAAGAGACTTGTCCTCATTTTTCCTATTTCCATTTTCAAAAACTTTTACGTTCTTAATCTTCTTCTCTCGTGCATGACGTGGTATATTCCTAGACTTTTATGTTGAACACTATTATTTTAGTTGACAACACTTTTGGCTGCATTTGTTAAGCAAATATCAGTACGTATCATTTTCTTTCTAATCTTTGCTGCACCGTTAGTGTGGTTGTTTCTACCATATGCTTGCCATTTTAATTTTCTTTTTCTGGTTTCTCAGATTGGGGATAAGGTGAAAAAGGGACAGGTAATATGCATTATTGAGGCGATGAAGCTGATGAATGAGATTGAGGTGAGATTCTAATCTCTAGTAAATCTTCCTACACTTTAAGTTTACTGGCTGATATATGTCCCGATGAATATATTGAAGGTTAAATAGCAGAGGTATTATTGAATTTCTGAAAGCTTATACCTAAGCTCCTCAAGATTGTTGTTTTTAACTTTTCTAATGTCGTTGCCTGGAAATTGCAACGTTGATAACGATAATTTTGAGAAAAATGAACGATGTGTGAGCTTTGTTCTTTGTGATAATGATGGATGAACAAATATACCAAGATAGGGAGCTGAAACATATTTTTCTATATGTGATGTAGTTTCCAGAAAAGGGATAATTACAAAAAACCCCTAAGGTTTGGGCTAATTACAAAAAAACCCAAAAAATTATGATAATTACAAGAGAACCCTTGAGGTTTGATTACATCTTACATTTTCTCCCTTCATAAGTAAAAGACATATCAAAACCCTCCTGTTATTTATACACTTACCCCCTTAAATTTAACACATACTCAGACCTGATGGGCTTTTTTTTGTAATTTTGAAAACTCTGTGGTTTTTTTTGTAATTAGCCCAAACCTGAGGGGTGTTTTTGTAGTTACCCTTCCAGAAAATATTTCACAACTAATGATAACGAAACTTTAACAATTTTAGTGCAGCGTATTCATTTTTATCGACTTTTTGAGTGCTCACACATCTCAAATATATATGTTTCCCCACATTCTTTATGATATAACCTGAAATATAATTTCATTGGTGTATCTTAATTTTTTTAGGCTGATCACTCTGGCACTGTTACGGAGATACTTGCAGATGATGGTAAACCTGTCAGCGTCGATACGGTAACTCTTTTGGCTTTTCTTTTCCCTTTCTATCACCTCCATTTTCCAATTTCATATTAGCCATCAAGATGTTTAATTTGGGTGTGAAGATAATAATATCAGTGCTAGTGAAGTTCATATTTCTCTCAAGTTAGGGATAATTACAAAAGCTACCCAGAGGTTTATCCTATTTACGAAAAACCCACTCATCTTTCAAAATTACAAATACCCGCTTGATATTTGTTTCTTTTGTACAAAATGCACCCTCAGGAGGGGGTATTTGTTGTATTTAGGCTAAACCTCAGGGTGGTTTTTGTAATTACCCCCTCAAATATGATGAAACCCATAAAACAATAAGGGATAATGACAAAAACACCCCTGAAGTTTGGGTTAATTACAAAAAAACCAGAGTTCTTTGAAAATTACCAAAAAGTCCATTGAGCTTACATATTCCCCGGTGATTTTCAAAAATA
This sequence comes from Rehmannia glutinosa, assembly GCA_016081115.2. NCBI lineage: Eukaryota > Viridiplantae > Streptophyta > Magnoliopsida > Lamiales > Orobanchaceae > Rehmannia > Rehmannia glutinosa. The sequence goes on along the minus strand of CM071934.1, from coordinate 99,591,954 downwards.
TTTCAAAAAACGTCCTCACATTTACAGAAATATTACAGTTACCCCCTTAAATTTAAGATAAAATGAAACCTGAAGGTTTTTTTTTTTGGTAATTTTGAGACATCTCTGTTTTTTTTTGTAATTAACCAAACCTCAGGGTTGTTTTTGTAATTATCCCAAACAATAATGAGGACCTCAAGGGCTGATCTTATTTTATATCTTTCTGTGGCTATTTGTTTTGTCCATGACATGATTGATGTTCTTGTTCTTACTTTGCAGCCTCTATTTATAATTGAGCCATGAAGAACCAATTCATCTCCCATGAAAGAACATTACTGAAGTTATGAAGTATGCAATATCTTGGTTTTCTTGAAAAATTTAGTATGAAAATTAGGACAATGATGTTTTTACAGTAATTCTGTTCTCCACATAGTAATTATATGGTGCTTATGAATTTCAGAATAATACAATTTTTTTTTTTGCAGTAAGATGAGTGCTTGTCTATTTCTTCTCTTTTGAGATATTTAATGTCATTACTCATAACTCAATGCATTTCTAATTATCGATGTTTTCATATTCTACCAATTAGCTAGGATTTACTAAAAAGGTTTGAGTTGGTCTTATGTGAGACCGTCTCATGGACTTTAAGTTCATGAGACGGATCCTACAAAACATAAAAAAAACATGAGTATTTTTTATGGATTTGGGTTTGGATTGGATTTCTACTTATATATAGGATCCGTGATAAGTTTTGGCCAAAAGGTTTCTGCTAATAGCAAGATGAAATGTTGTGGCTTTTGAATAAGGATAATTACAAAAAAAACAAAAAAACTCTTAGGTTTGGGCTAATCACGAAAAAACCAAGAAAGTTTTGGAAATTATAAAAATTCCATTGAGGTTTGATTTTGTATTAATTTAAAGGGGTAATTGGAACATTTCAACAAATGTCAAGAGAGTTTTTGAAATGAAATGTTTTTTTGCTGTAAGACACAATCAAATGGAGTTTCTTATTCATTTTTTTTTTGTAATTAACCTAAATTCCAGTGTAATTTTTTTTTTTAAATCCCTGTGGAACTATCCTTTTGGGATTGACTCGGTTCTTTCTGCTACTTAATGATATGTTTTCATATTTGGGATGTCATTCTATGTATTAAATTAAAACTCTGATTCATACTAAAGAAAGGTAAGTCTTTAGGTGTAAGATCGTGACGTTTATATTGGCTTGCAATTATGGTCATGTAACTTTGGAATTGGAATGGACCGGATGGTGGTATTTTAGGATTTTAATTTAAAAATTTAAACATATTGAAAATAAAAATCGCCGGAAATTCACAAATTGGCTGGAATTAAAGATGTGGCGGCCACATCAACACCTCAAATTGGGGATTTTCGATTTTTCGGCGAAAATAGATGATGTGGATGTTGACATGTTTAAAAATTGCACTCATGACGCTGGCGTGGCATTGTATAATAATTACATGTCATGTTCTATTCATTTTTTCTTTGTTAATTAGTATTAATAAATTAAATTTAAAATTGTAAACAATTTAATTCATTATTAATTATTTTATTTTCAGTTGTAAATTAAATTTTATAAAGTTATTGAGTAATCACCATTTAGTGAAAAATATACCACTAGTTATTTAGGATATAGCTAACAAAATTTAAATTAAAAACTACTATTAATTATTTCAGAATATAATGAATATTTAAAAATATAATTTTTTTAATATATATTATATTTTTTTTTGAAAGGTAATATATATTATATTTGATTATGAGATTAGTATTATGTATTTCTACTTTATGAAATTAGTATTTTATATTTCTTGTATTTCCTTTTCTCTATTTATATATAGTAATCAAGTAAATATTTTTTTTTTATTTCTCATTCTTTTACCACCACCATCACTTTGAGCATATAATAGCGGAAGGCCGAAACCACCACCACCACGACCATCTCATGGCTAGGTAATTCACATTTAACACAAACCATTAACTTATTTGTGGATTGCAATCATATTTGTAGAGTTAGAACAAAATTATTAGGTTGTGACTGGTTGACCTTTCATTTCGTATATTTTCATTTTTTATGTGAATAGTGGTGAAAATTTATTTTTGAAGAGTTGTGTAATTTTTTGGGAGTGTGTGTGTGGATGTGATGACTTTTTTAGTAAAATAATGATTGAATATGATTAATGATGATTTGAAAGATTGAGAGAGAGTGAATAATGCGTTTGTGATATGATTGTATTATGATGATAGTTGATAGTGATTTTTTTCAATAAATTAATAATTTGATATGATTAATGATTGAAAAGTGAGAATGAGTAAATATTTTTTTTTTAAAAAAAATTCACAAGCAATTTGGGCTAAAAATATGTTTTGAGGGAAAAAAAATTGCAAAAACTTTTAACAACCAATGTCAACACTAGTTTTTCGATGTCTTTATAGAATCAATAGAAGAAATGGAATGTGAAAAGGGAATAATCTATTGTTGGTTTAAGTATCTTTCAAAATTAATTTTACTCAGAACTCTTCATACCATAAGATGTTTTAGAATGTTTAACAAAATATTGAAGTTATAATGTGTTCTCAAATTCTTGAAAAACCCAAAAAAAAAAAAAAAAATTAATTGAAAAATGAGGAGCTGATGAGCTCTAGTTCTAAAACATACCAATTATGGGTTTAGGAATAAGATCGGGAATGATCATTCCATTCCCATGTAGGGATGACAGTGGGATGGGTAGACATGGGTACCCACCCTCCCAGACCCTAATGAGACGGGTATGGGTAGATTTATACAGGTTTGGGATGGGTATGAGATATAAAATCAATACCCATTAATATACGGATAGGGTACGGTTTCACCCCCTAGGGTACCCTCTACCCGAACCCGTTTATATTTCACTCATGTATAATATTTTTATATATATGTATATATAAATAAAATAATAAAAACGTATGTATTTATGTGTTGATGATGTAATTATATGGATTAAATGATGTATTACTATTGATTATGCCATTTTAAGGAATTTACTGGCTACATTTGTATTTTTGTGTTGCTTTAGATTTAGTTGATGATTGATGATAGTTACTGCCATGCAGAATTAATCATGGTTAACTATTACTATTATTAAGAATTTAACATATATATTAGGCATTTTCTTATATAACATTGGTATGGTACTCATTTAAATATTCATTTATAAAATTAAGTATAAGTTTTTATATAAAATAAATGGGGTTTGGGCGGGTACGGGTAGTATGCGAGTATCAACAAATGAATTTGGGACGGGTACGGGTAATAGGTGTAATTTCTTAATAGGGTTTGAGATGGGTACGGGTAGTATTAATATTATAGGATTCGGGTACGGATACCATTAAATTGGTGGATACCCTACCCATTGCCATCCCTATTCCCATGCCATTCCATCATACCAATCATGCCGTGAGATGTTAAATGTTAAACAATGCAAAAAGACCATTTAAACAATGTGAAGAACGGACATTTAATTCGAATGTATAGAATACAAAATTGGCATTGATCTTATTAACTCCATGAGTTTTTATATTCTAATACTAAAAGATTTATTCGAAATGGTATATAATATTTATACTATACACACATTTATAATAATAAAATAAAATTTTGGCCAAAAATGTGTTTTTTTATTTATTTAAAATCCATAATATGTTATTTGAATAAGGTTGAAAATAGAGGCAAATATCCTGATACTTAAGTAGAGGCCGGTCTTTAAAAACATATTAAACTCGGCTCCATAATATAACAGGCCGCCAAATTAGACCCAATTTTCTCTACAAAGTTGCCAAGAGGTTAGCCCAAATCCAAGCCCACTTGTAGGCCTAACACTTAAGCTCATTTTTGTACATAAAATTCTCTAGAATATTGTAGAAGTTTTTGTAGAGATTGTATGATGATTCTAAATAACTTCCTTAATATCTTGAGTATCTTCTAGGAATATTTCATGGAGAAGTCTAGAGACTTAATCCTAACTGTTGGATCAAATGAATTATCACCATCCATTAAGGAGGTGGAGTAGTAATATAACTAGGAGTAAGACCATATTTGTAAACCATCAAACAATTGTAAATAAATTTTATTGAATATACAAGTGTTATCTTCCAAGATATCTTTTGTGCTCTTTACACAGTTCGGGAACAAACCTGTGACAATAAGGGAACAAGTTTTATTGAATATACAATTTTAATTAGTGTAAGAAAGAAAAACATGAAATACATTTAAAAAAAGATCAAACTGCTATTCGAGTAAGAATGAATGGATCGTTCTATAATTACAGGGGAAAATTGCAAACTTAGTCCTATAACTATAAGAATAATAATGTTAAAAAATGTCATATGCTAGTAGGTCATCTCCAACCCATATGGCATCTTTGGGACCTCGGTAATTTTCTAGTAATTGTGGATCTTGTTGATATACATATCAGAAGTTTGAGAGTTTTTTGTGAACAAATTATAAATAATTAGAAGCAGAAAAAATTTAAAGCATCCCTCTTACTAGCTAGAGAGAGAGTTATTCTCAAACCCTAGAAGCTTTCTTGAAACTTCACGTTTCCATGCAAGCCCTTTTGCATGCAAGCCCTTTTGTAAATAAAGGTTTAACTTGTACTAATATGAAAGCATGAATTGTTCCATCATAACACCCAGGTTCCTGGTTGTGGCACTTTCTTCAGTTTTATCTTGAAAATTCATGAGTCTATATAGCTTTGTCAAGTCGTCCTGAATCCATTGACATTTATCTGTGTCATTATATGGAAATCTATATCACACTAGTTTTGGACGAAAGAAGAACGTTACCGAGCTAGATAGAGCTTGCCATGATGTTTCAGACGACGAGACCTCTTCAAATGCCAACATTGATGGAGGACTGGAATGCCCAATATGTTGGGAGTCTTTTAACATTATTGAGAACGTTCCCTATGTTTTATGATGCAAGAATTGTATTCTCGGGCTCCATTGGGCCACTCTCAAGTTTTCCGGTCAACAGATTCAGATTCGTCTTTTTGTTTCCTGTCCTTGGTGCAATTTGTTGACATTTCTATTGTTTTACAAGTGTAATCTTAGATTTCCTAGCAAAAACTTCTTCATTCTCTGGATGGTCGAGAGCAGAAATGGTGATAGAGTGAAATCTCCTTCTTCAATTTGCAGAGACAACCAACAAATATGGTCTTATCAGGAACTATTCTTCTAACACGAACAATAGGAGGATGCACTGTCTTAGTTGTCCAAACTCTAGCAATAATCGTAACCCAAACAATGATTCTTCTGAAAGGCTTCAGTTGTTCTTCCACAAATCTCTCGATTTTTGCATCCAAATGACACCTAAGTTTTCGTTGGTTATCCTACATCTGATCGTCATATTTGCAATACCTACTAGTGCAGCCGTACTTATGTTGTTCCTGGTTATTAGAATTGTGTTTGCGCTCTATCCTTCTTGGTGCTGTATTTTGCATATCCTGCTTTGGATTGGCTGGGACGTGAGATCAGAATACTTGAATCGTGCCTTGTTCCAATCGTAGGATAAGATATTTTGTATGCAGTGATAATTTATTTTTTCATTTGAAGTTTTGCAGTTTTGCGCAAAACTTTTCCATGATGAGGGTAAAAATGTTTTGTATGAAGGGATAATTTATATTTTATCTGAAGTTTTGAGCTAAATGTTTGCCTGATATGGGTAAAAAATGTTGTTGATGCTGTAAATATTAGGTTGGACCTACTGGATTGGCAATTTGATGCAGGGAGAATCGTGAACAACAAAGAACACAAATACTATCGTTGATTCACAAGAATACCGGAAGTATTGAACAAAGCAATAGAATTCTCAAAAGAACGTTTATTGCTTGGAGAATAAATCTCAAATTTTAATAATATTCAACCCCCTAAAACTAATAACAAAACATATATTTATATGATTAAACTCCTACAATAATATAACTTCTAACTATAAACTCTTAAAAGATAATTATATAATCTACTAAAACTAATCCTATAGTATCTTTAAATCTTAGTTCCATCATTCTTTCTGGGGTCGAGACGATTCGTCCTCGAATTGGAAGGAAAATCATTAGTAGAAGAATTGTTAAACCATGGAGGGGCACGAAGAGGACGAGATGCAAGTTGAATATCAAAATGTAATTGAACTGGATCAAAAACAAAATAATCCCGCTTTAATTCTAGAAAACCCTTAGCCATTATCTTGTAGGATCCATTATTGTATGCCATTCGACCCCACGAATTATATTTTCCATTAATGTGGACACTAACAAGCTTTTCCTCCGGTATTGTCAGTTCTGTCAAATGAGGCAATAATATATTCTTAATGAATAATATTTGATCCCCATGATAAGAGATTAAAATTGTTGAAAGGGGTGGGACATCAACAATATCTTCGATCTCTGGTGGAGAAAAAGAATATCCATTTCCCATCAATAAATCAACATCTTCAATTTCTGTATCGAAAATTGTGGGATCATCATAACCACCATATTCCTCCGCATCGAAAATTGGTGGGCTATCATAGTAATCATTCTCTTCAAATTGCAGAGGTTTTTCATAACCAATCTCTGGAATGATGTCTTCATCTTTCTCATAAAAATTGGTGGTCCATCATATTCACCATCATCCTCGTTTGATGAAACATTTGAGGATGGATAAAAACCAATACCACATCCACCGCAATAGTTCTGACCACTGTCTCTGTTGCCTACCTTGTGCGCTCGATCTCGGTCAGCCATAAGTTTGGCGGTGACGACGTCGAAAAATTCCTGCTGCTGGATAAGGAATGTAATTATCCGTTATGTCAACAAGTCAATTTGTTGATGGATGTGTGCGATGTCGTTCATGCGATGTGGATCTTGTCTGGACAACATGGTTCAGGGAGCATAGACTGGTCTCTGAATACCGATGCAGACAGAAGCGTAACGAGAACAAAAAACGCACACAAAGTAATCTTAAATACGTTAATAACATAAATAAGCTTTGGAAAAGAGATAAATCTCAAAACTAAATAATATTCAACCTCCTAAAACTAATAACAAAACATATATTTATAGGATTAAACTCCTACAATAATAAAACTTCTACCTATAAACTCTTAAAAGATAATTATATAATCTACTAAAACTAATCCTATAATATCTACCAACTGATGCAGGGAGAAGCGTGAACAACAAAGAACAAAAATACTACCGTTGATTCACAAGAATGCCGGAAGTATTGAACAAATCAATAGAATTCTCAAAAGAACGTTTGTTGCTTGGAGAATAAATCTCAAATTTTAATAATATTCAACCACTTAAAACTAATAACAAAACAAATATTTATAGGATTAAACTCCTACAATAATAAAACTTCTAACTATAAACTCTTAAAAGATAATTATATAATCTACTAAAACTAATTCTATAATATTTTTAAATCTTAGTTCTATCACAATTATAAAACATCTCTCTTACTGCTTTTAGATTCTGATTAAATGAAGAAAATTCAGAAGCGAAAATTGATATTCGCAAACACTACATAGTGCTTAAAAAGCTAAAAACTAAAAAGTGTTTTTTTTAGTGATTTCAAATATTCCATGTATTGTTAGTTTGTGACCTTGTAAATTTTTTATTTGTATGTATATTATCTTGTTAACTTTCTTCCTGTGTAATTCTTTTTTTTTGTAGAGATTTTTTTTTTGTTTTTGAAAATCTAAATTAAATATTTAAGGTTCAATTGGTTGAGCTTTACTACCAACTAGAGCCAATAAAATTGGCCCGACCAACTCGTATATAGGGCTCGGCTTAATTTCCAGCAACCCGAAAAGAGGGCCTACTTATGCGGGGCATGAAATAGGACAAATCTGAATAATCCGATTAAAAATACACTGATTGGGTTACTACAAAAAAAAAAGGAGAAAATAGGGGTAAAAATTTAGCGCGAACACAGATTTCACCAAAAAGTTTTTAATTTAGCAGCAATTTTTAAATATTCGCAGCAAAATTATAATAAAAAATAAAAAGATTAAAATTCATATTTTAGTGACGACTATTCAAAATATTGCTATAAAGAATAATTTCTTCGCAAAACTGAAAAAGTCGCTAAAGATAGTCATTAGCGACAACATTTTTTACTCTATCGCCGCTAACAGATTAAAAAGAAACAATATAGTTTAATTAAATTAGGCTATTAAAATTAATCAAAAAAATTAGGCTAATATGATAGGTATAACTAACAAAATTTAAATTAAAACATACTATTTATTATTTCAGAATATAATTAATATAAAATTAAAAAACATTAATATTTGATTATGAGATTAGTATTATGTATTTCTACTTTATGAAATTAGTGTTTTTTTATTTCTTTTATTTCATTTTTTTTTCCTTTCTTCTTCTTTCACCACCACCACGTACCAACATCAGCACCACCATCTCATAGCTAATTAACATTTAACACAATCGATTAACTTATTTGTAGATCACATTGCAATCATATGCGTAGAGTTAGAACACAATTATTAGGTTGTAATTAATTGGATGACCTTCCGTTTCGTCCATTTTTATTTTTCTAAGTGAATAGTGGTGAAAAGTTTTTTTTGAAAAGTTTTGGCTGGGATTGGATATGAACGAGATTTCATTTTCATTCCGCTGGAGAATTTTTTTTGACCAAACATGCGATTATTTATGAAATTTTTTAGAAAATATAATATTCTCTCACTTTCACTTTTCTCATTTTTTTCTTTCACCAATCACATTTACACATTTTTTTCACAAAAAACTAATCATTATTACACATTCTCCCACAAATTTCACTATTCATTCACTCACATATTTCGAACTACCAATCACGTCCAATCATTATTTTACTATTTTTAAATCAAATCAACTTTCATCATATATCCATTCACACTCTCAAAATTTTCCAAAAACTTCCATCAAAATTTTTTTCCCACTATTCTCTAGCGAAAAGAAAATTTTCAAAATGAAAGCATATATATCCAATCGCACCCTTTGTAATTGTATAATAATATGGGTGATGAAATCTGTATAGGCTAGGCACACCTTTAAAAGATGTTATCTTTAAGGTATTAATTCCTCCCTCTCGGTGTAAAAAGTCTCAAGGAATTAACCTCCAGGATACAAAACCTTAATCTCATAAATTCTAAGATTACACTTCTCAGAATTTTCTGGAGCAAGAATCAAAAGTTATAAAAATAATTAGACTGGACAGAAAGCAAGAAGAAAGAACACTCAGGGAAAGGGGATTATTATTTTTCGTAACTCTTACTGCAGATTTGGAAGTCTATTTAAAGATTTCCAGGGACTGCCTCCAAGAGTTGCCTCTCTTCGAAAGGCTGTGTTCTTTGGCAAAAGACAAACCTTTTGTACACCAAAGCTTATTACTTCCTCCATAATAAGGAGGAAACTCCAAAGCTTGGTAGTATTACCAAACTTACACTCTTTTGTACACCAAGTTGAGCTCCATACTCCAATACACAATCAATGTGAGACAAAACAATAAATGAGAGTGCTTCCCTAAAAAGTGATGCAATCAATGTGAGACTCAATTAATACAATACAAAGAAGAATGTGGGACACCATTTATTATATATGTAAATATACAAATGATTGATTGACGTAAGATAAAGATATGATGATGATAATTGATGTCATGATTTATTTGTAAAATACTGATTGGATGTGATTGATGATAATTTAAAAAATAAGAGTGAGTGAATAGTACATTTGTGAGATGATTGTGTAATGGTGATAGTTGATAGTGATATATTTAATAAATTAACAATTTAATATGATTGGTAATTAAAGTGAGAGTGCGTGAATATGGCATTTTTCAAAAAAATTCTCAAGCAATTGCATGTTCGGCTAAAAATATATTTTGAGGGGGAAAACTTGTAGAAACTTTTTTAACAACCAATCACAACGTTAATTTTTCGAGGTCTGTATAGAAACAATAGAAGAAATGGAATATGAAAAGAGAATAACCTATTGTCGGTTTCGAGGGGCCTAGAACAAAAAAAAAAGGGCCCTTGGGTTTACATAAAATAAAATTGAAAATGCCAAATCAATATTATAGATGTAATTTAATTTACTTAACATAACTATATATAAATAAGCATCTTACCAATATCAACATAGGCAAAAACAATTAATGCTAATAGATATTTTAATGGAGGTGAGACTTTTTTCTTTTAAAAAAATAATTTGGGGATGAAGGTGGAGCTGGGTGACAAATATAAATAATGAGGATTTAAAGGTAGACGACTCTTTAAATTATTTAATTCTGTATTTTGGTTTTCAAAAAGTATTATTTAATTCTATTTTTTGGTTTTGCAAAACTTAAAAAAAAACAAACAGTTTTTTGGTTTTGCGAAATCAATTCTTCAATCCAAGTTCATGAATGATAGCTAAGGCCCAGTCATTCTTCCAACTAAGTTTTTTACAAATCATGCAACCTTTATTTATGTAACACATGCATAAAAAAACACTATCAGGCCCTTGCCGGAGAGGTACCCTTGTGTGGCGGCACCACCTTGGCAGTCCCAGTGCCGCCCCTGGCTCACTCAAAACTCTCCATACCAAAAGATATTTCAGAATGCTTAACAAAATATTGAAGTTGTAATATGTTCTCAAATTCTTGAAAGACCAAAAAAAAATAAATATAGTAAAATTAGGAGTGTATGAGTTATAAGATGTTAAACAAGGCAAAAAATCCCTTTAAAGTTTATACCGTAAACGCATTTATAATAATTAATTTTTGGCCAAAAATGTGTTTATTTATTTATGTATTTAAAAATCCAGAATATGTGATTTGAATAGGTTGAAAACTAGAACAACACCCGTGTATTACACGGATTTGTCAAAAAATAAAATTTGTGTCGCAAACTCTGATAGTTATAAGAGATCCAAAATAATAATTAAAAATACTAAAAAATAAATTCAAAATTTAGAAGAGCTCGATACAATCGTTCACTTCAAATTCTAAAAACTTTTTTGTAAACTAAATTATTTGTTCTATTTTAAAGTGTAACATCCTCGTCACAACAACGAATTTTCTAGCCTTATCAGTTTTAAATGGTTGAAAGAGTGCAATTTCAATCTTTGAGTGTTTTTTGGAAAGGGAAAAATATCTATAAAATTATTTATTTGTGCTAATTTCAAAATATTTGGCCGTAGTTTGCTTTTGCGCAAAAGCTAATAAATTAATTATGGTAAAAATAATGAATCCTTGACATGCTTAAAAAAGATATTTAATATAATTGTAATACCCCCGTAAATGATTTAAATCACAAATAAATATTAGAGATAATAATTGAAATTATATCCTTGGTTTTTGTATCATAATAATATTTAAGTCAGAATTTTGCAAACTCAAAAAAAAACTTGCTAACTTTATATCCTTGATTCTTGGGATTATTTAATTTGTTAATTAAATGTTTGATTGGATTTTAATACTTATATACGGAAATAGAAAATTTAGTTATTAAGTTGATGATAAATTGATAGCAAATTGATATAGTAAATCAACTTATAATTGGGAGAATAAGGTGGTGGCATGGTGTGCTACGTGGCTAAATATGAAGGTAACACGTGGATTTGGAAGAATAAGGTGTTAACACATGTACCAATTTGCTCAGGTGAAGACATGTGGCAACTTATTTTTTCTTTTAGTATATAGGGTTGATAGAGGCAAGCTTCTTGATACTCAAAGGAAGTTCGATCTTTAAAAACATATTAAACTCGGGCTCCATAAGCCCTTCACCAAATTTAAACACCTTTTTTCTCAATATCTAAAGCTCGGCTAGCTACAATTTTAATTAGTGTAACAAAAAAGAAATGAAACACATCGAGTAAGAGTTCTTTCATGTTTCACTCCAATAATACATTTATTTCAACTTGACTCTTTTAGTAAATAAATCACATTCAAATATAATTTTTAAGTTCATAAAAAACTTAAATCAAGATTGTAAATATTAAATTGTAAGATCATGTCCAGCTGCTTGAATATAACATGCCCAAACTATAGGAAAATGGGTTAATAAAGCGCGCAACTCTATAATTAAAGAGGAAATTGTAAAATTGGTATTAAAACTATTTAAATTCAGGTGGAATCATCATAATCATCTCCAAGTTCCAACCCACGAGCATCATCGTTTGCAAAGGTGGAATTTAATTAACAAAATAAATAATAAAAGTTTTAATTAAAAAAAATCTTTTCTTTTTTCTTTTCGTCTTTTGGGTTTGAAGTTTAAGATTTAACATTACTTGATTATATTAGGTTCGGATAAGAAGTTGAGCAAGGTGTGAAAGTGATATTTAAATGGTTAGGAGAAAAATATAAGGGATAATTTCACTTTTCGTACTCCAAAATTTATTATACTTAATTAGTTTTGGTACCCAATATTTTTCCGTTTGATCAATTTTACTACAATCTATTAATTTTCCGTCCAAAATAGATGGCTCACCTATAATGTAGCAAGTGACAAAAGGAATGAGCACTAATTTGCCGGTCAAGTCCTTACCTTTCAGCTTATTTTTCCCCCAATTGTCCAAGTTTTTCATTTTATCCTTAATTCACCAAGTTTCCTCCAAATTGTTACCTGAATGAGGATGGATGCCTATCTCGACTTAATCCTTGATTCATAATGCTGGTACAGAAATCGAGTCTTGACTGTGTGAAATTCTGAAATTCCTTTTTAGAACCCTAATTTCCGAAAACCTCAAATTTAGAGATGGGTTGTATTTTGCATAAGATTACCGTTATCAATTTACTTTAGAGGCATAAGATTACAATTATTCTTTAGATGTGAGCTTTTTGACTGCTTGCCTGACAATGTGTTATTATTTCTATTTGGTTTGAAGAAAAAAGGAAATTGAACCACGAAACAGAAAAAAAAAAGCTTTTGAGTTTAATTTGTCCAATTAATATTTTTGGTTGCTACCAAAAATACTCCTCTTCCACGAATTTGACTTCTGACCGAGCTCCGCCGTGAAACCTGTAAAAAGGGGGCGGAGGGATGCTTTCCGTGTGCTCTCCGATCTTAAGTCGATGTCTTGGGAAGAAGAAAGAGCCAAGAATGTAAGTAAATATGAAAAGTGTGATTAGGTTAAGAATGAACATGGGCTAATTGGGCTTTTATACCTTAGCTCGGATTAGAGTTTCCGTAAAATCCTGGATTCCGTTACGATTTGGTGACAATGTCATTATTAGATTAGGATCGGGTCTCCTAAAACCCTAATTTACATCCTTAAAACCTCGATCCCGAACTAATCTTAGGCACCTCGGATCAACATATTAATGCTTGACCCTTGAGGTCCCTCAAAGGCACCCTCAGAGACCCCTTACTCCTGTGGCCGAACTGGGCTTTGCCAGATCGGCCTCCTTCCTCATGACCTACCACAATCCTTTAGAGCACTGGCAAATCGGTCATACGCTTAGAGTTTAACAGTCGGCCCAAACGTTTGCGGCTCAAGAGATGGGCCCTACGAGTCAAAGCTTAGCGGATTAAACCAATGCGTAGAGCCTAGAAAAGATCGGCCCAATGCCTAGGGCTTAGTAGGTCGGGCCAAACTAGATAGGTCAGTCAGACCATATTTCACCCTTATCAATTTTAATTTTTAGTCAATTTCAGAAGGTTATGAGATTCAGCTGGTTGAAAACAATATATTTCTTGTTAGTTGAACAAGTTTTACCCAAATTTCCATTTGAGTTCATGATTGGAAACAAAATAAAATTGAAAATGGATTCGATTTTGATCGTAGGAATTTAAATCCATCATTTTAATCAAGTGGAAATGACTTTGAAATTGAGTCATCCTTTATTAGTCTTCTAGTCAACCCACCAGAAAAGGTGATTCAATTTCAAATTTCTTAGCTTTCTTAGAGTATATATTATTGTGTTTGCTTACCAGTCTGCTTAATTATTTATATATATCTATATATTTATTTTGCTTGTTCAATGGCAGATATTTATGTACTTGCAGTTTATTTATGTAAACCAGGGTGGCTTAGCCCATTTGGCCACTACAAAAGATTGTGGGATGGAGGTTAGGGGTTCATATCCCTGCTCCATCAAATTGTTTGTGGGGTGGAGGTCAGGGGTTTATATCCCTACTCCATCAAATTGCTCCCCGGGGCATATGCGAGCTGGTGAAGATTTAGTGGGAACTCATACTGAATAGCATCCGTGTGGGTTCGATTCGGGGAGAGATCGTTATTAGTAGATTGGGGGTCGAACATAATTGTTCTCTTTACCTGGGAGGATCTGGTTGTACGCCAGGCCAACACACACGTCGAGAACAACGGGCCGTGCGTGCACATCCGCGGTTTACCTTGGCGGCAGCAATGAGGAGCGGAGTCGTTGTCCTCGAGCATAGTCGGGCGTAAGCCTGTGTTCGAGTTATCAAAAAAAAAAAAGGAATTACCCGTAATTTCTCCCATTGGACGTTGTGTGAGTGAGGGTGGGCATTTTCACTCATTTTAATGGCTTCCACGTGCTACAATAGGTGAGCCGTTTGTTTTGGTCGGAAAATTAACGAATTATAATAAAATTAATCAAATAGGAAAACTTAACGTTTGGGATTAGCCCAGTGGCCACATGTATTAGTCTTTAATAATGAGTCCGGATTCGCGTCTCTGCAGTGACTGAAATTATCCCAAAAAAAGAAGAAGAAGAAATTGAAATTAAACGGTTTATATTTTATAAATTAATGAATTATTAATACAAAGTTAATTAGTACATATTTAACATAGATTTTGAGTAAATCTCTTATGAGATGGAAGTCCATGAAACACAACCCTAAAAGTATGAGCTATGAATTCAAAAAAAATTAAATTAAAAAATCAAAATATAAAAATTAAAAATTAAAGATGAAACATAAAATATAATAAAAAAAATATTAAAACTTGAACATGAATTGTGAAATATTATTGACCCTATGAATTCAAAACATCAAAATAAAAGAAAGAAAACATTTTAAAAAATCAAACATGAAATATTATTAACCCTAATTAAAATTAATTAACCCTAAATAGTAAAAAAACTACAATGAAACCTAAAAATATTGAGAAAACTCTAAGTGTCCTAGATTCTCACATTTACGGTGATACGATCCCATACAAGTTGTTGCCTTAGTTTCTTTTTTAGTCCTAATCGTATTGAATTATAGAGATCTTTCTCTAGTGTAACTATATGCTTTAATTTTTGCAAATTGACTGCACGTACCATTACGCACACGAGACTCTTCTTTTTTTTTTTTTTTTTTTTTTCACCTGAGGTATCCCCACACCAAATGCACAGACCCCACACTTCCTTACGGCTATGGGACATCCGTCCTTCCTGGATGGTCCTAATCCTCTCGGGGAGGAGGGGCAACCCCAACCCCTCACTCCGCGTTAGTCGAGTTTGAACCCATGACCTTTGCGTTGCAAAGCAACCCAAAGGCCGCTAGGCCAACCCCTTGGGGTCACGGACTCTTCTTATCGAAATGTTTATTTTGTTAAATTTGTGACTTAACAAAAAAATATTATTTAAATAATATTTGAAGCATTAGATCTTATCTAAAAAGCGCTAGCTAGCGCTAGCTAATCGGGGCACACTGGTGGGCGCGCCTAAGTGGGACTTGGGCGAGGTTAGACGGGGTTTAATTGGAAGAAAAACGTAGACGGACAAGGAAGCCTAGCAAGACAATGACTAATCAGGGCTAGCAGAGATTTTTTACACCGAGGAATGAGGATCTTATGGGAAATTACTTTTAGACCCTTAGACAGAGACTTAATTCCATTCAAAGTCTTCCAAAAAACAATGTCGGTTAATATATACCTAGAATAATTCTTAACGAATCTGTAGTCCTATTAAAATTAGGAATTGGCAAATCATTTCCTTACATAGAGTATTTTCCCAAATCTCGTACCTTATTTTTTTTCCAAATTATAATATTTACTAGGAATCTAAAATTGATTATTAATTCTATATATATGCGTATGTATATAGACTTCTTTTACATGCATGTAATTATGTCCCGACAAACTTTGAATTTTGTGTTCATCGCATATGGTAATGGAGTCTGTAGTGTTTATGTATGGTAACAGAGTCATGATTGTTAACATATATGGAATATATGTGGGTATAAATATGTGGCCTTGTGTCTGCTCTTTTCTGGTATTTTTTACTACTTCGTACTACAATTCTTGAAATTAAGCTCTCTTCCGCCGATTAGGTCCCGCCTAATCTTGCCCAGGTTCCGGTTAATCCCGCCAAGGTTCCGCCTAGACAGTACGCCAAGCCCGCCGCTACCTAGGCCTCCTTTGTCCACCGATTAGGTTCCACCTAACCCTGTCCAGATCCCATTTAATTTCGTCAAGGCGGAAGGCCGCCTCCTTCTTTGCCGCCCGACTAGCGCCTAACCCTTTTTACAACATTGCTTGAAAGTGGTAAAATTGAAATAATTTATACAACATGGAGATCAACGGAGATGTGGTTGATCTGCCGATCGGGTGGCGATTTCAGCCAACGGATGAAGAACTGTTATGTTCGTATCTGGCCAAGAAAGTGGGTTGTGGACCTTTACCTGCTCAAGTTATAAAAGAAATCGACGCAACTGAGTTTTTCAGCAAGCATCCTTGGGACCTCGGTAAGTAAATTTTCTTTGTCGATAATATTCCACTGATTATGTGTGTATTATGAGATTTTTTCGCAAAAATTTTTGCTTTTAGAAGAAGTGATTTATTAGTATTTGAAAAAAGAATCAAAAGCTGAGAATCATAAATTTGAGAATGTTTTGTGAAAAATTTGTAAAAGTATATATCTATTTCTAAAACTCAAACTAGAAACGGAGGCAATATCTAATATTAATGGTTCACATTATTTTATGTTTTCCCCATAATATTCCCCTGTTTTATGTCTAGCTAATATTCTGCTCTGCACTACCTTATGCCAGTTTTTATGTTGCTTCATACTTGTTTTTATTTTGCATTGGACCTTAGATCATCACCTGCAAGTCTTTTTCCTTCTACGTATATGCTGATGATGTAACTTTCAAATCTAAATACAATGCTCACAATTTCAGCCTTTTTAGCTATGTTCTTTCTTCTAAGTGATTTATTGTAGTAGAAGCAGAAACAGTTGAGAATCAAAAGTTGTTAATATTTGAAAAAAGAATCAAAAGTTGAGAATTAAAAGTTTGAGAGTACTGTTTGGTGAATATTTTAATAAAGTACCTATTTATTTCTAATCGAATTAGAAATGGAAGCAGAACCTAATTCATCTTGTTGATTTTCTATATACTTCGAGAAGTGAAAAATAAACTATTAACATACACCTTTTTTATGTATAGTTTTATAGATAGACTAAAAAATTTGCAACCTGAATTTTGACCACTTGTACAACTTGTAACTTAAACTATTTATTTTTGCAATTAACACTTGGGTTCTTCACTTTGCAACCTCGGGCCAGTTGGAGTTGAAATATTCTGGATCACATGGGCGTATATTTCGATTTTGGTTGGTGGGAGTTTGAAAAGTGAAAAACCTATAAAGTTTAAGTTGTTAATTACAAATATAAATAGTTTAGGTTACAAAGTGTGTAAATGGTCAAAGTTTCGTGTTGTAATATATATATATATACATATATATTATATATATATCATGTTCATCTATCACTTACCAAATAAGTGTTTGTATGTAATTTTTCTTTTTTTGCATAGCCCTAGTTTGGCCAATTCATTCATAATTTTTAGGTTAATTTTATTTTTTTCTTTACTGTCAGTGGATAGCCTCTCAAAGGAAGAGAATATTGAGACAGAATGGTATTTCTTCATTCACGGAGCTGGATACTTGCATGGAAAAATGAAGAAAAATAGAAGGGTTGGTGATGAGAATGGGATTGGGTATTGGAGATCTATAGGCAAAGAAGATCCAATCTATGATGGTGATGGGAATGTTTATGCCACCAAGATTTACTCTACATATTTTTTAGCTAAGCCTAACGGAACGGATGACGAGAGTGAGACTGACTTAGTTACCGCGAGGGGTGAAAATGTACTAAGGCCGAAAAATACTTTGTTAAGGGAACAAGTTCGTGACAATGACTTAGTCGCGCGAGGGGTAAAAACGTACTAAGTTCGAAAAATACTTTGTTAAGGGAACAAGTTCGTGACAATGACTTAGTTACCGCGAGGGGTGAAAATTTACTAAGTTCGAAAAATACTTTGTTAAGGGAACAAGTTCGTGACAATGACTTAGTTACCGCGAGGGGTAAAAATGTACTAAGGCCGAAAAATACTTTGTTAAGGGAACAAGTTCGTGACAATACCGTGAGGGGTGAAAACGTACTAAGGTCGAAAAATACTTTGTTAAGGGAACAAGTTCGTGACAATGACTTAGTTACCGCAAGGGGCGAAAATGTACTAAGGCAGAAAAATACTTTGTTAAGGAAACAAGACCGTGACATTAGGGATGACTTAGTTACCGCCGAAAATGTGCTAAGGCTGAAAAATACTTTGTTAAGGGAACAAGTCCGTGATACTAATGAGCTAAGACAACTGAAGAAACTCAAGAAAACACACTGGAAAATGGAAGAACTCCGGCTATTAAACTTTCAACCCACTAGAGAAGACGATGAGGTACTTAAATAAAACTATGTATCGCAAACATTTTAAATTTTTAGTTGTTATTAATGATATATAATTCTATCATATGGAATAGATTAGATTACATATAATTGTTCTCACAAAAATCTGTTTCTGTAGTAGTTAGATAGTAATTTTTTCCTGACATTTTTCCCATTTTCCATTGTTTGTTTAGAATTTGCATGAAGAGGAGTGGGTGGTTGCAAGAATCACAAGAGGAAACGACGAAAGATTATAGGTTCATTTGAATTCAAATTGCACTAAATTGTTTAAGTGTACATAAGCAGTTGACATTTTGGTGCGCGATTTTCAAGATTATGGAAAGGATGGTACTTAATTTATGCATTTTCCAGTTTCAAATTGTAATAAACATACACGACTTTTTACCAGTTGTTGAATGAATACTTTTTATTATTTATAGGGATAATTACAAAAATACCCCTAAGGTTTGGACTATTCTTTTTTTAAATCGACCCAGAGTATCCTCATACTAGCTGAACACAGACTCCAAACTTTCTTCGGACTTCCGTCCTTCTTAGGGATGGTTCTAATATAGGGGAAGAATGGCAAACCCCAACCTCTCACTCCGCATTAGTCAAGTTTGAACTCAGGATTTGAGGTGCAAGCAACCTCAAAACCGCAAGGCCAACTTTTGGGGTTAAAGATGTTTTCTGGGGTAACCCTAGTATTTCTATTACTTCTTGGCTAATCTTTTTGCTCAAGTGAGATTTTCTTTATTGAAAGAGAGATTTTTCTTATTAGAAGAGAGCTCAAACTAAGATAGAAAATGGAGATTTTGGTGCAAGAATATCTTTAACGTTAATTCTATTTAAATTTTGTGCAATCTATACTTCCTCATTTATATTAAGATACCTCCCTAACCAATGGTTGAGATTATGCTAACATACTTTTAATCTAATGCTACAATTGATCTACCGAGTTTATCCATCAAACTTTACCATTTTAGAATTTTCTAGACGTTTTATTCAAATAACATATAAATACTTTCCAAAGACACTTTAGAATCTGGATCAAATATATATATATATATATATTGGGATAATTTCAAATTTAGTACTTAAACTATACACTATTTTCACTTTTGATACCTCATATTAAGGTCATATCAATTTTGGTAACTCATGTTTACTGTTTAATCACATTTGCCACATTTCATTAAACATCTGTCAATTTTGGTACCCCATGTTTTACTTTTTTTATCATCAATTTTGGGACTCCATGTTTTACTTTCTAATAATTTATGATACAAAATGTGACGAAAGTGATTAAAAAGCAAAATATGGTATAGCAATTGATATGCCCTGAAAGTGGGGTGGCAAAATCGAAGAAATGATATAGTACTTTAAGTGCTAAATCTAGAAATGTTGAGTCAGCAAAACAGTTAGAAGTTAGATTCAGTTAGCTGGTTTGTTTGCCAATTATATTTACTCAGCAATCTATTAATTATGTTCAAGCTTTCAGTTACAATCTTCTTAATAATGATGAATTATTCTCTCTGCAATTCTAATAGCAACAATTTTTGTTGTCATTAATTTTGACGATGGCAATATTAAACTTACTAGAATTCCGCCCGTGCGATGCACGGAGTGTGTATTAGAAAAAAATAATTTTAATTTTTAAAGATTACAAAGTCTGGAATTTTAATATATAGTTAAAATGTAAAGAAATAAATATTATATATAAGGGAAAAAACACTTTTATTTTTACCACTACACCATTGAAAATCAACATCTGCAAAATACTTTATACATTCATTTAAAAAATATGTCAAAGAAACATAAAAAAAATGAATAAAGTAACATAATATAAATCAATCAACCTGATAGATTGGCACCTTTGTTTAAAATCAATTATCCTATTTGGACCAAAAAAAATTTAAAACTTAAATGGCCTAAGTATTCAATAACCAAATATATATTTTGTGGACAAATGTATAACAAAGAGAAATTGGTCCAAATCACTTGAAGAGTATCCAACAATTAGTTGGGCTCGGGCAAACAACTATTACAACAAAACTTGAATTCTGTGTTGCCCTAAAAAGGTCGTAGATGACATTCCGTCAGAGTTCACACATTTGCCGTCTTCATCCAAGTAATTTTGAATCACCTTCTGCTTTCTTATCCATCGAGTTGCTATCTCCATCAAAAAAAAAAAAAAGAAATTAGTTTTCATGAAAAACAATAGATTATTTGTTTTTGATTCATCGTTTTTTATTATTTCTATTTAATTTTTCCAAATCAACGCTATGTTAGTGATCGATTTTTGTAATTTCCCCTCAAGATTTCCATATATATCAAACATTCTTGGGTAGCTACCCAACCCAAGTGGGTACCCCATTCTTGGTTCAATAGTATATTTTTTATTTAGTAAGAAAACCATCTTATTATCAAAATTTCAAACCTATCAAGAAACCCTTGAAAAAGAATGTGTACACAGACAAAGATGGCAACGTCTGCTTCCCTTCTTTGATTTCAGAAAAGTATTTGTATATAAAAAATATTATCATATGCAATTCCATTTAGTTTACATTGTCAATAACCTGACACAAATATATATATATAAACAATGTCTCAACAAATATACAATATAAATTATTAGAAAATTAATTTCTGACATAGTAAATGCTTTTTGTTTATCATATTAACTATTATTATGGGGTAGTATAGGATTTTTACTTAGTTTACGTGGTCAGAGTTTTGATTTCATGATGTAAACGCAATCTACCTAATCCAACACTAATCTTGGTAAAACAAAACTACAGACACTTTGATCTTAAAAATAAGTATGATTGTTAATGAATATTAGAATTTTCAGATTTAAACCTTATTGATCCATTTATTATGCTATATGTTGTTCAGTTTAATTCGTCTTTATAAAATCAAATATGGGGTGTTTTGAGTTTTTTGAACAGTAACTTTTTTTGGGTATTTTGATTTGTGTACTGTCATCTTTATTAAGAAATATTTATTAAATTTAAATAGTCGTGTTCTGTATTGGTCACAATACATGCACATGATAAATTTAACCGTTAATTTTATATTTAAATGCAATTGTGATAGTTATTTTCAAATTTCATTTAGATGCATCTCGAAATTACAAAAGAATGGCAATATGGCATGCAGAAATTAAAAATTAATGTACCTCTTTATAATGAAAGACACACTCTAACTGAAGGGATCCGAGTTATTGCAATAAGATGGAACGTTGAAGGTATTTACCGCAACTTCAATGCTTTAAACTCTTTTTATGGATTCATAACCAAGAAGAGCTATGATGCTTTTTTTGTCCTTATTTTTTTTTTTTGTCTTGTGCAGATTTATGTGTTTTAGGTGTACATAGTAGCGCAAATTTGCAGTGTGGAAGTGGAATGAGTATGTTCCTATTTATAATTGGTCATGCACAATATTCTATGAATGGCAGATTGCAAGTTTTTATTGTGGGTTTGGAAATAATTTTTATATTTAAATGGGAAATAAATTCCATGGAATAAATTATAATCAACTACATTATTTATTACTCAGGCCGAATTCAAATTTCGAATGACCTTTTTTAGTTGCCCAAGACAACTGCAGGGATTAATAAACTAAATTGATTTTATTGTTTTTAGTTGCACCACTTTCTATGCAAAAAATAGATTAGGATTTAGGCAACAGACCTCCACTCTAAAGCAGGGCCTGTTTATTTATTAATGGTTGCCTAGATTAGTCCCCTCACGAAATACGAAGGGTTTCTTCAAAATATGAATAACAAAAATGCTGAACACATTTCTTTTTCTTTTTCAAAGAATGCAGGACATGTTTATTTTCTAGAACTCCCCAAACTTTTCCTGCGCGTGATTACAAAGCTTGCTATATTTTCGTTTTTTTATTCTTCTCGTTAATTCCATAATTAGCAACAGTTTTTGGCGGGAACTTACTTAAAATAGGACTTTCTTGCTTTTATATATATATAGATATTAGAGCATCCCCAAGAGGCTCTTCAAATCAAAAATACTCTTTATTTTAAAGAGTTATCTACCAAAAACACTCTCCAACAAGCTCTTTAGTTTAACTTTTAAATTTAGAGAACCAATTTTCACTCTCCAAATTTGGAGAGCCAATTAAGACAACTCTCCATAATTAATTACATTAAATGTTAATTATTTCTAATATCCCATTTAATGATTTTTGCACTCTTTAATGATCCTTTTAGTGACAATTTCTACAAATCAAAATAAAATTTGAAATTTCAACATATATTTACCATGGAAAAATGCGATTAAAATTCGAGAGAACATTACGAGAACTATGTGATTTCAGAAATGAGTCAGAATCATCTTTAGAGTCAGAATCATGAATAAGCATGTTGATCATTTTTCTTGAAGGCATATTTGAAAGGGCCTAGAGATTTGTTTTGATTTTTAGTTGTCAGGAATATATTTTGAAATCATGTGATATTTTTCATTGAATTAAAATAGCATGATGTTCTCAATGTAAAACAATATGGAGGAAAACAATTAAGAAATTAGGAGGAAAATAAGTGAAATGGAGGAAAAAAAATGTTTAATTAATTAATATTGGGAAATGATAAATAAAGAGCCAAATTTAAATAATCTCTTGGAAGATGACAAAAATACAACTCTTTAAATTTAAAAATGCTCTTTATTTTACAAAAGATGCTCTTTAAATTTAAAGAGCCTATTAGAAATGCTCTTACTGTCTCTAATTGTCAAGTTGCTCTCATGAAATCTCTTATTGTGGTAAATCAATAACCATCATTCATTTCCTCAAAAAAAAAAAAATAACTATCATTCAGTGTTATATGAAAACTTTCACATTATTACATCATAGGGTAAATTGTAATTTTAGTCATGCAGTTATAGGGGGTTGATAATAAATCTTGTAGGAATCACGATTCACAAAAAAAAATCCCATAATTTTCAAGAAACTCTTGATTTTAAATTTTAATCCATTGGTTCCTGAAAATTGGAAAATATACTTGAAAAATTCACGTGTCCACATTTTCGGCATATCAACTCACATGGAAACCAATTTCGCTTATGTAGACATCCTCCAAGTGAATTTTTGTTTCTTGTTTGTCCCAATCAACAAGTCAACTCAGGATGCCACACATACGCGGAATTGATTTCCACGTTGGCGGGTTTGGAGAAATGTGGATATATGGAAATGTACGCAATTTTTCCAATTTTCGACGATAACAGACTAAAATCGAGAAACATTTTCGAAAATCACAAGACATTTTTGCACATCATGAATTCTATAGGACTATTATTGCCAACCATCTATTGTAATTAACATGACTAAAATTGCAAAGCCTTACATCATATTTGATCACTGCAGAATGGAAATAATGTTGAGGTACAAATGTTCAAATGAGCGATACACTTAAGGAATGGCTTCACTACAAGAAATCCGCGGATTAGCGATAGAAAATAGTAACGGACACAATCTGCCACCATATAACTTCTTTACCAACAAACTCCTCCGTCACTAATTAGCGACGGATAAATCTTTTGCGTCGTTAATGCTTTATCGACACTAACTTTAAAGAAAGAAATTTTCCGTCGGTAACTGCTTACCAACATATTTTCGTTGTTTAGGATGGAAAAATCTGTCGCTAAACCGTGAATTTCTTGTAGTGCTTATATGTAATAACATTGAGTAGGATCAAAATTCATCACTTAACAAGGGAATCAATTAAGTGACCAATTATTCTATATATACAAAAACCATTAGTACAATCAATAAGACAATAAATTCACATCTCAATTAAAATTCCTCCCCTCACAAGTCTGTCCAAATTGCCAAGTCTGAGGTGCCACATTATTAGACTGCACAATCTGCCCATCACTAGTTTCCACTTGAAAAGACAAACTTTGTCCTATCAACATTTCAAAAGTTTGCCAATTTTGGCCCCAATTTCTCCCCATTTGGACCCAATTTGAGCTCATTGACCCTTTAATTTTCACCTTAGTAACATCCCCAACACCTCCCACATTATAAACAAGAACAAGCATCCAAAATGGATTGCCATTTATTTCAAATTTTATCCCGCCTTTTTTACCACACATGACTCGTCGATACACAACGGGGACTATACCGGCTTCGTATTTGGCGATTTTTAAGAACATTGGCAATGATAGATCGAAATGCTTTTGAGGAGGGTTGCACCAAATATCTTGAGTTTTCGAG
Source organism: Rehmannia glutinosa (assembly GCA_016081115.2). Taxonomy (NCBI): domain Eukaryota; kingdom Viridiplantae; phylum Streptophyta; class Magnoliopsida; order Lamiales; family Orobanchaceae; genus Rehmannia; species Rehmannia glutinosa. Next base: position 99,567,090 of record CM071934.1, on the reverse strand, counting down.
TAGTCGGGAGGGCAGAAGTTTGTGGCCGTTACGCGGATTTTTCCGGCCGGGATGCACCATTGTGGAGAGTTTATGCAGAGTATTTCGTAACAAGCTCCACATGATGCACCGTTGTTGAAGAGTGCGGTGCTGAGAGCCGTCGTCTGGAGACCATAACCTTGATCGAATAGGTTTCCGTAGCCACAAGCTCCCTCTACAACAAATTAAGAAAAAAGTGTTGTTTATTAGTGAAAAAGGACCACAACAAGTTATAATGATATGATATATAAAATAGGGATAATAAAAAAAATATTGACGTTTCGGGTATTTAAAAAAAAAAAAACAGTTAGGTTTTAGGTATTACAAAGATTCTGTGATTTGAAATTTTTTTCGATTTTCTTTGTAATATCTAGAGCTGTCAATTTTTGCCGAGCTCGGTGGTCCAGCCCGATCAGTCCGGTATATTATCGGGCTGGGCTAGGCCCGAAAAAAATTGGCCATATTTGGCCCGGTCCATTAGATCTGAAAAAACTGGGACCGGCCCGATTGACCCATTTTTAAAGTGTAATTTCATGGGTTGGGTCAGACACGACTCGATTTTTAGCATCCTGTCCCCTGTCCAATTTTTTCTCTTGGGCCGAATTGGGTTGGCCCGACCTAGGCATTTTTTGACAGCTCTAGTAATACCCCGAAAACTTTGGGTATTTTTTGTTATCATCCCTAAAAAATATAATTTAAAATGGTACCCATTTTTAAAAGGTTGTTTGGTTTCATTTTTAATGACTCATGCTGGAACTGCCACAATGTGCCACCAACGAAGCGATTTAATTTATAATTGGCTATTCATAAAAAACAATGACACGTAAATCTCGAATTCACACAATATACTATTCTAATTAAAAGATGATATCGATCATTATATTCTAAATAATTTTTATTATCATAAAATTTAAAAAATATATATAGTAATTAATTAAAATGAAAAAAAAAATTGTAGGGATTATGAAAGTACTTACGCATGGTTTCGCCTCCATTTATGTCCCCATAGAATGTTGCATGAGCAAAATCCCATCCATGATGATTATTTTTACTGTCAATTTCAAAAGCAGCTACATAACCAATAATTGCAAAAATAAATTGTACACCAAACGAAAACCAGTGTTTAGCCATATTATATATCAATTCCCAATATTATTTTTATTTTTCTATGATTTTCACACAACATGGATTTATAATATAACAAGGTTTTAAGTGAAATAAATATTTTCTTTTTTTTACATGGATTAGTAAAGTAAATTGTGAAATTTGATATGAAAATTAGGGAAGTGAAGATTTGAGATAAAATTGTTGACTGTAATTGAATTGAGTGTGTTAATTTCTGAATTAGGCTTAAAATTAAAATTGTAAGCCATAATTTTTTTCCCAGTTTGAGATGAAGTGTATTTTCTTTTGCTGGAAATAAGGTGATTGCTTTTAGCGCGAATAACCAAGTCCATAAAAATTAAGAGCTAGAAAGATTAATGTGGATGATTTGTAGGAAGGGATTCAATAATTTTAGAACTAAATTTTGGGCAAGTTGTAATAGATAGTAAAACCTTAAATATATTTAGGGTACTTATTTTAACATCATTTTTTTATTTAGTTGTAATACTATAATGTTTTATGATTCATCAATTTTTAGAGTGTACTCCTAGAAAATCGAATCAAGTGACTCGATACTCGATTCGAAATCGGTCATTAAAAGCTCATTTAAGCTTGAATCGTTAACATACGAACCAAAATTTAACATACTTTTTCGTTCGATAAAATATAAAGCTTACGATTCAGTATATTTTTTATTGTACACCCAAAAAAGTATAATATATTTCTCATGTACATGTATTGTAATTCATTTGGCCTCACTTCAAAGAATAACCTTTTAATTTTCTAATGAGCACTATATTTTTTCTTTGGTGAATAAAATGGGATTTAATTAATTTAAAATATCTATATATATATAAAAGCAAAATGGTTTCTAAATATGTTTTTCCGCCTATAGAGACTTGCTAAAAAATTTGGTGACCTTTTTTTTTTGTTAATTTTTGATTAATATGGAAGATTATTTTCAAAATGGGAATATTTGACCCTCTTTATTGCTGATTTTTGTTGCCATAATTCATGATTGTCGATATTCATAGAAACTTAACATACAAAATTTAAATATGGCAATTTATTTTCAAAAAATGTTAACTTTGAAATTAAATATTTGTTATTATGGTAGGATTAATATTAAGAATCATAATTGATTGCAATCCGATTATTTATGTTAATATCAATCACTACTAACTACGAATTTTGATAACAATTGAATTATTATTGCAAACTAAATATTTATTTTTGACAAGTAATTAATATTTGTGATACGATTTTGATTTAGACTGGAAAAAAAAAGAAAAAATAACTAATTGAAATTATTTTATTGACGTGAATCGAAAATTCATATCCTGACATCTAACTATTCCAAAAAGTCCAAAACTTTTGGGATCCAATACAAAATAGTTCACAGTACACATTTAGATAATATAAATTAAAATCCGATCAAATATAATTACAATATGAGTGTATAATTATAATATATACTTTCCATTCTTAAATCTGTTTGATACATGTTTTTATCTTAATTTTGATGATTTTATTTTGTCACCAAAACAATGTCTTTAAAGGTTGTCCAAATACTCCTAAATGATTTAAAATGGTTTTAGTATTTTCCGGAGTATTTCCTCAAGTTTATTTTCGATAATATTGGACAACACTTTTAAATGACTTTATGTCAATGAGTTGTTACGTCCAAAAACAAGGTTCCTAAATGTTGTCTAAATACTCCCGATTGGTTTAAAATGTTTTTACTAAATTTTTGGAGTATTTCTTGAGTTTTATTTTCGACTAAAATTGGACAACATTTCTGTCTCGTGGTCGATCGGTCGCCCTACAGGGCAACCCGTACCTGAAGTTTAAATTTGAAACAAAAAAAAATGAGACAGAAGTAAAAAACGGTCAGGTCGACCGGGTCGATCGATCGTCGGTCGCCGAGTGGGTCGACCGACCGAACATTCTTCTTCCTCAAACAAAACCTTCTTTTCTCCCCAAAACGCTTAGGGGGACCGGTTGAGACAGGGGTCGACCGGTCGAGATACACGTCGACCGGTCGCCCTGTTGTATTTTTCAAAGTGTTCTTAAATTTTCTTATTTCTATGCGACCGGTCGCCCTGTGCTTTGACAGCAAAAATATGACCGTTTGACAGCAGACACATTTCCTTAATTTGTGGGATTGATTTCTAACAGCTATATTCTTGATTTTAATTGTATTTTTCTGTAGATTTTCAATCCCCAAGAGGAGCCTATGCTTGATCAATCATCTCCTATAAATAGAGGAAGTCTTGGAGCAACCAATATAACAATTGAGATACAACACAACAAGATACTCTTCAAGCAAATATTTGTTCTTCATTGTTATTATTCTTGTTGTAATTTTGCCTAGCTTTTCACTTTCACATCTTTGAGGTCTAGGCTATTCTTGATTACACTTTGCACTCAAATTGTAATATTCATTATTGAGTTGTAATCTTGATTTTTGGTTATCATTCAACACAAGATATCCTTGTGAGTGTTCTTGTGGTAAGAACACACTTGGATGATCTAAGTGATAGGTGCAAGAAGATTGTGGTGATCTTCTTATTGAGGTGTTGAAGAATTTGGTATTCTTCAAGGTTGAAGATTGTGGTAATCTTCACAAGGTGCCGTTGAAGGAAGATTGTGGTGATCTTCAAAGGGAGATTGTGGTAATCTCCAAAGGTGTTGTTGAAGAAGAGTGTGGTGCTCTTCAAGGTGTTGTAAGTTGAATTTGTATTAATTTTGGTAATTAATAAAATTCTTTTTCATTTTGAAATCCATCCCTATATCTTTGGGGTGGTAGAGGATTAGGCCCTGGTGGGTTGAACCTCTTTAAATCGACGTGTGTTGTTTACATTCCGCACCTTTATTATTGTCTTTGAGCATTCGGTTCGAAAAAGATGGTAAAATTGAAAAGATGGAGATAATCTATTCACCCCCCCTCTAGATTATCGTAGCCGCTTGGACTTACAAAATCTTCTTCAAAAACACCTATAAATATGAGTTTTCCTTGCAGTGAAAATTCGCATTCATATTTCATCTCATTTTGAAAAATCCTATGTCGTTGCTTTCTTTATCTAAAAAAATAGCACCAATGCTTTCTCATATCAAATACATTAAGATGTCAAAATCATAATGAGCAATGGGCTATGAAGCTACGTCTAATTCGTCTCCACGAGAAACCATCATACACTGATAGAACGAATACAAATAGTTTGGAATGTGTTTTTTACGACTCGGAGGTCTGATTTTTATTTTACCATTATTAATAACTTATCACATATAATATCGACTGATGTCTTTGTGATTTCTATTATTGCAGCGAGATAGTGTACACAGTAATATACGAAAAGCAAATATCACACAGTATAAATGAGTTCTGGTTGGGGGAAACATATATCTAAACAAAAATTAAGAAAATAAAGTTTCTCTCATGGGCACGGGCTTCAAAATATAAGATTAATATTTATTGGGTTGGAATTTTTTATTTATGCTTGGGCTCTTAATATAAGTTGTCTTTATTTTATTATTTTTAAATTAGTCTTGAAATTAAATTTTATTAATTCTAATTATCTTATATTTCATTTTACTCAAAAGAATTAGATTTGTTTTTCAGTTTTTTAAACTATGGCAACCATATATAATATATTAAACATTTACTGAAAGTAAGAGAAATGATTGAGAAATAATATATAGTTATTTTTTGGTAGAACAATATTATATGTAATGAAATTAATATGATATTGAGTTATAAATTTAAGTAATAATCTATGTTATTTCAATTAAACTGGTGTAATATATAATAGTAGATACCGACTTATTGTAAATATTATATTTTAGTTTGTAAAACTTATCAATATATTCAGAAGATAAATTAATGGGATATTAGTATTGAACTATTTTTTATAATTTTTGAATTTTCTAGGTAAATTAATATTTTTTTTGGGTGACATATATAAGAAAAAATGCATTCCTTTTATGTGTTTACCCATTCAATAATTGTGAATTATGTGTTTATATTTCTTTACAACATTCATTTTTTATACAACTTATTCAATCAGTTTTTTTTTTTTCCAGAAAATCGGGCATGGAGTATCACAAGCTACATCTTCAAATATGTCTAAGAGAATAAATATTTTTATGAAAGCCACCAATTTTTATATGTTTACCCATTTTTGTACATTTTTATATTCATTGATAATATGATTTTTATAGGCATGCAATTTACATCTGACGACACATCCAACGCCCCCGTCCCATCCCGTGCATCGCACGGGCAAAATACTAGTTTGAACAAAAACCAAAACTGGGCAAGTTCTTTTTTACCAAAATAATAACTTTCTGAAAGGCAATAAAAAAAAATTATAGGACCACCCCATTACATTTAATTTAGTGTTTTTTTTTTGCAGCTGTACACATATGAAGAGCAAGTGTATCTAGATATAACATATATTTTTATGAGAGAACTAAATAAGGGGAATGAGAAATTAAGCAAATTTAAGTTATTTTTATTAACGTCAAGCCTAAAATTAGTACAAAGAAATTGATACTGTGAAAAGTGCAGGAGATGTGGGAAAACAATGAGTAATTACAAAAAATCGTGGTGATCAAGAACAAAAAATATCAAAAAGATTTTTTCAGATATTTTAACATTTTATTGTATCTTTATTCCATATTTTGGTCCCATAATACAAAATATTTTACGTGATTTTTGCTGCATTCTATTTTTGTTTTCTTCCAAATTAAGCGTGTGGTGAAATTGGAGGAAACATATTCAAATGATGCTTGAAAAGATGGAAACTTGCTAAGGATATCGGACTGACAATCTGACATAAGGCTAAAAACGAACCAAACTTCCTGGATCTTCGATTCAAGATCATCACTGAAAGCTCATTTGAATTCGGTTCGTTAACATAACGAACCAAGCTTGAATATGTTTTTTCATTCGATGAGATGCAAAGCTCGACTCGATAAGTAAAAACGAATAAAACATGTGTAAAAAATCAAGCTACTCGAACTTGATTCGTATTCGGCTCGACTAAAGCTCGTTTGAGCTTGGTTCGATTAATAATCATACCAAGCTCAAACACAATTTTTGAAGCTCGATTAAAATTCAAACAAGCTTGAACAATACTATGTTCGGCTCGACTCGACTCATTGACACCCCTAAACTAACATGAAGTTTATATATAAATATGTTACAATTTTATATTTTAAAATGAAATTGCTAATAGTTTTTTTTCCCAAAAAATTGATTTTCCTGCATTAAATATCATTAAGAAATAAATAATATTTGTTAAAAGAATAATACATGGGTCAGGGTGCGGGTCGGATCAGGTTGGGTATGTAAATTAGAAAACTTTGACTCGACATATTCATTTATACTTTAAAACTTATCACAAATGTCTTATATGCAAAGGTAAAAAAATGTGACATTAATGAAAGTCCGGATTTCGTGCGCCTTAATTAATAAAATATACGAATTTAATGCTAGGATATAAATTATTATTTGAATTTGTTAGAATATATTTCTTTTTTAATTAATAAATATAAAAGTGTGTTGAATCAGGCAATCAGCCCACCAGACCCATATAAATTATAAACGATGTCCGTGTAGTCCTTAACAAGCCTAGGATAAGCTGACTAAGCATATTAGTGGGCCAAGCTGGGGCAATCCACCCAAAATTTTATTAAGCCCGGCCCAAATTTCTTTCAGACAAAGTCTTGGGCTTAATCAACCCGCCAGCTAGGACTGCGCCGAACTAGCCTGAACCAGCCCATTTAACAACTTTAAGCCTTATCTTAATGTAGTGTAGCATCTTGTAATACTTGAGGAACCTAATTAGTACTCGTAGGGATGGCAATGAGGCCGCATCAAACCTGCCCCGACAGAACGGGCCTAAACCGTATAAATGGGTTCCGAGGTGGGTTTCAAATCCAAAATTACAAAATCCGTCCGGGTCTGGGGCGGATCTCGGGTCCAATAGGACGCGCCCCGCTATATAATTTTTTTTATGTTTTTAAATATGTATTGATATATTATTGCATTATTTACTTGTAGATTTTAGTGTTTATTGATTTTAATTTATTGATATAACAATATTCTACTTTGAATATTTTTGGGTTTGGTCAAACCCGCCCCATTGTCATCCCTAATTACTCGTCTGTAATTTATGGCTAGTCAAGTAAAAATGTTTCTAAGACGCTAACACGTACGGTTAACTTCAAACCCAACAAATCACTTTTTTCTTAAGACATGATTTTATATGGGGAAAATTTTAAAGTACCTAATATGGATTACAAAACTACTTTTTCTACCCACTAATTTAGAAAATCTATTTTTTAGTGGTACTTACTAAAATACCCTTCAACCATTCTTTTGTCTTCCACTTCATTTCCTCATATTCTTCTTTTTATCTGTCACATTATAATAACTGGTATTTTATGCCACCTTATCAAACGTGGCACTAGTTTATAACGCGACAAATAATTATATTCATTTTCGTAATGTCATTTTATGTCATGTTATAACAGCCGACATTTTTATACCCACGTTTACTTATAACGTGACTCTAGTTTGTAAAACGTAACTCATAATACATTTAATTTTTTTAATGTCATTTTATTGACATGCTATGTATTTATAACGTGGCATAATAAAGTATTGTAGATACATTAATGACATTATTTTATACACACATTCATTTAGGCTCCATTTAGATGGAAGGATTTGAGCTATGGATTCCAAATCGATAATAACAAATCCATTGAGTGGTTTGGATAGAATCATTCTATAATGAACTTCAAATCCATATTTTTTGAGTCATTTGGAGAACTTCAAATTCTTCCTATTCAAAGTTATTTGAAATCATTCGCTGAATCATCTCCTTAAATCTAAATAGTAGTGCATTTAAACATTATAAGAATATGAAATGAGATCATGTGTAATGGACATTCAAACAAAATGCATAAAACCAAATAAAAATTAACTAAAGAGTCAAATTAAAGTGAATTCAAATACAACACAAAGAAATCACATCTCTTCACCCTTTGAGATGATCAATAAATTCTTGAAAATTCTTTGAAGAAGACCCCTCTTGATCAACACCCTTAGCCGCCATAACCTTGTGATAGGGACTTATTTGGGCCGACTTGACTAAAATGGGCTCAAGGAATGGGCCGACGTGTAAGGTCCGTCCCGACCTCAAAGGCAAGCCTAAATGTTAAATGGCCTCAGGTGATTGGGCTTACCTGTTATCATTGGGCCGATCTCGGGGTTAACTAGTTAGCTTTGGGGTTTAAACCAACAATTGGGCTAGAGCCAATAGGCCGACGTCAGTGGGCTGGGCCCCAATCATGGGATAAACTTAAGGGCCTACCGACCTACGTGGGTGTCAAAAGATAAAATCACCTTTTGAAAAGTGGGAAAAGTTTGTCAAAAGATGTTGGTTGTTGTTGACAAGTTGAATATGCAATAGTAATTAGGCGGCTAATTACTTTAGGGGATTGGTGGCACAGTTAATCAAAAATGCCTATAAATAGGTTGAGTTGGGATAATGAAAACACACCAAGCAGAAAGCAAGCTTCCAAGCATTATTCATTTAATCTTGTTATTTCCTCATTTAAAAGAGTGATAGTTTTTCTCCTATTTCAAGAGAGGGTGTGATATTGTTCTCTCCTTGTATTTAGAGAGAAGATGTTGTAATCCCTATTTTATAGTGAATTGCTCCTACACTTGCCCGTGGTTTTTACCTCAAATTTATTTAGGGGTTTTCCACGTAAAAATATTTGTGTCATTTTACCTTTATTTTTCTCACATCACTATTGTCATGGCTTTGTTCTGGTCCGTGATTTCCTAACAGTGGTATCAGAGCCATTGGTTTAGGGGTTAGTGTTTATGGTTTACTATTCATGTACTATTCACGTGAATAGTGAAATTCGTTTCAAGTGAAATTTAATCGGTGTGAACAAAATGACGACGAAGTTTGATGTAGAGAAGTTCAATGGGAATAATTTCTCATTTTGGAAAATGAAGATTAAGGCAATTTTGAGGAAAGACAATTGCTTGTCGGCAATTGGAGACAGGCCCGCAGATATCACCGATGATGCCAAGTGGAACGAGATGGACGACAATGCAATTGCGATCCGACTTAGCATTAGCCAATGGAGTGTTATCCAAAGGTGGCGGAGAAGAAGACAAAGAAAGGAGATATGGGATACTCTGACAAAATTGTACGAGGCCAAATCACTTCACAATAAGATTTTCTTAAAAAGAAAATTGTATACTCTTCGTATGGCGGAAACCACTTCGGTGACTGACCATATCAACACCTTTAATACTCTATTTTCGCAACTCACCTCAATGGGTTACAAAATATAAGTTGTTGAACGTGCGAAACTTTTGCTCCAAAGTTTATCAGATTCATACGATCAACTCATCATCAACTTGATGAACAACGTCCTTTCGAACTATCTAGTCTTTGATGAAATTGCAGCCGCTATACTAGAAGAGGAGAGCAGGCGCAAAAACAAAGAGGACAGAAAAGCAAGTTCGCGTGGCGTAAGCTTTGGCGGTGGTGAGAGGAAGATCCACGTAACGTGGCTCCGAGGGGAGTCAAAATCATGGTAGATCAAAATCCAGGAGTAAAAAGAACATCAAGTGCTACAACGTGGCAAAATAGGGCACTTCAAGAAGGATTGTTGGAGTAAGAAGAGTGGCGACCCTGAGTCATCAAATGCTCAAGGGAATGTTGCAAGTACCTTTGAAAATGGAGAAGTTTTATACGGCGAAGCAACAACCAACGCTGAAGGCAGAAAACTATTTTCTGATGTCTGGCTATTAGACTCAGGAGCAACCTGGCACATGACCTCCCGGCGAGAATGGTTTCACACATACGAACCAATCTCTGGAGGATCTGTATTTATGGGGGATGATCATGCCTTGGATATCGCTGGCATTGGTACTATCAAAATAAAAATGTTTGATGGTATTGTTCGCACCATTCAGGAGGTACGACATGTGAAGGGGCTACGTAAGAATCTTTTGTCTCTGGGACAATTAGATGATGTTGGATGTAAAACTCGTATTGAGGATGGGATCATGAAGATCGTGAAAGGAGCTATTGTAGTAATGAAGGCGGAGAAACTCGCTGCGAATTTGTATATGCTTAAAGGTGAGACAATGCAAGGAGGAGAAGCTTATGTTGCAGTTGCAGGTTCAACAGAAGAATCAACGATACTGTGGCACCACAAACTTGGCCACATGTTGGAACAAGGGTTGAAGATTCTCTCCAATGGGCTACTACCTGGTCTTACAAAGGTATCTTTACCATTTTGTGAACATTGTGTTACAAGTAAGCAACACAAATTAAAGTTCGGCAAATCAACATCTAAGAGTAAAGAAATCTTAGAGTTGATTCACTCTGATGTTTGGCAAGCACCATTATCATTCCTAGGAGGGACGAGATACTTTGTATCTTTTATTGATGATTACTCCAGGAGATGTTGGGTGTATCCTATCAAAAGGAAGGCCGATGTATTTTTCGATCTTCAAAGTTTACAAAGCTCGATAGAACTTGAATGGGAAAAATATCAAGTGTCTAAGAACCGATAATGGAGGAGAATGTACAAGTGATGAATTTGAGTCTTTCAACAAGAAGGCATCAAATGACATTCACGATGGCGTACACACCTCAACAAAATGGAGTGGCAGAGCGAATGAATGAACCTTGTTAGAAAGGACAACAAAGATTGTTGAGAACTGCAAGTCTACCCAAGACATTCAGGCGCGGTCAAAACCGCATGTTATGTGATCAATCGATCCCCATCAATCTGCGATTGATCCAAAACGCCCACGAGATGTGGATGGTAAGTCTGGCGATTATTCTCATCTACATACATTTGGAAGTCCTGTGTATGTGATGTACAATGACCAAGAAAGAACGTTGGACCCAAAGTCCGGAAAATGTATCTTCTTGGGGTATCTTTGATGGAGTCGAGGGTATCGCCCTGTGGGATCCCACTACCCACAAGGTCGTCATCGCTAGAGATGTGATATTTGGAGAAGATAAACTCGCAAAACAAGGGAGATAGTAACACATTAAAAGAGAACCAAGAGACTACTACGAAAATAGTGGAAAATAATCTCTGAGAATGAAGATTCAAAATCTTCTCTCAAGCGATTAGAGAGCACGAGTACAAGAACAACTTGAGTCGATGTTCAAGAAGATGCCGGCCAACTCGTGAGAGAAAGCTACCAGCTTGGCAATCAGAGTATGTTATGGAGAGCAATGTTGCATATTGTCTTTTAACGGAGGATGGAGAGCCATCAACTTTCCATGAAGCTACAGAAAGCCCAGATGCATCTCAGTGGATGACAGCAATGCATGAAGAAATTGAAGCTCTCCACAAGAATCAAACTTGGAAACTAGTACCGTTACCACATGGTAGAAAAGCCATTGGTAATAAATGGGTCTACAAGATCAAACGGGATAACAACGATCAAGTAGAGCGGTATCGTGCAAGATTGGTGGTGAAAGGATATGCTCAGAAAGAGGGTATTGATTTCAACGAGATATTTTCCCCGGTGGTTCGACTCACAACAGTGAGGGTAGTCCTGGCAATGTGTGCTACATTTGATTTACATCTGGAGCAGTTAGATGTAAAAACTGCATTTCTTCATGCAGAGCTTGAAGAAGAAATTTATATGCTTCAACCAGAAGGTTTTGCTGAAACAGACAAAGAGAACTTTACCACTTTAGAATTTTCTAGAAGTTTTATTAATTCAAATAACATATAAATACTTTCCAAAGACACTTTAGAATCTGGATCAAATATATATATATATATATATTGGGATAATTTCAAATTTAGTACTTAAATTATACACTATTTTCACTTTTGATACCCCATATTAAGGTCATATCAATTTTGGTAACTCATGTTTACTGTTTAATCACATTTGCCACATTTCATTAAACATCTGTCAATATTTTTGGTACTCCATGTTTTACTTTTTTTTATCATCAATTTTGGGACTCCATGTTTTACTTTCTAATAATTTATGATACAAAATATGACGAAAGTGATTAGAAAGCAAAACATAGTATAGCAATTGATATGTGGGGTGGCAAAATCGAAGAAATGATATAGTACTTTAAGTGCTAAATCTAGAAATGTTGAGTCAGCAAAACAGTTAGAAGTTAGATTCAGTTAGCTGGTTTGTTTGCCAATTATATTTACTCAGCAATCTATTAATTATGTTCAAGCTTTCAGTTACAATCTTCTTAATAATGATGAATTCTTCTCTCTGCAATTCTAATAGCAACAATTTTTGTTGTCATTAATTTTGACGATGGCAATATTAAACTTATATATTACTGTCTCTAATTGTCAAGTTGCTCTCATGAAATCTCTTATTGTGGTAAATCAATAACTATCATTCATTTCCTCAAAAAAAAAAATAACTATCATTCATTGTTATATGAAAACTTTCACATTATTACATCATAGGGTAAATTGTAATTTTAGTCATGCAGTTATAAGGGGTTGATAATAAATCTTGTAGAAATTACGATTCACGAAAAAAAATCCCATAATTTTCAAGAAACTCTTGATTTTAAATTTTTAATCCATTGGTTCCTGAAAATTGGAAAATATACTTGAAAAATTCATGTGTCCACATTTTCGGCATGTCAACTCACGTGGAAACCAATTTCGCTTATGTAGACATCCACTACGGGTTATGTGTTTACACTTGCAGGAGGAGTCGTAAGTCAAGTTACAAAATCTATGATCACAGTAGCTCTATCTACAATCAAGCGGAGAATACATGGCAGCACTACGCAAGCTTGTAAAGAAAGCGATCGGATACAAAGGTTATTGGAGGAGCTCGGTACAAACAAGAAAAGATTGTTCTGTTTTTGTGATGACAATGAGTGCTTTGCATATTGCAAAGAATCCAAATTACATTCAAGGACAAAGCACATAGGAGTTCAATATCACTTCGTTCGAGAAGTAGTGGGAAATGGAAGTGTGGATATGCAAAAGATCCATACCGATGAGAATCTAGCAGATTGCATGACTAAACCAATCAACACTGGCAAGTTTGAATGGTGTAGATCCTCATGTGGCCTAGCGGAGACGTAAGCAGCATGTGTGGCAGGTGTAGAGAGTGATGCAAAGATTACAAAAGTGATTTTAAGTGGGAGAATGCCAAAAGATAAAATCACCTTTTGAAAAGTGGGAAAAGTTTGTCAAAAGATGTTGGCTGTTGTTGACAAGTTGAATATGCAATAGTAATTAGGCGGCTAATTACTTTAGGGGATTGGTGGCACAGTTAATCAAAAATGCCTATAAATAGGTTGAGTTGGGATAATGAAAACACACCAAGCAGAAAGCAAGCTTCCAAGCATTATTCATTAATCTTGTTATTTCCTCATTTAAAAGAGTGATAGTTTTTCTCCTATTTCAGGAGAGGGTGTGATATTGTTCTCTCCTTGTATTTAGAGAGAAGGTGTTGTAATCCCTATTTTATAGTGAATTGCTCCTACACTTGCCCGTGGTTTTTACCTCAAATTTATTTAGGGGTTTTCCACGTAAAAATATTTGTGTCATTTTACCTTTATTTTTCTCACATCACTATTGTCATGGCTTTGTTCTGGTCCGTGATTTCCTAACAGTGGGTTGGGCCCCTAATATTGAGTAAACTTAAGGGCCTCCCGAGCTATTGGGCTTGGGAGGTGCGCGACCCAAAACGAATATTTAACCTAAGCCTGTGTGCTTAGCTAGGGTTTTAGTTTGGCTTGACAACCACGCAACCCTAATTGCCAAACCTATAAATAGGGTACGAAAAAGGTATGTCTCCATATAGACTGTGAATACACTTTTCAATACTTGGGTATTTGATATTTTCTCTCTCTGAAACGATACTGACTTGAGCGTCGGAGTGGGTACGCCAGAAAACCCTTCCGGCTCCCCTTCTAACGGTTGTGTTGCAGGTTCTCAGATCAGTCGCGTCGTGGAGCGTGGATTATTGAGCGGTGACATTTCTAGTACCGACCAATTGGCGCCATCTGTGGGAACACCGAGTTTTAAGACGTGAGTTTAAGGTAGCTATGGAGGATGTACGACGTAATTTGGAGAATGATCTGGATGAAGTTCCGATTGAGACGCCGGAAGTGGTGACTGGAGAGCGCGGACGTCCGCCACATGCACCTGGTGTGGGAGTTGGTTGCCCTCCGCAGGGGGTGGCCGGAGTTGTTGATCCCATGGTGGGAGTGGGTGGTCTAGGACCTGGTTTCTTCCAGCAGATGGCCTCCTACATCAAGGCCGTTGTGGAAGAGGTTGTGGATAGTCGGATGCGAGAAGTGGTCCAGCCTACAGCGGCGGTGCAGGTCGGGCCTGGGCTTGAGATGAGGCCTCCCCCAGCTGGGGGGAGCGAGGTCGAAGAGCACCGGTGTTGGAGGAGACCGCCTCCGCGGCCTTTACCCAAACGGCCACGGAGATGGATCCGGATTGGAGTGAGAGGATAGATGATTTGCATAGGGAGATGAGGGAGCTGAAGAAGAAGGTGTTTGGAGGTGGCTCAGGCCGATTAAGGAGGTGAACTCCTTTCTCAGTGGAGATTATGGCTGATGAACTCCCCCCTCATATCTGTTTGATACATGTTTTTATCTAAATTTTGATGATTTTATTTTATCACCAATACAATGTTTTTGTTGTCCAAATACTCCTAAATGATTTAAAATGGTTTTAATATTTTCCGGAGTATTTCCTCAAGTTTATTTTTGATAATAATGGACAACACTTTTAATGATTTTATGTCAATGGGTTTTTACTCCTAAACAAGATTTCTAAATGTTGTCTAAATACTCCCGATTGGTTTAAAATGTTTTTACAAAATTTTCGGAGTATTTCTTGAGTTTTATTTTCGACAAAAATTGGACAACATTTACGCCTCGTGTCGACCGGTCGCCCATAGGGCAACCCGTGACGAAGATGATTTTTGAAACAAAAATGAGACGGAAATAAAATCGGGTCGACCGGCCGCTTCGGCATCGACCGTGCACGGCCGACCAATTTACTGCATGTTTCGTTTTGAAACAGAACAAATCTTCTTCGATTTTTCATTAAGGTGGACCGGTTGAGACAGGGGTCGACCGGTCGAAGCCTATGTCGACCGGTCGCCCTGTTGAAATTTTCAAAGTGTTCTTAATTCTCTTATTTACGTGCGACCGTCGCCTATGTATTGACAAAGAAAAAATATGACCGTTTGACAATGAGACACATTTCCTTAAATTGTGGGATTGATTTCTAACAGACTATATTCTTGATTTTAATTGTATTTTTCTCAGAGATTTTCAATCCCCAAGAGAGCCTATGCTTGATCAATCATCTCCTATAAATAGAGGAAGTTTTTGAGCAACCAATACAACAATGGAGATACAACACAACAAGATACACTTCAAGCAAATACTTGGTCTTTCATTGTTATTATTCTTGTTGTAAATTTGCCTAGCTTATCACTTTCACATCCTTGAGGTCTAGGCTATTCTTGATTACACTTTGCACTCAAATTGTAATATTCATTATTGAGTTGTAATCTTGATTTTTGGTTATCATTCAAACACAAGATATCCTTGTGAGTGTTCTTGTGGTAAGAACACACTTGGATGATCTAGGTGATAGGTGCAAGAAGATTGTGGTGATCTTCTTATTGAGATGTTGAAGAATTTGGTATTCTTCAAGGTTGAAGATTGTGGTAATCTTCACAAGGTGCCGTTGGAGATTGTGGTAATCTTCACAAGGTGCCGTTGGAGATTGTGGTAATCTTCAAGAAGAGATTGTGGTAATCTCAAATGTGGTGTTGAAGAAGAGTGTGGTGCTCTTCAAGGTGTTGTAAGTTGAATTTGTATTAATTTTGGTAATTAATAAATTTTTTTCTTTTTTGAAATCCATCCCTGATATCTTTGGGGTGGTAGAGGATTAGGCCCTAGGTGGGTTGAACCTCTTTAAATCGACGTGTGTTGTTTACATTCCGCACCTTTATTATTGTGTTTGAACATTCGGTTGTAAAAAGAGGGCTAAATCGAAAAGATGGAGATAATCTATTCACCCCCTACTAGATTATCGTAGCGCTTGACTTACAAGTGGTATCGAGCCAAACTCTTTGGCAAGCTCATTTCACATCGCGAGTGAAGAGAAACGATCGTCGGCTACGAACAAAGCTCATCTATCCGGCACCTCCACCACCAAGCCACCACTATTTGATTCCAAAAATTTTATTTTTTGGAAAGAATGAATGGAATGCTACTTACAAGGTTGCGGGTTCGACATTTGGAACACCATCATAAACGGAGAATCCATTCCGATGAAAGATACACCACACACCTCAAAAGGCTTCAAAAAGCTCAATGATGAAGAGAAGAAAATCATCTCCTTAAACGGTAAAGCTCTCAATATTTTGTATTGTTCATTTACTAATTTGGAATATGAACATATTGTAGGAATAAAATCGGCACATGAAGTATGGTAAAAATTAGAAGCCATCTATGGAGCATTTGCAAATGAAAGGAGTCAAACAAAAGCATCTACTTCTCAAAGGGATACAAGTTCAAATCTAAGGAACAAGCCTCTTACAACTTCCAACTATGAAGAAGTTGAATATTATTTTATGGGCATCGAAGAAGAAAACAAGGTATGTCTTAAACCCTCTACTTCTTATGATATTGTTATTCAAAATGATTATAGTGATTTGCAAAATGACTATGATGAACTTCAAAATGAATTCCAAAGCTTACTTGTTAAATACAAAAATTTGAAAAAGGAATTCAATGTTTTGAAAAATGATAAGGATAGTTTATTTACTTCCTATGAATCACTATCATGTGCTCACACCACCACACTTGACAAGGTTAGAAACCTTGAAAAATAAAATAGTACTCTCGTTGAGGATATTAAATACATGAAAAAGGAATTATCTAAATCCGACTTGAGTACCGATGAAATTGTTGATTGTTGTGATAATTCGAAACTAGAACTTGATCATAAGCTTAATGATGTCAATCATATGAATAAGAATCAAATCTCTAAGCATGTTGGTCATTGTGCTCCTAGAATTATTACATGCTTCTATTGCGGTAAAAAGGGTCATACGGCTAATACTTGTCGGGCTAGAAATAGCTCTAATTATTATTGGAGACCTAAAAGTCTCAAAGCTAATCCTAAAGGACCCAAACACTTGAGGGTACCACAAAATAATGTTTTATTAGGTACCCGGCGAAACAATGATCGAAGAAAATTCATACCGCCAAGAAGACATCAAATGACCGTTTCATTTGATCAAAGAAGGAGAAACTATTTTCGAAAAAGCCAATTTTCAAGAAGAGGATATAATCAAAATTGGGAAGAACATAATCCTTGGAAATGGCAAAGACATCATAAACAAGGTGACTTCTCAATGGGAAGATATCATCAACAATGGGAAAGACACAACTCATGGAAACGGCGTAATTGGTAAACCGTATCTCCCCATTTATATATGTATTTTATTTTAATTCTATGCATGTTTTTAATTGTGTCTTAATTGCAAAATGAGTCTTCAAGTATTTATTTTTAATGTAGGTCTTTTATATATTTATAAGTTTCAAATTTTTTAAAAAAGAAGACCTTGCATGATTTTCTAAAACTCTCGTGCATTTAATTAGACTTATGTGGCTTATTATCTCTTATGAAATCTTATAGCATAAGCTCTTTTTAATATCTTCTATTACTTGCCTACACTTGTATTTTTTGTGCAAACTTTGTCTAAGAATTGTGTAGGATATGTATCTCATATTCATTGGCCATTTAGTCATCAAGTTTCTTAAACTATCGAGGTACGTTCACTCATATTTTTCTTGATATTATGCTTATGCACATATCTTTCAAGATATTTTATTTTAACCCCTTAAGAGCCCCTAAATGATTTTGCAAATATTCTCTTAAAAAGGGCACTACTTGTTAAGTCTCGATTTTCTCGAATATATGCTTTCCCGAAACCCGTATTTGTGGGACTTGATCCAAAATTATCTTTTTGCAAAGTTTTAAAACTTTTGGGGTGAAAATTGAATTTTGAAAATTTGGAAAAGAAAAATTGCACGGGCGGTCAAAGCGGGGCGACGGCCGTCGCACGCCGCGTCGTCGACCGTCGCACCTACCTCGGCCGGCCGCCCGAGCAATTTCTCGCTTTAAAACGTTACGCTTCATTTCATTACGACGCAGAAAAATTTTTGTTAAACCCTATAATCGCGAATTTCCCCTTTCTTCTACTATCTTCAATTCTTCATCAATCCTTGTAATCTTTCTTGCTAATTCACTTCTTTTTGCAAGAACATCACATATATGGCACCTCCAAGAAATTCTACCGAACGAAATCCTCAAAATAGGAGAAGGAGGCAAAGGGAGAATCTTCTTCCCCCCAACAAGATGATATTCTACAAGAGACTATCAAAATCGGCTTACGGAAGAGGAGATTGTCGAATTAAGAGTCGGGTTTCAAAATCGAGCATTCATTGGGACTCTAGTAAGTTATCACTCCTCTACGAGCCTTCCTCTAGAGCTAATAGATTTCGATTTTTAAATAAACTTGCGGAGGAACATTATGAGAATACTGGATTGAATGATAAGAAAATTGCGTGCACTCGTATGGTTCGTTTTCAAGCATTTCATGATGAATTTCCGGATATTAGAGCTTATTTTGAAATTCAAGGATGGGTTTCATTTTGGGATAATCCATGTTTGCATTATGATGACGAGCTTATAAAACTTTTTTATGCAAATATGTGGATTGTTGATGCTACGGTAGATAATCCGTTGGAACTTCACACCTTTGTTAATGGTAGGCATTTTTCATGGATATTGGCCGATATTTGTAATCACTTTAACGTGCCAAATGATGGAGTGGTCAATGTGGATTGCGCTCATTGGGATGATAACATTTTAGGTGTTTCACTAGATGATGTGAAAACCTTTTTAGGAGTATATCCCGAAGTGACATACTCGGCAATGCCGCCAAATTATCGGATTATATCTATCATTTGCTCCTATTGTGTTTGTGGAAAGGAAGTAAAACTTCCAAGTAATCTCGAACTCTTTCTCACCTATAAGATTGTTCGAGGAGAAAGAGTAAATTACGGGGCAATCTTTGTGTATTGCTTGTTGGAATCTAGAAAGCTTACCAAGAAAAAATATACCTTGGGTAATTTGATCTGCCGACTCTTATATTTATCGGGATACCCGGAAAATGAAATGAATACCGAAATTCGTCACAATGATTTTGATAATGCCAACATTCTACAAATGGTAAGAATGCGACGACATTTACCACGGGTTCCTACCAAAGCCGCTAGGGGACGTGCCCGACATCAACAACAACCTCGGGATGATTTCTTTAATGACAATGAGGTTGAAAATATTGGTAGAGGTGAGTTTGACGAACAAAGAAATGATGAAGAGGAAAATGAAGAAGAAAATGTGGGAAATGAACAAGAAATTAGGGAGGAAGAAAATGAGGAAGGAGATGAAGACGAGTTGGATGTTGAAGATCTAAATCTCAAAGAGAGAATGGCCAAAGTGGAAAGAGAAACATTTAGAGATGTGGCCTCTCTTAGAAAAGAGCTCCGGGTTGTGAAAAAGGAAAATTCTAGTTTGAAAAAGTCAATTGGCAAATTGAAGAAATTCATCAAAGATCTCATTCCCGGAACTTGCTTCTCTTCTGACGAAGATTGATATCCCCCCTTTTACTTTCTAGCATTTTCGTTGCTTTGTTTTTTTGAACTTTTGTAAAACTCTCTCGTACTAATAAAATTTGCTTGTTTTCTTAAAAGGGTTAAAATTGCAAGTTGATAATGACTTGTGGATGATCATGATTTTGATAGAGTATTTGATGGTAAAAATACTCTTATATATGGCATGGTTTGATAATTGGTATGAAGTCTTGGATGGTAAAAGTGCTTCTCTTAATGCTTTGATCATTATGCTTAGTTGGATATGTTGGGACATTTGATATATCATACATGTATTGTTTAAGGCATGACTTATATTACTTGATGGATGCTCTAATTTTTGGCATTTGTAATGCATTGATCCTTCTTAGCTTATATTATCTCAATTGGGTTGAACCCTTGAGAATCTACTTTGTTGAGCCTCTTATTTGATGAACAAATGTTGCATATGTTGCATATGATCTTATTGAGCTTTGGAATGAGGTTGATTGATGATGATATGAAAATTTTTGGCTTGAAACTTTTTACAAGGACTATATACAACCTCTTTTATTTTTCACGCACACAAGGTGTTCGATGAAATGTCGCAATGAAACTTTCAACTTCTACATGATTCTCTTGCTTCAAAATGTCTTAAAATCTTTTTTAAATCATGTTTTTAGCTAATGAGCTTATGGATCTCTTATGCTACAATTCTCCCATTTTCCTTGGACTTTAAGTATAAATTGCTCGATGGTTGATAAACCGTCTCATTTGCGCACTTTGATATATTTGTATGATGTTTTTATCATCCTAACATTCTTTTGATGATTCCAAAGGGGAGAAACAGGATATTGGCTCATTAGCTCAAAGAAGCTAATAAAAGCTTGTCATAAAAGCTATAAGCTATGGCTCATAAAAGCCATAAGTTGTGATTCGTTTTTAGTCCAATTTTTGCTTGATGGACTTATATAATTGTTTAATGATGTTTTGTGACAGGGGGAGCTTATAAGCTCTTGAACAATTTGTAAAAGCTAAAGCTTTTAGCTTATGGAAAAATTGCTTTTACATTATTCTTGATATGTTTGTTGATAGGGGGAGCTTGTGCTTATTATTGAATATATTTACTCCCTACTTGGTTGCTTTAATATTTTTGGAAATTTTGGTTGCTTCCAAACGGTCAAATGTTTTTACCGAAAAATCATTTCTAAAATTGCTCTCTTAGTTTGTGTAAAAATTGTTTTGGTTTGTAATCATCAAAAAGGGGGAGATTGTTTGATACATGTTTTTATCTAAATTTTGATGATTTTATTTTATCACCAAAACAATGTTTTTAAAGGTTGTCCGAATACTCCTAGATGATTTAAAATGGTTTTAATATTTTCCGGAGTATTTCCTCAAGTTTATTTTTGATAATAATGGACAACACTTTTAATGATTTTATGTCAATGGGTTTTTACTCCTAAACAAGATTTCTAAATGTTGTCTAAATACTCCCGATTGGTTTAAAATGTTTTTACAAAATTTTCGGAGTATTTCTTGAGTTTTATTTTCGACAAAAATTGGACAACATTTCTGTCTCGTGGTCGACCGGTCCGCTGCATAGGGCAACCCGTACTTGAAGATGATTTTTGAAACAGAAAATGAGACGGAAGTAAAATCGGCAGTCGGCCGTGCATCTCAAGGCGTCGGCCGATGCAGTCCGGTCCGACCCACTGCATGTTTCGTTTTGAAACAGAACAAATCTTCTTCGATTTTTCATTAAGGTGGACCGGTTGAGACAGGGGTCGACCGGTCGAAGCCTATGTCGACCGGTCGCCCTGTTGAAATTTTCAAAGTGTTCTTAATTCTCTTATTTCTGTGCGGTCGCCCTATGTATTGACAGCAAAAATATGACCGTTTGACAAGAGACACATTTCCTTAAATTGTGGGATTGATTTCTAACACTATATTCTTGATTTTAATTGTATTTTTCTCAGAGATTTTCAATCCCCAAGAGGAGCCTATGCTTGATCAATCATCTCCTATAAATAGAGGAAGTTTTTGAGCAACCAATACAACAATTGAGATACAACACAACAAGATACACTTCAAGCAAATACTTGGTCTTTCATTGTTATTATTCTTGTTGTAAATTTGCCTAGCTTATCACTTTCACATCCTTGAGGTCTAGGCTATTCTTGATTACACTTTGCACTCAAATTGTAATATTCATTATTGAGTTGTAATCTTGATTTTTGGTTATCATTCAAACACAAGATATCCTTGTGAGTGTTCTTTAATGGTAAGAACACACTTGGATGATCTAGGTGATAGGTGCAAGAAGATTGTGGTGATCTTCTTATTGAGGTGTTGAAGAATTTGGTATTCTTCAAGGTTGAAGATTGTGGTAATCTTCACAAGGTGCCGTTGGAGATTGTGGTAATCTTCAAGAAGAGATTGTGTAATCTCAAAGGTGGTGTTGAAGAAGAGTGTGGTGCTCTTCAAGGTGTTGTAAGTTGAATTTGTATTAATTTTGGTAATTAATAAAATTCTTTTTCTTTGAAATCCATCCCTGATATCTTTGGGGTGGTAGAGGATTAGGCCCTGGTGGGTTGAACCTCTTTAAATCGACGTGTGTTGTTTACATTCCGCACCTTTATTATTGTGTTTGAGCATTCGGTTGTAAAAAGAGGGCTAAATCGAAAAGATGGAGATAATCTATTCACCCCCTCTAGATTATCGTAGCCGCTTGGACTTACATGATCGTCGTGCGAACTTGAATATGATGGCACCAGTGATCCTTGGGATCATCTGTGCCATTTTGAGAACGCAGCGATGCTCCATAGGTTCTCCGATGGAGTAATGTGCCGAGTGTTTCCGACTACCCTGACTAAGTCGGCACAGCAGTGGTTTAGTCAGCTGTCGCCAAATTCTATTA
The DNA here is from genome assembly GCA_016081115.2 of Rehmannia glutinosa. NCBI lineage: Eukaryota > Viridiplantae > Streptophyta > Magnoliopsida > Lamiales > Orobanchaceae > Rehmannia > Rehmannia glutinosa. The sequence continues at coordinate 99,544,299 of CM071934.1, read as the reverse complement.
AGGGTTTTGATGAGTTCAGCTCAATGTTTTTACATCAATTTACTAGTTGTAGAAGGTGTCAAAATACTCCGTTGACGTTGTTCAGCATCAAACAAAAGGACAATGAGGGGCTGAGAAGCTATGTTCAACGATTCACGAAGGCGAAGCTTGAGGTTCCCTCGGCGACTCAGGACATATTAGCCAACGCTTTAGCTCAGGGTTTGAAGGATGGGGATTTCTTTGAGTCCCTAGTGATAGAACCATCATGCACATTCGATGAACTCTTGGCTAGAGTTGAGAAGTACATTAACCTGGAAGAGGCCAGGAGGATGAAACATGAGGAAGGAGATAAGAGGAAGGAGCGAAAAGACAATCGAGATGAGGTCCCCAGTAAGAAGCCTAACATCCCTAAGCCTGAGTTGATGGGTTGAAGGTCGAGTACGAGAGTTCACACACCTAGTGGCCCCCGAGGGAGACATTTTCATGGAGATTGAGCGTCATCCTAACCTAAGGTGACCATAAATTTATGTAATGAAATAACGATCAATAAGCAAATTTTCTCCTAAAAATTACGTGAAATTGTCTTTAAACCTCTGGAAGAGCACACAATATTAGGGGGCAAGACAAGCTCGATCTTGGAAACTTGTCCTTCAATGAAGTTTTTGATCAAGTGTTTGGAGCTCGGCTCGAGCCAAAACTCCAAACACCTCGGGTGCGATGGCCTAGAGGGCAAGTCAAGCTCGAGCTTGGAAACTTGCCCTCCAATGAAGTTTTTGATCGAGTGTTTGGAGCTCGGCTCGAGCCAAAACTCCAAACACCTCGGGCGCGATGGCAAAGAGGGCAAGCCAAGCTCGAGCTTGGAAACTTGTCCTGCAATGAAGTTTTTGATTGAGTGTTTGGAGCTCGGCTCGAGCCAAAACTCCAAACACCTCGGGCGCGATGGCCTAGAGGGCAAGTCAAGCTCGAGCTTGGAAACTTGTCCTCCAATGAAGTTTTTGATCGATTGTTTGGAGCTCGGCTCGAGCCAAAACTCCAAACACCTCGGCGCGATGGCCCGGAAGCAAGCCAAGCTCGAGCTTGGAAGCTTGTCCCCGCAATGAAGTTTTTGATCGAGTGTTTGGGCTCGGCTCGAGCCCAAACTCCAAACACCTCGGGCGCGATGGCCCAGAAGGCAAGTCAAACTCGAGCTTGGAAGCTTGTCCTGCAATGAAGTTTTTGATCGAGTGTTTGGAGCTCGGCTCGAGCCAAAACTCCAAACACCTCGGGCGCGATGGCCCGGAAGGCAAGTCAAACTCGAGCTTGGAAACTTGTCCTCCAATGAAGTTTTTGATTGTGTTTGGAGCTCGGCTCGAGCCAAAACTCCAAACACCTCAAAGCGCGATGGCCTAGAGGGCAAGTGAAGCTCGAGCTTGGAAACTTGTCCTCCAATGAAGTTTTTGATCGAGTGTTTGGAGCTCGGCTCGAGCCAAAACTCCAAACACCTCGAGCGCGATGGCCCAGAGGGCAAGCCAAGCTCGAGCTTGGAAGCTTGTCCTGCAATGAAGTTTTTGATCGAGTGTTTGGAGCTCGGCTCGAGCCAAAACTCCAAACACCTCGGGCGCGATGGCCTGGAGGGCAAGTCAAGCTTGAGCTTGGAATCTTGTCCTCCAATGAAGTTTTTGATCGAGTTTTTGGAGCTCGGCTTGAGCCAAAACTCCAAGCACCTCGGGCGCGATGGCCCGAGAGGTAAGTCAAGCTCGAGCTTGGCTAGAGCCAAAACTCCAAACATCTTGGGCAAGCCTGGAGGCTTGCCCTCAAATAAATATTTGTTGGCCAAGTGTTTGGAGATCGGCCAGAGCCAAAACTCCAAACACCTCGGGAAAGCTTGGAGGCTTACCATTGGAGAAATTTTTTTGACTGTATTTAGAGCTCGGCTAGAGCCAACACTCCATACACCTCGGGCAAGCCTGGAGGGTAGCCTTCAAATGAAATTTTTGACCAAGTGTTTGGAGCTCGGTCGAGCCAAACTCCAAACACCTCGGAAAGCTTGGAGGCTTGCCCAAGAAATTTTTTGACCGTTTTTATAGCTCGACCCGAGCCAAAACTCCAAACACCTCGGACACGATGGCCTAGAGGGAAAGGCAAGCTCGAGCTTGGAAACTTGTTAAAAAAAAGTGTACATAATGCCCAACTCGGTAGAGTTTTAAAAAGAAAAAAATGAGACGAATATGAACAAAATACTTAATACGAGCTCGGTATGAGTTAAAACCAGAAGCCCGTTGAGAGCTCGGTCCTGAAGCTTAGTAAGGCTGAGGAATGCTTAAGGTTGGATGCTCTGAACTGGGTGTGCTAGGTGCGAAGAATGAAACATGTGTGTTGACCGAAGTCACTTTTGACAGCGTAAGGCGTGAGAACGGGAATCACACTTGAACCGCATGAGTGATGTTGTCCGATTCGGCTTGCAGCTGACCGAGGTAGGGTCCTCCAATGGCAGCTGATGTAAAATTGAAATTTCGTGCTTGGAATTACGATGATAGAAATAATATAATAGAGATATATATATGGCATGTTGACCGAGGTAATGATATTACCTCTTGGCAATGATAGGCACGTGAGATTGGAGTTTTGAACAAGGAATCACATTTACCGAGGTGGGAGCCATTTAATTAGCTTCTCGGTCGGAAAGAAAAAATGTTGGAAGCATGATTTCTTTAGGGATAATTTCATTTTTCATACCCAATCTATACCCTAATTTCACTTTTGATACCCCTGTTTTCAACCTAATCAAGATTGGTACCTAATGTTATTAATTCCCTCTAGATTATCGTAGCCGCTTGGACTTACAGTATCGTGCGCTGAACTTCGAATATGATGGCACCAGTGATCCTTGGGATCATCTGTGCCATTTTGAGAACGCAACGATGCTCCATAGGTTCTCCGATGGAGTAATGTGCCGAGTGTTTCCGACTACCCCGACTAAGTCGGCCGGCAAAGAAATGTTGATCATCAAATTGCCGCCAAATTCTATTAAGGGTTTTGATGAGTTCAGCTCAATGTTTTTACATCAATTTACTAGTTGTAGAAGGTGTCAAAATACTCCGTTGACGTTGTTCAGCATCAAACAAAAGGACAATGAGGGGCTGAGAAGCTATGTTCAACGATTCACGAAGGCGAAGCTTGAGGTTCCCTCGGCGACTCAGGACATATTAGCCAACGCTTTAGCTCAGGGTTTGAAGGATGGGGATTTCTTTGAGTCCCTAGTGATAGAACCATCATGCACATTCGATGAACTCTTGGCTAGAGTTGAGAAGTACATTAACCTGGAAGAGGCCAGGAGGATGAAACATGAGGAAGGAGATAAGAGGAAGGAGCGAAAAGACAATCGAGATGAGGTCCCCAGTAAGAAGCCTAACATCCCTAAGCCTGAGTTGATGGGTTGAAGGTCGAGTACGAGAGTTCACACACCTAGTGGCCCCCGAGGGAGACATTTTCATGGAGATTGAGCGTCATCCTGACCTAAGGTGACCATAAATTTATGTAATGAAATAACGATCAATAAGCAAATTTTCTCCTAAAAATTACGTGAAATTGTCTTTAAACCTCTGGAAGAGCACACAATATTAGGGGGCAAGACAAGCTCGAGCTTGGAAACTTGTCCTTCAATGAAGTTTTTGATCGAGTGTTTGGAGCTCGGCTCGAGCCAAAACTCCAAACACCTCGGGTGCGATGGCCTAGAGGGCAAGTCAAGCTCGAGCTTGGAAACTTGCCCTCCAATGAAGTTTTTGATCGAGTGTTTGGAGCTCGGCTCGAGCCAAAACTCCAAACACCTCGGGCGCGATGGCCAAGAGGGCAAGCCAAGCTCGAGCTTGGAAGTTTGTCCTGCAATGAAGTTTTTGATTGAGTGTTTGGAGCTCGGCTCGAGCCAAAACTCCAAACACCTCGGGCGCGATGGCCTAGAGGGCAAGTCAAGCTCGAGCTTGGAAACTTGTCCTCCAATGAAGTTTTTGATCGAGTGTTTGGAGCTCGGCTCGAGCCAAAACTCCAAACACCTCGGGCGCGATGGCCCAGAAGGCAAGCCAAGCTCGAGCTTGGAAGCTTGTCCTGCAATGAAGTTTTTGATCGAGTGTTTGGAGCTCGGCTCGAGCCAAAACTCCAAACACCTCGGGCGCGATGGCCCAGAAGGCAAGTCAAACTCGAGCTTGGAAGCTTGTCCTGCAATGAAGTTTTTGATCGAGTGTTTGGAGCTCGGCTCGAGCCAAAACTCCAAACACCTCGGGCGCGATGGCCCAGAAGGCAAGTCAAACTCGAGCTTGGAAACTTGTCCTCCAATGAAGTTTTTGATTATGTTTGGAGCTCGGCTCGAGCCAAAACTCCAAACACCTCAGGCGCGATGGCCTAGAGGGCAAGTGAAGCTCGAGCTTGGAAACTTGTCCTCCAATGAAGTTTTTGATCGAGTGTTTGGAGCTCGGCTCGAGCCAAAACTCCAAACACCTCGGGCGCGATGGCCCAGAGGGCAAGCCAAGCTCGAGCTTGGAAGCTTGTCCTGCAATGAAGTTTTTGATCGAGTGTTTGGAGCTCGGCTCGAGCCAAAACTCCAAACACCTCGGGCGCGATGGCCTGGAGGGCAAGTCAAGCTCGAGCTTGGAATCTTGTCCTCCAATGAAGTTTTTGATCGAGTTTTGGAGCTCGGCAGAGCCAAACTCCAAGCACCTCGGGCGCGATGGCCCGAGAGGTAAGTCAAGCTCGAGCTTGGCTAGAGCCAAAACTCCAAACATCTTGGGCAAGCCTGAAGGCTTGCCCTCAAATAAATATTTGTTGGCCAAGTGTTTGGAGATCGGCCAGAGCCAAAACTCCAAACACCTCGGGAAAGCTTGGAGGCTTACCATTGAAGAAATTTTTTTGACTGTATTTAGAGCTCGGCTAGAGCCAACACTCCATACACCTCGGGCAAGCCTGGAGGGTAGCCTTCAAATGAAATTTTTGACCAAGTGTTTGGAGCTCAGTCAGAGCCAAAACTCCAAACACCTCAGGAAAGCTTGGAGGCTTGCCCTTGAAGAAATTTTTTTGACCGTTTTTAGAGCTCGACCCGAGCCAAAACTCCAAACACATTGGACACGATGGCCTAGAGGGAAAGGCAAGCTCGAGCTTGGAAACTTGTTAAAAAAAAGTGTACATAATGCCCAGCTCGGTAGAGTTTTAAAAAGAAAAAAATGAGACGAATATGAACAAAATACTTAATACGAGCTCGGTATGAGTTAAAACCAGAATCCCGTTGAGAGCTCGGTCCTGAAGCTTTGTAAGGCTGAGGAATGCTTAAGGTTGGATGCTCTGAACTGGGTGTGCTAGGTGCGAAGAATGAAACATGTGTGTTGACCGAAGTCACTTTTGACAGCGTAAGGCGTGAGAACGGGAATCACACTTGAACCGCGTGAGTGATGTTGTCCGATTCGGCTTGCAGCTGACCGAGGTAGGGTCCTCCAATGGCAGCTGATGTAAAATTGAAATTTCGTGCTTGGAATTACGATGATAGAAATAATATAATAGAGATATATATATGGCACGTTGACCGAGGTAATGATATTACCTCTTGGCAATGATAGGCACGTGAGATTGGAGTTTTGAACAAGGAATCACATTTACCGAGGTGGGAGCCATTTAATTAGCTTCTCGGTCGGAAAGAAAAAATGTTGGAAGCATGATTTCTTTAGGGATAATTTCATTTTTCATACTCAATCTATACCCTAATTTCACTTTTGATACCCCTGTTTTCAACCTAATCAAGATTGGTACCTAATGTTCACAAAATTAATCATATTTGGTACATTTTCGTTAACTCTCCGTTAACTCTAACAGTTTAACCTGTTATAGCGGGTTTCCTTCTTAGAACAACCTTTCAATTTCAGTACCTAATGTTTTATGAATAATCTCTTCCATTACCCAAACTTTACTTCTGCTACAATAATGGAAATAGTCCATTACGACCATATCAGGCCCAACATGCTTCCGTAAAATTAATAGATCCCTTAAAATTCATACCTCTTTTGACCGAAACACCGCCGGGTTAAGTGGTTCGCAACGCCACCAGTCGGAAAATTACTGCCCCCAGATCGTTTGACAAACAGCTCCTCACTGTTCAACCTCACCCTCAGGGAAGATGATCTGCAAGTTATCCGACCCCTTCAGCACCTGCTCAGCACAGCCTTGGTTCGTTTCCTACTCCAGGCGTAAAAGTATTTCTTCAAAGGGATAGATCAATAGAACACTATGAACACATGTTGAACAAAAGCCTTTATTTTATTAAGAACTAAAAGAAAATTTATTACATTAGTAATCTCCTTTTGGGAGGAGAAAACTTGTTTAGCCTCTCATTATTGAGGCTTCCACTCGAAAATACATAAATTTAAAAACTAAACACTCAAACTTATTACAAATTTTCACTCAGATTTTATTGTAAGAAAACTAAGGGAAATGTTCGATGTCCTCAGCTTCCTTCAAATCCTGCATTTTATAGAGGTAAGTCCGGACTTGAAATTCGGACTTCAAATCTTGTTGAGATGTAAGACGTCACTGCTTACGTCATACTCCTGAATTATTACTCGCCAGCTGTCTTCCTTCTCTTTCCGCGTGACTCAACCCATGTGATGGTTGTAGGGGAATCTTCTAAAAAGTTGGTCTGCGTGGTCCCCGAGGAAAACGCGTCTTGTGAGCTGGGCCCTTGTCCTTTCCAAATTTATGGTCCTGTCGATCGGGTTTGGGTCGAAACCTTTCCCAAACTCGGGTTCCTTCATTCGGGGCATGCTTGACAGATCCAGGTCGATCAACGGCCAACATGTGCCATGTTCTGAGAATTCCGGTAAGTTTCTTTTGCTCGTCGGAATCTTGTTTTCCCGAGAGAATTCTCCTTTTGGTTTCAAGAGTTCCTCTCGCAAATCTGTGGTTGATCCGGTCATCGAATTCAAAAGGAAAGATCCATTCGTCGAATGCGGAAGAACTTGAATGGATATTTGACTTTGTCCATTTCGATTAGACAAACCCAAAGACCCCATGCTCGCCTGCAGTAGAAGCTTCGTCTTGAAAAATGCTCCTACTAACATCGGTCCTTCTTCCTGAAGCCGCTTAATATATTTTAAAGCATTTCCATCCGGTCTTCTCGGCTTGATGAAATGAAAAGCTTAATTAAAGCCTTTCTTATTTGGTTCGGAGCCGCACCGATAAAATACGCTTCCAAAATATCGCCTCTCGGCCAAGTGTGGATTATTGGCCCAGGTCTCGTAAATCGCTTCCCCAATCCATTTCGGTAATTTTGAAATTTAAGGAATCACAGTGACACGGTATAGATTGAAGCTAAAGCTCCAAAAGTATACCATTCTGTACTTCATTTGGATGACTTCCTGTTTCATCCAAACTCTTGGATACTTGCACGAGATATCAACCATTGTTTTTTAAGGGTTAATACCTTGTCTTGTAACTAATTTCTCCCATTGTCAGCGATATACCCGCATAGGAGAAATCTTAATCTCGTCGATTTGAACCTTAGATTTGCTGTCGTGGCCTAAGATTCAACTCTCCCTCTTTTACCCCAGGTCTTTGGGTTGACTTGAAGACTCGGGTTGTGACACCGGAGCTTCAACCTTCATAGTTCGATTTGTACACCCTCAAGGGATGCATCACCAACAACACTGTGATTATGGTACTTGAATCCATAACCTCCGGGTTAGAGCCCGTACTCTCTCGGCCCCTTTTTGCACCGTAGGAGATGCGGCCTAGAAGAGAGGCCCTTGCGATCTTAAGAACAATTGTCCTTGAGCGAACCGGCATGCTCGTATTTGACTAGAAACGGATTTACGATCGGCTGTTGAAGTCGTCCGGCAAGAATCTTCTCGCATTGAGATATAACGTCCCAAAATCTCGTTTCTAGACTCTCTAGGTTTTCCCGAGATGTCTTACTCGTTTAAGGACCTCGTCGAAAACGCGTCCTTCCATCTCGTGTCAAGAAATCGCAAGAATATTTTCATGAGATTTTATAATGACAATATCATAATCATAATATTGACATTCAGCTTGCCATCTAAGTAATCGAGCCTTTTCTCGGTTTTGATTCAATTTTGTTTTTCGAAAAAGCCTTGACACTTGAATTATCAATTTTTAAAGTAAACTTTTTAGCCAAGAAAAATAGAGGCCATTTTTTAAAAGCCTTTCTCGATCGCAAAGAATTCTTTCTCGTTAATATGCCACCGAGTTGCTTCACTAGGGGTGAATAGACCACTGCAGTATCTGCATGGCACTTCCTCGTTTGGTGTGACTTTCGTAAGAACTGCTGCCCACCAATCATCACTGGCATCTGTGTATAGAACCAGTTCGTCTTCGTCTTGGGGAATCGCAAGCTTTGGAAGTTTTTTACAAACTTCTTTTAGTTGCTTAATTCCAACTTGATGTTCATCTTCCCATTTGAAAACTGCATCTTTTTTAAGCAATGGGCTAAACACCTTCCTGTAATATGCCAGTTTGTTAATAAACATTCCAAAGAAAATTAACAACTCCCGAGAAAACTCAAGTTGCTTCTTGTCTTTTAGTGTATCCGAAATCCTGTATCTTTTCCACAATATGATTCTCAGAATAATTCCAGATTCATCGATTTCAATTCCGAGAATTCAATCTGTCTTGTTGCGATTACGCGCCTTCTTTTCCAAAAAGCACTAATCCTTCTTTGTGACAAACATCTGAAAATATTTCCAAATGTTTGAGATGCTCCTTCATGTTCTTTGATGCGATTAGGATGTCGTCGATATACACGAACATGAAATCGAAATAATCTTTGAAAAGATTATCCATCTTTCTTTGATATATCACGGGGTGCGTTAGCCAATCCCATAGGCATCACGTTCCAAATATAGTGTCCCCGTGGTGTAGAGAAAGTCAAACTTCTTACTCTCTTCCTCCATCTTGATCCGGTAGAATCCGATTTACAATCGAACTTTGAGAATATCTTGGCACCTTTGATACTGATTAACCGGATGTTCTCTCGCTGGGATATAGTATCCGTCGAACTCCAAAATGTTATTAATTCCCTTGTAATTAATAACAAGTCTTAACTTTCCTCTTTTGATTTCTCCATGGTTTCGACTAAGAACCCGGGTCGTTGTATGGAGAAACTCCTGGTGAAATTAACTTAAGGTCAAGATGTTCCTTAAGTATCTTCTGCATATCCTCACGATCCGCTTGGTTCATAAGGATTGGTTTGAATCTTACGAACTCGTACTCCTTTCCAGGTTTAACTTTTAAGGAAGCTTTGAGCTCGTTCTTGTCCCACCAAGCCAAAGGATCTTCATTGTAATTCCTTTGGATCTTCTTCTTGATATCCTCGAGTGATATTTGTTCCTCTATGGTTACATCACTCTGTGGATTCTCCATTAGACTCATCCATAATTCTGCAATGGCTTCTCGAGTGACTCGTTCTTCTACTTGTACTCGAATGAATACAAGTTATTATCCCATATCTTCTGATCCTTCTGGATGGAACCAAATTGTCTATAGGATAATAAAGCTTCACCAAATTTCCTTCGATCCGCCATTTTTGGATTGCAAAGTTTAGCTTCATCACCACGTTTGCTGCGAAAATTAATGGGCATTTTTCTCGTAAAATGCTTCCCCGATCTCTGGACAATAATCTTATGATCACATAAAGTTGTGAAAATAAGTCTTCTCATCTCGTTTTCTTGTGTGAACCGCTTGAATGTTTGCAAGAAATTGTTTCCCAAAGAAAAATATCTCGCACTTTGTATCATGGAAATAGATTGGTGGCGTCTTTACTTTGTACCATGGGTACGCCCGCTCCTCCGATCATTATTTCGCTTGTTTAATTCCCTGTAAGATAAGAATCCTTTTAGAGAAATCTCTTCCGCAATAGCCGGTAAATCTTCTCCAATTTCTTTAGGAAAAACATCCGCTTTGCAAGTACATATTCCTAAGACTAATCAATATAGGCCGAAATACTGGCCAGATTCAAAGATATAACATTCCAATAGAAATGTATATGGAGAATGGACTAGTGGTCATCCGATTACGTATCTTTTATTAGCCACCGTGAACTCCATTCCGTCTTGTAATCTTTCCCAAGGTTTATGTTCCTCAAGAAATTCAATTCCCGGTATTAATTGTTCGGGACCTTTCCCCGCAACTCCCCGTGATAGTAAGCTCAATTTCTCCTATCTTCTTGCTTCTTTGATACCTTCCAACGATTGGTTGTTGGAGATAATATAAAACATCACAAGGAAAAATGTTATCCTTTTGAGTGATGTCGAATATTACTTCAACCTCTCGCCATCCTTTCGGACATTTCGGCTCTCCTGTGTTTTAAACACATCGGGGATGCGCCGAATCGTACTTGGTCTCCTTTCTTCCCAACGATCGCTACTCACCATTCTCGTCTTTGGAAAAGACATCCTTATAGCTCAACTCTAAGACTTGACTTTTGTTGAAGATCGGTTGATCTTGAATTATCATATCAATCTCCTTAATAGTTGGAGATTCAATGATTTCCTAACACCACCCCTGGCAAAGTCCTCAAAGATTCTTGGGACTTCAATAAATTCCTTTCTCAAGAATACTTCGAATGATGGGTATTCGAGAGAGCATAGAAATCTCGTATGTGATCGAGTAAGGCCTGTTTCCTTCTTTCATCAAATCGACTCTTTTGAAATCTTGATGAAGGGTTAGGACTCTCTTCAAGTCTCGATCTCCCAAATTGTATGCAATTCTAGGATAGACATTAAATGTCAATTTACCCGCATACAAATTTCCTCAGAACCGCTCCAAGGCATGAATCCTTGAGATGCGAGATTCGCTTGTCAAAGATAGCAAGATTGAGAGGCGAATCTATTCCTTCTTTGAATGTTGCTTTAATAATTACTCTTATGGCTCCGATATGAATCCATGAGAGTGTATTTGCAACTTCTCTTTTAACTTTGCTTTTGATCTCTTGTATTTCTCTAATAGGGACCAACCGCATCTCGATCAAAGTTCTTGGTAAACTCCATCGAATAGCAAATTCTCCATCGTTACCTGTGGATAATTTGGTGTTTTCTGTTACGAAACCCAATTTTATCCAATGCTTTTTCCATAGCTCCAATTGTAAAGCCATCATAGACTTGAAGCTTTGGATCTTCCTTCATAATTCTCATGAGAGTTTTATGAGACACCGTCGTGTGAGAGAGGAATCGACATATCCTCCCCGATCTGTCAAGAATTTCTTCTTCACTCGATTCTCGAGCCGAGTCACTTCCATCATCGAGAATAGATCTCTTCTTCATAGATGTTTTCATCCGAGGAATATCCTCAAATTGATACACCAGTATTAAATCCTCGATAATAGACAACTTCTTCGATTTACGGTGTAGCCTCAACCTGCCTGATTCTCGTTTACGGTTGTCCGACAATCCGTTGAGATATGTCCTCTTGCTCCGCAGTCCAAAGAATTACAATCTCAAAAACTTTCATTAGCTCGGGTATGAGCTCGCCTGAAAGTTCTTCTCCCTGGGTTCTCTGTACTTGCTTGATTAGAACTCGATGATGAGGCTCTACTCTGCTTGGCCGGTCTTTGCCCCGATTTATAACCCGGGCTTTTTGTTTTGACGAGAACCTTCTAGGTCTCCATGAAGACTGCTTCTTTTTTTTTGCTTCCTCGGCGGTATGGATGGCTTCGCTCATTCTTCCTTTTGTGCCGCCTTGGTGACCTCCCACAACCGCTTGGGATATCATTATCCACGCAACATAGAGGAACCGATTTGTTAATTCCTCTTAATCTCTTGTAATTCTGTGCGAGTCGCTGATAGCACCATTCGTATAACTTGCCTTTAGGAAAGACATTTTTCTCGCCACGCTTTCTACTTCACTCCACCCTTGTATTCCCGATAAGCATTTCTCTCCGGGGACTCGGAATCTTGGCAAAGAATAGTTGTGCAGCTTCTTTTCTTCAATCTTGATTTCCACCGTATTCGGTGAACAACTTGATATATTCGTCAATATGACAAATATCCAATAACTCAAGGCTATAGAGGGCTTGTTTATATTTCTTTCTTTTTCATCCTCTAATCCCTCGAAAAACCGTCGATGAATTGGATTTTGAATAGTTTTGCCATACCATCGACAATTCCTTTAAGTGATTCCCGATATGACCGAACTTTTCGTACTAGCATCGGTCATATCCCAGAAATCTTCACCGATCCTTCAAGACTCATTTCAAGGAGTAAAATGAATGAATCTTTTGTAAGATCGAGGGTTCTGCTTTGAAATTCTCATAGTCAAGCCCATTCATCAATGAGAACTTCTGCTTT